>JALIGU010000004.1:9960513-10523558 GCA_023053565.1 Aquilegia eximia | reverse complement strand
TATACACAAAAAAAATTCAAGCATTTGTTAACTCTCTTAAAGGCCAAGTGGCCATTTATGTGATTCCATATTTTTTCATATTTTCCAGGTTGACAATTAATTGTGTTAAAGAAGCTCTCGCCAAAACATTATTTCACAATTCTTGACTCTGCATACCAATCTGAAGGTAATATCTATTGCTCAGTTGCTTTTACGTTTGTTTTGTCCCTTAAGAGACAGGGAAATACAATATTGAAGCTAACATTGCATTTTTAACAAGGTGATAGCGACATAGTTGCAGAAAAATGTTGACTGACTGAGAATAATCTCTAAACAGATCAATCTTTTGTTTGGTAATACAGTACAAATATTTTATTGTTTATATTTCATATTTGATAATTTAAGTACGCTTAGGCCGAGCCGTCCTAACCACCTAATACATAATCAATTCTACGAGACCACTTAATTAAGAGTTGCAAACCACTTAGTACACAATCAATCACTACTACCTGAAGAGTATAAATGAATTATGTCTTAATAAGACCTGTAGTGTTTCCCTGACTGATTTTTTCTATCATCTTCCTATCAAGTTACTAAACAAAACAAACTGATTATACAGTTAAACCTCTATAAATTAATAGCCTCCAGACCACCTTAATTCTATTAATTTAGAGAGATATAAATTTATCGATAAATTAATAATATTAATTTATAGCGATATTTCAATTTATTGATTTACTTTCTACTACATATTTAGTTATCAAGGTCCAGTAAAGATTAAGATTATCGATAAAAGTAATTGACCAATTCAAAATTCAAATATCTAACACTTCATTGATTTTTTTAGTGAATACTAAGAGTCATTAGTTAATTCAACTTATTGAACCTAGGTGCATAAAATGCAATGTATCGAATTAAATATTGTACACACTATTTAACTCAACACAATCTTGTATCCCATATCATTTTACATATTCATATCTCAAGAAAATGTAATATATAATCAATTTCTTATATTTATTTTAGTTATTATTAATTTATGGAACATTTGGGTCTCAAAGAATGTTAAATAGAAATATTTAACATCTATTATCTTATTATTTTGTCGAAATTATTAATTTAGCAGAGAAGCCCTAAATCGGGACCGGAGAATTATATTATTTAAATGAGATTATCAATTTACCGAGTATTAATTTAAAGAGGTTCTACTGTATATGATTTATTTGTCTACAGCTAGATAGGACTCATGACTATGTATCAAGTCTTTCGATCAGGACGACCTGGCTTAAACCTACTTTAATTTTACTATATCTTCTTGGTCATAATTATAGCATTACATTAAGAAAAAACCATGTAGAGCTTGATAACACATGAAAGACAATAGAACAAATCAACCTGGGAAGCACTACATGTCTTATTAAGACATAATTCATTTGTATTCTTCATGTAGTAGTGATTGACCGTGTATTAAGTGGTCTAGAACTCTTAATTAATAAGTCTTTCGATCAGCACAACCCGGATTAACCCTACTTTAATCGTAAAAAGAGCTGCAGAACAGCGCTTCCGAGGGATATGTTTTAGAATCATGAAACCTTCTTGTATTCTTCCATTATGTTTTCATATCTTATATACTTGTGTGTTCAGTACACTTATTGCACAAAGTTTCAACAACTCTTCCCTCTTAAGCCCTCAGAGAGGGAAAACTGCATGTCATCCAAGAGATAAGAGTACCACCTTACACAATTAGTTCTGGAAGAAAATAAGTAAGACAGGATAGACGGGGGTACATCAATCGCAGGATAAACATCCAAAAAACAACATAGTTTAATTAATAAGAAAGCGACCTGAATCGGTATGCTAAGGTTGATTTCTTATTAATTAAAATAATAAAAACCTTAGTTTAATAAATTTTTACTCTTTTATTATTTAGATTATTCTTGATATGCCATCTACTCAAGTTGATTTTACCAGCACTGACCATCAAACTTCATCTACTGTTGGTTTGTTTTCTTAAGCTAAAACTATTTCAGAAATTAATCTCATGCCATATTACATATATACTGAACCGAAATGACTCTTGAAGCAATCAACAATTCTACGTTAACATTTATTTTGAGGAATGGAAATTAGAAAACAGTCTGTGACATTCACAAGGTTCTGCTTATCAATAAGAATGTGGTGATCTTTCTCAATACACAGCACAAGGCTAAGTGTCTGACTAATAAACTGAGGGATTTACTCACTTCACTTGTATTCTTTGTGCAAAATGTCAGTAATAAGTACAATCGTTTGTTCTTTCTTTTCAGAGGTTGGTAATCTAGAAGATCTTTCCTTATATATAATTATAATCTCATTCAGAGGTTGCAAATCTATATGGAGTATTGTGATATTGATACATGGATTTCTTTTTTCGTGTCAATTTATTTTTCTGATTTATATGCAGTTTGATTTATCTTGGAGTATCGTGATATTGCAGTTTGATTTATATTAATAATGTCTGAATCCAACAGTATCGTGATATTGCAGTTTGTATGTGTAAGTTTAGTGCAGTCAAGGTTATCATTTTGAAGACCAACTATCATATAGTTCATTGGTAAAACTTTTGTTCATCAATTCATCGTAACCCTTTCAGAGAGGTGGATAGGTTATCTATGGTTTGAAATATAAATTTTGTATATGTTCATTATGGTCTGTCATGTATTGAGATGTTATTGCATTAATAACAATGGAGGGGAAGAGAGTGAACTTTACTTTATTTTGGTGTTGAACTATTTTAGAATATAATTACAGTGTCGAGCTCAAATAAAAAAAATTTGAATTTTTCGTGGAAGCAGTTATGATAAGGAAGCACCAGATGCTGATGTGGAACATTCAGTGTTGGGTTTACAAAGCTATTGGGATGCCACATATGAAGACGAATTGGCAAATTTTCATGAGTATGGTCATACTGGTGAAGTTTGGTAGGTCCCCCTCAGTCCTCATAGTTGTGATTAGAATATTCATTGTCGCGTTGCTTTGTTCTTTTTGTCATTGAATTTTGGTTTGATTGTTACGTAGGTAATGTGACTCTCATATATCCTTTCAACTGAAAGATCCATTAAAATCACCATATAAGACTATTTTCTCTATCAAATGTTTCTATTATTACCTGAACTCTCAGAGAAGGCAACCTGCTGCAATGCCTTTACAGTCCCCCTATAAGTTGTTATAATCTGTCCCTATGCCATCCATGATCATGTTCTTTTTCTGGTGTGTACTTCAGGGACTATTTATTTGTTGAATATTTATTGCTTCATCTCTTATCGTGATATTGCAGTTTGTATTGGTGCATACATTTGGTAAGGAATAGGACCTGAAATTGAAGACTCACGCCCCCTAAATTTTTTATTTTTAAATACCGCTAAATTTTTTTGACGCTGCTAAATCTCTTAATTGTTGTTGCTTGTGTGAGATCTGGAGCCAATTTTGGTACACTTGGAATGTCTAATCTTGGATGGCTATGAAATGATCTATTCATCTCATTCATAAATACTGACAGCATCAGATCACCAAGTTAAGAATACTTGCATTGCAGCAGTATTTTAGAGGTGATATTTTCTTGCTTGTGGATTTTATTTGTTAAGTTAATTTTGATTTAGCAGAAGCTACGACAATCAAAGAACACGTTAATTTTGCTACTACACAATCGAGTTTTATTGACTGCTGCAGAAAACTAAGGCAGTGGGTAAGCAGGTCTGAAACAGAAGATTCTTTAGTTCACATAACAAAAGTTGTATGTTGTTGAAATATTGTTTCAAGGTCGTCTGTCCTTAAACCAAAACAATCTGGAATTGATGAAGTGTATCACGCTCATTAATTTACTGAAATAATGGACAAGAGTGATATACAAAAAGTGCTAATTGATGCCTGTTAATTGTTAAATACTGTAGATTTTCCTGTTGGAATTATAAGTATTTTGTTCCCTCATTTTTGGTCTGACTATTTTAATTTCTGGACATGTTGATCAGGATTGTATAAAGCATTTTTTATTTTGCTCATAAAAATGTACTTACTGTACTTTCTGTCATTCATTATTTGGCAGGAAAGCTATACTTGATGGACTGCATGCCAAACAACATTGATAAGTAAACTTTGATGAGGTGGTTCTAACTGCCAAGAAAACTCATGTACATAACAGTGTTAATTATTGATGTTTTTAAAAATTTAATCAGCAATTAATAAGAGAATATAATTGACATTCATAGGGGAAAACCTGACACTGAAATGTTTGTGTACACTGCACAATGTCTTATATTTATATCTGAACGGTGCATTGTCTTTGGGAATTCCAATTCAAATCTGGAGGCTACACATGATGCTCGTACGAAGTGTGTGGCAGTTGCTAGCAAGCACCCCATGCATGTATGAGGTAGGAGCCGCAGATGGTGATGAAACCCCACAATGAACTCTTTGTAGCTGACTTAAAGAACCTTGCTGATATTGACTTGCCTAAATTTGAACCAGAGCTGGAGATGGAGCAAGAAGCAGATGAAGCGTATCCATCAAGATCAGTGGGTGATGATGATAATTTTTGGTGATGATGTTAATTTGTTAATCATCTAATTCTTTAAGACATGTAATCTCACTTAGTTATGTATATTTGTATTTTTATGTACCCATAAATTGATAAAGGTATAGTGTAGTGGGTGTTTTACATTGACTTACCCTCATGCTTAGTGTAATTGTTATATATTTGCTTAACACTTTTTATCTTGTATTTGGTTTTGCAACCATACTATCATTTAGTCCAAGTGAAATGGCTGCCACTGATTATTTGGCATATCATATATGACAATATGTAACTATGTGTCCCCATTTTAGGAGTATTTACTTGTTGATGTTGTACTATATCATCCCTGAACAATGCAAGTTAGGCTAACCAGAAAGAAAAAAAAAAAAAAAAGACCAATTGCTGAGTGGAAATATGAATACAGTATTGAAATTTAGATCTCCACCCACTCATTCATATCAGATAGATAACTTTTATTTATTTGCATATCTTACTTCTAGATATTATCTCTGTTGCTACAGTAGGTACGAAATTCAGTAACCTTCTTAAATCGCAATATATGTTAGAAGTGATTGTAATCTAGATCCAGGCAGTCCAGACTTTTTATAGACAAACCCAGTCCATGCTTTTAGTTCATGTTGGCTACATGGTTTAAATAGGCGTTTTTGAGGCGCGCCTCGAAGTGAGGCGGTAATATAAGGCACTGAGGCATATGCCTCTAATTCGGTCTAATTCTCCAAATGAGGCGTGTGTGAGGCGCACTATGAGGCTTAAGCCTTGAGACAGTGTGAGGCGTACGCCTCGTAAGATTCAAATTTGAAAATTATATTGAGTTTCATTTTTCAGGTATTTTAAGTTTTTTTTTTCTTTCAATATTTGTGTTTTACCCTCACAATTTACAAAACAATTTGATGAAAATAAATTATTTACCTATTATTACACTTTCAACAAACTTTTTATCAGGGGAAGTGTATTAATAATTAATTAAAAGCATTATGCACTGATTTTTACTAAATGGTACTATAATTCTTAAAATGTTCGGAATTATAATGATTTTAATTTTATTATTTTTGGAATTATTATTAAATATTTAATAAAAATTGAGGCTTACGCCTCATTCCGCTTTAAGGCATACGCCTCGCCTCATTTAACTGAACTGCCTCAGTTCTCCAAATAGCTTTTTTAAACCTTGGTTGGCTATGTATAGACATTCAGCCATGTTGATTAACATTCTTTCATAAATTTTTTTCTTTTTCTTTAAAAAGATAGAAAAGTTATTATTTTCAATACAAATTACTATGTTCAATCATCATACGCTACAAGAATATTTGCAAACCTAAGGATGCCAGAAGTTGAAGATTTAAAAGAGAAAAAGAATGAAATAGAATATTTGAAGACGAAAGAAATATAAATTACTTTTCATGCAAACATTGTATAAACCATAGGTGAAAAAATCGTTTTTGCCGACTGGATATTCGCGATATATTCCGTTTTTTTGGAGATCGGCACGGTACGGCATACGGCATATAAACGGATTTTAAAACACCCCATGCCGGTCGGCATTTATCGGATATTCGCGGCATAATTCGGCAAAAACCGATATTTATCGAAATTTGTGAAATTTTCGATTATAAAATTAACACATTTATTTTTAATCCCCCCGAACTAGAATTTTTGATGAGATTATCAAAAAAGGTCCAAAAGGCACTAGACGTTTGAAAATTTTCGCGACGAACTTGATGGCCCTCCAAGAACAATATATCAGAAAGAAACGAAAAAAAAAAGCACGCCCATGCCAAAGTGAAGTTCTCTCTCACTTTTGGCAAACCAGTATACTGTTTGTATCCAAGGTTTGTTTTTGTGTAATGAATAATTGGTATCATAGGAACCTCCCAAAGTGATGATTCCAGTGTACCATCCTACCAAACCCAACCAGATGACAGTGGTTCTTGGTTTCCTAATATAGGGAGTTGGTTGGCCCCAATGACAAGTGGGTCCGACGTGCAGTCAGCCGATACATTAATGCCGGTTCAACAATACTCAAGATTTCCTATCTTTGAATCATTTGCTCCGTATTGTATGGATCAAGATGCATATGATATGCATATTGACCAATTCAGGTCGTACGAGCAAACAATGTCATGAGAATATTACTGTACTGAGTTCGTCCCCACACGTAAATGCGACTCGAAGCTCATCGGTTTGACAAGGGGCGTCTATCATTCTGGGGTTAGGATGTCTTTTATTTTGATTATTAAAATAAAACTATGGGTTGAGTTGTAATGAGGTTGTTTGTGTTTAGTTCTTGTATTGTATACATATAAAAGTTCTATGAATATCCGCCCAATATTTACGATTTTTTCACCTATGAGTAAAACTATCTTGTGTAATAGTTCCGTCTTAGCTTCCTTGTATGATTTGTCGTGTGTTTAATTTGTAATGTATGTCAGGTTATTTCTTATGCCCCAACACTTCTTCCTTTGTGTATCTCAGTACAAAGCACGAGGCCTTTATGCTTGGAACCTCGAAGGATATACATGCTAACAAAGGATTTGATCTATTTATAACGACTGCCCCAATTCCTGATTTGAATGATAAGCTTGTCGTATTTGGGCAAGTCATCAAAGGAGAGGATGTTGTTCAGGTAATACATAGTTCTCATGTGATGTTGCTGTATGAGGACCCTTGGGTTGCTCTTTATCTTCCATATGAGCACTGTAAACAGTGCATTGTAGGTGCTAAATGCATGCAGGCTCTTAACTAATTACATACTGGTACGTAGTTCAAAATAGTTGCAGTATGCGTCAGAAATTCATTTTGAATTTTATCGTCCACCAAATGTGGATCACCAATGATAAAACTTGAAAAGTTTGGTTGCTAATGTAATTGTACATGTGAGCTCACAGTAGAAAATCGTTTTCTGTTATATTGGTTCAGGAAATTGAAGAAGTGGATACAGATAAACTCTACCGACCAAAGTCCCCTATCGGGATCGTCAATATTTCTTTGAGACGGCAGAGATGAAGGCATTTTCTCGGCATAATGTAATGTTTCTCCGTGTACTGCTTTTTCAAGAAACAGTGCAAGAAGATTTCCCCATTCAGCTTATAAGAGTTGTAAGGTTTTTCCTTCAGGAGTCAACAAGGACATGTGAGAGAGAGTAACTTCCAGAGAAGGGAAGAACTGCTTCATACCCTTCTTTCTTTGTATTGTGTTTATAATTTGAGTAGATAAATTTACGACAGGATAAGGTGATTGTTACTGTTGTAGACTTGTAGTGTCCGAGCGAGCTTCGAACTTTTAAATTCATTGTATTTCAAGATTTTTGACTAAGTGGCAAGCTAAACAGCTCATATTGCATTTGGCATCGCATTAGCATAATACCCATTCAACCAGAGATTCTCCATTCATGAATCATGATTTACAAAATATAAATATATGTATACATAATTAATAACGGGCTGTCTAGGTTGCCATCCTTAGGATGACATCCATCTTGACAGCCCATCCGGTTCGTCCATATCAATTAGATCTAATGGTTAGGATATATCAGTGTTTTAAGCTAAAACATCTTGGTTAATTTTGTCATTTAACATCCTTCTTCCTGTTTCATTAGAAGCAACCAGAAGAGATTTCGATCCACCCCAATACAATCTCAGATTGTGCTTGGTGATAATTCTGCTATTGGACTATTTACTTCAACCTCTTTCCACTTTTTTTCATTAGAATAAACATGAACGTTATCCCTCCTTCAAGATAGTTTAACCAATTTTTATTAAACTTCAGTTTGTTTCTTTTCAAGATTCAATCTTTTTATCTCAGTTAACAACTTCATGGAATATTAAATTTGTCTCCTCTCAAGATTCATATGCCCAACTTTGAACAATTCTTTTTGTAAATATTGTAACAGTCCATTTCATCAATCTTGATTTCTCTTTTCCAATTAAAAAGTTTGCATTGTTACGTTGAAATAAAAGAATAAAAAAAAATCTATAAGAGTAGGCAAGTCATTTTTACAGATAATTAATAAAAATAGAACATTAACTTAGGTTGATTTCTCTTCTGATATTAGCTACTTCAATTTTGATGGAAGATGTTGAGAAAGAAATCTGCCCTGGTTCTATTTGTCGAAGTCATGGAGAAGAAAGAAGTAGATTGATATAATTGTCCTCAATGTTTTATGTGGTAGGAGATAGATATATCCCAACCGTTAAATCAAACCCAAACAAACGAACCGGATGGGCTGTCAAGATGGATGTCATCCTAAGGATGGCAGCCTAGACAGCCCGATTAATAATATATATGTAAATAAACGATGTTTAAAATAGTTAATATGGATATATATCAGTAAATATGGATTTTTTTACTATCTATACTACTTACTAAAGGCGCCCCCATACCGAGGCGTTCATGAGGCCCTCGCTGGCAGTGTAAGAAATTGACACCTGTTAGATACAGATACAGATATACACAGATACAGATACAGATACAGATAGAGATACAGTAGCCCAGGCCCATATCCACATTACTCAACATATCTCTACATATACAATTACAATTTTACCCTCATATATCTCTACGTATACAATTACAATTTTACCCACACATATCACTACCTATAATTACAGTTTCACCCTCATATATCTTTACATATATAATTACAATTTTACCCACACATATCACTACATATATAATTACAATTTTACCCACACATATCACTACCTATAATTACAGTTTTACCCTCATATATCTTTACATATACAATTACAATTTTACCCACACATATCATTACATATACAATTACAATTTTACCCACACATATCACTACCTATAATTACAGTTTTACCCACACTACATATAATTACGGTTTTACCCACACATATCTCTACATATAACTACAGTTTTACCCACACTACATATAATTACGGTTTTACCCACACATTCTCTACATACTAGGGCTGGCAAAATGACCCGAGACCCGTTAACCCGACACGAACCCGACCCGATATAAACAGGTTTGGGTTTAGTCTTATTGGGTTGGCGGGTCATTTTGACCCGAACCTGTTAACCTGTTTAATATACAGGTCGGGTTCAGGTCTGAATATTAACAGGTCGGGTCAGACCCGAAACCCGTTAGAAAACCCTAAGTATAAAATAGAAAAATACCCTATCTATCCTTGTTAGTTTTTTCTTCTTGGCCGCCACCATGAACAAACCACCATTAACATCTGTTGTTGCTGCTTCTTCTTCTTGATAAGGTATGATAATCAATTAATAAGGTATGATAATCAATTAATCATTCTTCTTCTTCTTCGACCATTCTTCTTCTTCTTCTTCGACCATTAACATCCGTTGTTGCTGACAATGGAATAAGAGATCGTAATATAGGAAAGGTATTTAGATGTTTGAGAAAACAAAAAAACTTCAGGAAGTATAGAGAAATTAATCAAATTATACATGTAGGCTGAGTGGAAGTGAACTTAGTTTTGATTTTTAAGGAAAAAAATTCTTTGCTGTTATTTCCTCAGGAATAAGCATGAAGAACAGGAAATATTTAAATCAAAGTCGATTGTAATGCTAAGAAAAATGTTTAGTAACCCAAGCACTCCAATAAGGCCTTTTTTGCCCAGCAAAACATCATCAGTGGACTAAGACATCTTCAATGATTTGAGAAGAAGAAGAAGGAAAAAACATCTTCATATAGAAATAGAACAAAGGTGGATAAAAATCCCATCTTCAAATCAAATCTTCTCCATTGAAGCCAACTAAGGGATTCAATTGATCTCTCTATTA
The DNA here is from genome assembly GCA_023053565.1 of Aquilegia eximia. Taxonomy (NCBI): domain Eukaryota; kingdom Viridiplantae; phylum Streptophyta; class Magnoliopsida; order Ranunculales; family Ranunculaceae; genus Aquilegia; species Aquilegia eximia. The sequence goes on along the minus strand of JALIGU010000004.1, from coordinate 10,513,237 downwards.
CCACAAAACAGCTTCATATTAAAAACTTCCATCATCGATGTAGTAATTGAGATCTGAGACAATTCAATCCAACCACTGAGTCTGTCTCTTCAAATGAAAAATAATTGAAAATTGGTTTCAGTTATCATTTTCACCCACAGAAATCAAAGAATTCTCCTCAAGATCTCATCTTGAAATTAAAAATGAGATGGTTATCGTCTATCCAAAGAACCAAAGACAAGTTACTGCTGAAAATCATATTTACTTAGTTAACAGGTTGAACAGGTTGCGGGTTTGATGGGTTTTAACAAGCTTGGACCCGATCTATTTAAGAAGCAGGTTTAAACAGGTCAACCTGAACCCGACCTGTTTAATTAGCAGGTCGGGTTTGGGTTTAGAGAAATAAGATTAAACAGGTTAACAGGTCAGGTTCGGGTTAAGCTAAAAAACACCCCAACCTGTTAAGACCCGACACGAACCCAACACGACCCGACACGACTGCCACCCCTACTACATACCATTACGATTTCAGCCTTATCATAATTGTTATAGGTAAATTGTATAAAATCCCAGGCCCATATCCAATACTTAAAATTACGATTTTACCTATAAGCAGGTTATAAGTAAACTTTATTATAAACAAGTTGTATAAAAGCCCAGGCCCATATTCAATATTGATAATTCCGGTTTTACTCTTATCTTAATTATAAATGGGCCGTGTAAAAGCTCAAGTCCATACCCAATACTAATAATTCCAGTTTTACTTTTACTTTAATTATAAGTAGGTTGTATAAAAGCCCAAGCCCACACGTAATAATACCCATACACATAGATATTGATAATTTCGGTTTTACCTTTACCTTAATTATAAGTAAACTGTATATAAAAGCCCAAGCCCATATCCAATAATATCCTCACTTTATACTAAAATGTAAAGGATTGTTAATTAATTACAGAAAATGAGACCTATTATTCTTAATCTTTCAGTTGTTTAGGTTTTAAATTAAAAATAAGTAATATTGGATTTATTTATAAACCCAACTAAAGAGAGTTTTTTTTTTTTTTTTTTTTTTTTGTATTTTGTTGGGCTTAAAAAAAGGAAAAAAATAAGGCCCTGTACCCTAACTCAATTGCACGGGTACCGTGCACATTCGCATAGTAATAGTAATAATAATGTTAATAGTTAATAAAGAGTTATAGACAAATGCACATACGGGTTCCTTAATTGATACTAAGAAATTAAAAAACCGAACCGACCCAATGACCCAAACATGTATTATATACTAATGGAAATAGTTTCTCACTGTCGTCTCTCTCTCTCTCTCTTTGTGTTTCTGTTTCTGTTTCTGTTCAAGCTTTAGCTATTGGAGAGTGTTACAACTACAAACCTACGACTACGAGGTACCTACGACTACGAGGTAATAATCAACTGCACCCACAGACACAGTTTATCCTTTCTCACCTAAAATTCGTGAGATTGGAAAAAAAAAAAAAAAAAAGGTCAATCTTTTTCGTTCAGGAATTTTCGATTTTTGATGCAATTAAATTTGCCAAGTTTTCCCATCATACATTCAAGTCTCAAATTTAGTGAAATTTCTGTTATTTTTTTTAATTTTCTTTCTTAAAAATCGTTAATTATGGTAAATTTGGATTCATAGAGTGATAGAATCAATAAAGATGTAACCTTTTTAAATGCATGTGATGTTTTGGAGCTATTTTGATGTGTATATATATTTTTTTTTTTATTTTTTTGGGCAGAAGGCAGTTTCAGCTACAATTTCTGATATAATGGTATGAATAACATACTCTTCTTCTTTGTTCTTTCCCAATGCTTTTTGCTATTGTTTGATATTGATCTTTGAAATCCTTATTATATAAAGTTTATGGATTGTTTAATTTTATTTTATTTTATAAATCCTTTAGTGTTCTTAAACTCGTTTTTGGACTCAGATTATAACTTTGGTCCACACTACTGACTAAAACTTTCTCTACCTCCTTCTCCCTTTCTGTCAACTTCTGTGGTTTTAGCCTTTTAGTTCACCAATGCTATATAAACTTTTCTTGTGATTTAAATTTGCTGATTGTGATATGGCTATGTATAGGGTAATATTGTCGGTTGTATCCCTAATTGTGGTTGTCATCATGCAAGTGAGTAACAACTTGGGCGTAATATTCCACTTGAAAGAATTGGTCTTTCTGGTAAATACTTATTTTTGCTAAAAAGAAATATCGTGATTCATCAACTCCACCTAATGTAAATATGAAAAATAGGATTTCCGAAGACAACTACAGTAAAACCTCAATAAATGAATACCCTTGGGACTGCAAATTTTTTATTAATTAAGCGAGGTTATTCATTTATCGAATATTCATTTATCGAGGTCTTACTGTATTTCTTTTAATCAACTTTTTTTTGTAGTAAAATTCATTTTTTGTGGGAATGATATCTTTGAGTGCTAGGATGAGGGTTTTTAATTATGAGAGGATTTAATTTGTGTTGTGTGGAAAATGTGATGATCCTCATTCTGCTACTATCTATGTGATTTATCACTCCCACTTGAGGAAAATGTGAGAAGATAAAAACTGTAGGATTTTGGAACGTAATATTTCTTTGTTATAAAAACTGAACATCTTCGGATGCTAGGATGATGAGTGTTAGACTTTTTGTTGTAAGAGCCTTCTGATTGTGTGTGGGTTCGAATACAAACTACAAAGAGATATAGATGATATTTGTTTATATGTAGTTAAGTATCTGTATGTTATGAGATTTAAGAAAATAAATTAGAGAAAACTAGAGTATGATTATCAGGTAAAAAGATAACACTGTGTACTGTTTTTTGTTCTTGGAAAGAAGGGAAGGGACTTGTACATCTCTTCATGTGGTGATGTGCAGGAAGTTGTTTTGTATTCTATCTTTTATCTGTTGGTGTTGTAAGGAAGCTTTTCACTAATAAAATTTAATAGTATTGCTGAAACTTTTTGGTTTCCAGATTTCAGAAGATTGGATTAGTGGATTGCCGGATGAGATCCTTCATTTCACTCTGTCATTGATGTCATTAAGAGAAGCAGTAAGAACCAGCATTCTTTCACGCAGGTGGAGATACTGCTGGAAGACATCTTTGAAGTTGTCTCGTAGTCTCAACCTTGATGTTTTTGTCATGAGAGAGAGTAATTACCAAACGAAAATGTTTTATGATTATAGAAATGGTCCATTGATGTATAATAGGAATTTGTTGTTGGAAGAAAGACGTAAGTTTGTACAATGGGTTGACCAGATCATGAAGGTTGACTATCCTGTGATAGACTCATTTAGGCTTAGCTTTTATTTGAAGAAAGAATTTGCTCATCGTATTGATCAGTGGATAAGTGTGGCTGTCGCAAAGAGAGTGCAAAATTTGGTTATTGATTTGTCGGGACTTCATACTTTCCCATTTTCACCTGGGGATGAGGAACTCTACCTGTTTCCTTATTGGCTTTTCACCAAGGAAACAGGGTCTCTGGTAAAGTGTTTGTGTTTGAATTCTTGCACTTTAGGTCCCCTTGACTTCAGTTGTTTTAGCTCCCTTGTAGATCTTCAGTTGGAAAATATTGTTATCAACCAAGTCGATATTACTAAATTTCTGTCCAGTTGTCCTAATCTTGAGAAACTTGTTTTGGTTGACTGCCGAAAGCTGCTTGATTTAGAAATTTCTGGCCGATCTCTCAAACTGAAGTACTTGACTGTTATAAAATGTTATTGTGAACGGGAAATAAAAATTGATTCCAGAAATCTTACCAGGTTAGAGTACTGTGGGAAGCCAGTGAAGTTCTCTTTTCTAGATGTTCCCCATCTTTCTAATGTTATAATTCGTTATTTACGTAATGATTTATCTGCTGGTCTAAGTTATGCTTTAGGAAAGCTCTCAAGTGATCTTCCCAAAATGGAGTCATTGTTCTTAACTGTCGGACGTTTTAAGGTATGTTGAATCGTTATTTGATACTTATATCTATTTATTTCCTCATGGCTGTGTTTTTTTGTGATTAAACAGTTATTTCAAGTTTGGTTGAATTTTCAGGGAACAACTATTCCTCAGCAGTTACCATTGTTCGCGAATCTAAAGAAGTTAGTGTTAAAGATTGTTAGTCGCGAAGAATATCTTTGGGCTTTTATACCTCTGGTGCAAGCGGCCCCATACCTGCATACACTTGAGCTACATGTAAGTCTTTTTCATTATATATAGACTGCAGCCTCCGCCCCCCCCAAAAAAAAGAAAGAAAGAAAGAACAAAGAAAAAACTTATGCATACACAATAACAATAATCCCTTGTGAAAATATACTGAATTCTTCTTCTTTTACGTGAATTTTATTTATATTAATAAAACATATTCCTTTTAGAATTCAATTTTGTTAAAATAAAATAAAATAACAAAACAGAACAGCTTATGCATCCAGTCTGAAAAGTGAAAGGAGTAACCCTTCCTTTTTGTTGCAGTTATACCACTCGGCTTCAAAGTGCGAAGTACTACAGAGGCCTTCGGATGCTCCTCAATTTTATCTCAAAGAGATTGTCCTAAGCGGGTTTACTGCTACTTCTCACGAAATAGAGTTTACGAAATATTTGTTTAGAAATTGCAAAGTGCTAGAGAAAATTATCATTGATTGTGTTCGGCGATTCTACGATCACAAGCAGGGATTTTTTTATATTGACTTCCACAGTGACTATGGGTATTCGAAAGAGAAAGCGGACAGAGGAGTGAAAGAGGCTGCTTTTGAAAAGAAGAAGATAGAAGAACAAGCCCATGAGCAACTTGTGAACGATTTACCTTTTGGCGTGGAATTGTTGTTTGTGTAGTTCTTATTTATCCTGTTATGGAATGCCCTATGTTGTTGGAATATTAATCTTTGATTATTTGTATCAGACTTTGATTGATTTGTGTTGTAATGGTAATATGAACCATAGTTTGAGTTGTTAAAATACCAGGTAAATTTATAATGTCACCATAGTAATGCTGATGGCATCACTTGTGTTGTGCTATTGGTGTGTGGTGTCAGAACAAGAGATGCTTGTAGGTTTTATGTGTTAAATGAGCCTTCATTGTACTGTATGTTTCGTGTATTAAGTTAGTCTTCATTTGCCATTCATTCATTTCTTTCCTATTGGTGCAAGGTTCATTATAGTGGTACCTTATGCTAGTTCTGTCAGCTAATCAAATGTCTTTATTCACAACTAATCTTAAGATTTTCTTCACCACATCATATCGGAATATCGATTTTTAGCACTGTAAGTAGCCCTCCACTCATGTTCATTAGGTCAGCATATATATCTAAAGTATTTCATTTCTTAGCAGCTTATATTTATTGATCCATATTATGTCTGCAAATCAGCTCTCATAGGAGTTCATATTTGTCATTTCGTTTCTAAACAGTATTAGAAATTATTTTGAGTTTTAATTTGGATGTGCATTTGTTATGATGTTATTTAAAATGTTTCTTTCGATAAAATAAAGCAACTTCAAGTTAGCTTAATAGATGGACCCGATTAATACTTAAAAACAAGAAAACAAGTATGTACAAAAGAGAGATATGGACGGAGAAAGCACTTGTGTAATTTCATTTCTTCTGTATTACTGTGTTCTGTACATACCCAAGTGCGTATATGTGTATATATATACACCAGCACCTATACATATAAGTTTTACAGATCATGCATATTAACCATATTTGAGTGCCATCTGGATCCTTGTTTTGACACCTGTTGGATGACAAGCCCACACCTAGATAGATATAAGGGATGGCAAATGGGCTTGGGCTTTGAGCTCTAGACTGGACATCCACACCATTCACAACATTTCTGCATTTGTACAATTTTTTCTTGAATAAAACGTCTACCATCACCATGTGTGTCCAATATGGCAATATCATTTCCAACCCACACTCCATGCAACCTTTATTAGGAAACCCAATAATGATATGGTGGATTACTGAAAAAAAAGCAAGGTGATACTCCATCCTCGTTGTAAGTGACAGAGGTTTTGGATTGCTTCTTAAAATATCATACTATTAACATAGGTGTTGCTTACCATTAAAAACTTTGATAGCCAAATTATGAATTCAAATTCTAACAACCAGCGAATGGAGCGTAAATATGTACCTTGTGATTCAATCTGCAAAATTTGTTGAATTGTTGCGATGTTTTAGCCATGAGAAATGTTTTATAACAAATTTGTTGTTATAGCCCTGAGAAATGCAAAATTTGTTGAATTGTTGAATTGTTGCGATGTTTGCGCCATGAAAAATGTTTTATAACAAATTAATTACAAAACCTTAAGAGCATTTCCAATGTACTTATGTGTCGATCTTTATACTATCAACTAGAGTGTATTTGGGCAGTGTAAAAAAAATACTACTGTATAATTCTTCTTTCAACTCCCATATAGTAAAAAAAAAAAGGAAAAAAAAATACATTTTGTTTGCTTGAATTTCAAAAAAAAAAAAAATTGTTCAATTGAATTTTTAAAAGTGTTTAACAATTAACATGAGAAATAATCAAGGATTGACCACGAGAATTTGGGTTGATTAAATCATAGCCCTTTTAAAATGGTCCAGAATAACATTTAAGCCCATTATACCTAAGCCCGTTAAAAATATCCAACATAGGGTTGATTACATCGTAGCCCTTTTAAAATGGTCTGGAAAAACATTTAAGCCCATTTTATTTGAGCCCGTTAAATGTATCCAACATATTTAAGCCCATTATACTTGAGCCCGTTAAAAGTATCCAATATATTTAAGCCCATTAGATTTTTTTAACAATATCTATCGTGTAAAAACATATTTTTCTGTGTCTGTGAAGAAACACAAATTTCAAATAGTTGTAACCGTCGGATGAAATCTGACGGTAAATAAATATTAAGACACGGATTAATGAAAAAAGATTAAAATATTTTAAACCATTAGATATGTTTGATCTAAAGGTTAATAATCATTATTTACATTCACACGGATCGATGACATGGCTTTGTCGGTTAAAACTTTCTATAAATAAATAAAAAAAATTAAATCGAGAAACAGAAACGTGGAAAACAAAAAATTAAAAATAATGCCACGAATTAAGAGCAATGATCCGGATTGTTTACACGTGTGGTACACAAATTTTTTGGAATGGGAACTGGAACGAAGGAAAGAAGAGGGAAGAACAATGCCGAAAAGCGTGTTGATCAAGGGTAGCCAGATAAAAAAACTCGATCAAAAATGTGGAGTTCCGATTAATGAAGCTGAGATTGTTGTTTCTATGATTAAGATTTGTAAAGAGAATGAGTTGAATTGGAGTATCGTTGGTGATGTGAGGAATGTGAAGATGATAAAGAAAATCAGTGATATGAAGAATCTGAAGATTGAAGAAAGTGAATCCGTACTTGTAATCAGATCGAAGTTGAGTGATTCGGAGCTTAAATCGATTGAGGCTGAGTTAAAAGAGTTGAAGATGGATTACAATGTTGTTTGAGTTCTTAAAACAGTTGAAGATGGATTACCGTATTGCTTAGTGATCTCTTTTTTTTCAAACTTGAGTTCAAAAGGAAAGGTTGTTTTTAGGTTTTGTTGCAATAGTGATCTCTTTTTTTTCAAATTGTATGTTTTGTGGATAAGATCAAACACATATTATGAATATAATCAGCAATCTTTTTTTTTTTTTTTCAAATTGAAATGATTTTTTTCTTAATTTAGTTGTTGTTTTTTTTTGCTGAATCTTCAAAGTGTGACTAATGCAATCCATTGGAATTTCTTCTTCTTCTTAACTTCACAACATCAAGCAATTCCTTCTTCAGGTACAACACAATTCGAATCTGTTTTGTATTTTCTTGGATCAATGGTGATCAGTAGTAATAACAAGGTGACAATCACAATATGAATGGTTCTTGAGTAGTAGTAGGTTGATATGCCAATACGGATTGCTTTTGTGAGTGAGTCTTCTTGATTACTACATATATTAAATGCAAATAGATTTGCCAGTTCAATATATTCAAATACTGTATTAGTTCTTGATTGATGAATCTCTAAGTTTATAGTTCTTGGATTGATGAGATCTGCATGTTTTGATTGTTTGGAGAAACAAAAATATTGCAGATAATATATTTACTTGTATTGATGGTTAGGTGTGTTTACTCCTCATTGTATGGTTTTCTTTATTTCTCGAAATGCATTTCATTTCATCAGTTGCTAGCTAATTTCACAGTTTTCTTCTTTTAGTCTGTTCTTGATTGGTGCTAATGGGAGAAGTGGATGTTGTGATAAGGCATTGATGGTTTTCGATCCAATGAAGAAGAGTGGATTGAAACCTAATTTGGTTACTTACAATGTCGTTATTGATGCTTTTGCTAAAGGGGATGTGGAGTTTAAAAGAGCAGTGTGGATTTTTGATGAAATGGTGAGAAATGGAGTGCAGCATTATCGAATTAATTTCAGTGGGCATATCCTTCAAAGGGAATGCATGAGCTGAAAATAAGCCAACATCGTCACCTTCTTAGGCATTCTGGTTGCGTGCAGGTACACTTTCTTTACCATCGATATATAACATCTTACTGTGCTAAATAGATTTGTAGAAGTTTTAGGTCTGGCTTGAGCATTTCGTGGAATACTGTTTAGTGTTAATTGCAGTTTTGCACTCTAAGCCCTTAACATGTTGTGATGTGGTGCAATAACCTTACCGAGTCTCTATGGAGACTTTAACATATATTCTTTTTGTAGCTATTGGTTTAAATTTCAAAAGATATGTTTTGTTCCTGAAATTTATTTTAGGAGAAACAGTTCAACCACCGCCACTTTTTTCTGAGGTGGAAAATGAAGACTTTTAGCATTGAGGAAAAAAATAACTACAAATGTTGTTGGTATGAATATGGATAAAGAATTGAAGTATAAATAACATAGAGATCTAAATAACACAAGTACTGCGTACACACTTGAATTATGTGACTCCCAACCCCAGGGAAGCATCTTATTGTTGCTGATGACCTGATCTAAAGTCGACATTAGATGACCTTATCTGAAGTCCACCTTCGCTTAAAAACAAACAGATTTTGGGATACCCAATACTTGTGTTATTTAGCATTGAGGGAAATAATAACTACAATCTACAAATGTTGTTGGTATGAATATGAACGAATTGTCGAATTATATCAAAGTATTCGTAATGGAGTGATGGTAACTACCGATGAACTTTTCCTTTAATTTTTTTTTTTTACTAAGCATAGTGTAAATTCTATTGATAAAGGAGTAGTTAAGTTGAGATAAACTACATGTTATGACCTAAAATGGAGTAGTAAATTCTATTGACCTAAAATGCTGCATCTGTTATTTCAGTGTTGAAATAACATAGAGGTCTAAACTATTTAAAACTCATACTAAGCCAAAATGTAGGACCACTGATGCGTAACGAAGCTATCTGAAATCGTATGAACTAAGTTCTACTTCTCTATTCAATTCTATCCTCAGGCTATGCTGCAGCTTGATTTTAGGCTAGTTAATTTCACATGGAAGCTGCTTGCTTGTAAGTAGCTTGATTGTCATTTTATTGCAAGTTGATTTATCCAGCTTCATCTGTGATAGATGATCGTACGATAGTGCAAAATTAATGATTTAGGCTAACAGTGATAAATTGAAGTAATATATCTCCCATGATGTTATTAGGTCAGTTTTGCAGGTGGTTCTGTAGAAGCTCTTGACGTCCAAGCCCCTGAACTGAACCCAGATTCTTGCAAGCGAAGTTTTATTCTCAATTGCAATGACAAACTATCACCAGTGTCTCTTACAGTACATCTGCCTGCGTCTACGGCATGTATATTCTCATCCTAACTTTCTATATTGTCGAACTTTGTTCTGCTTTAATAATTGCTTGTTTTATCTTCAACTGCTTGGGATGGATTTACAGATAAATGCTATGTATTGTTTGCTAATCATTATGAGGTCATATATATCATAAAAAGACTGTTGTTATCTGTGATTTTTCTTTTTGAGTAGCCATATAATGCTCTAACCTATCTCAACTTATTATTGCTATATTTTTTTTCCAAAGAAGTACCAGTTTTGTTCATTGGTTAGTCTACTTATGTTGTAATTTATTTGTACTATATGATATATTACTTTATGAATGGGTTGTCCATAAATGCATTTTAAAAGTTAATCACAACAGTGTCATCACCTACATATGATGACATCAGTTTGTCAGGTAAGGGACTTCTTTACATGGGCAAAATTTTATAAGGAACTTGAGGATGTTCGACTTGAGTAGTTTGTAGCTAGTCAACGTGTAGAGTTCTGTGAATGCTGGCATCTAAATGTAGAGTTCAAAGAGAAATTTGCAATTCAGTCATTCACTAAAATGGACAAAATATGTGTTTTTTGTCGATTCGGTGATGATAGTTTAATTTGGTGTCATTCAAAACAGCCAAAAGGACATGAAATGTTTGAAACTTGGAAGGATAGTAATAGGCTAATATATGACATGCCTAGACATATGTTGGTTTTACCATAGACTGCTGTTTTAATAATAATTAAAATTATTTTGTAATAATAATAAGAGTTGGGATGCCTAAGATTAAGAAGAAGCGAAAAAGGGGATGCATGTGTTGACCTACTTGTGATGGCCAATCATGTCTTATGTGTGGACCAGACCAGAATGTTCAATTTAGAAACTTGGAGCTGTTCATTGTCTAGAGCAAATGACACATCCGAAAGTTAATATATTTTAACTTTATAATTATAGTATCATTCTGCCAGTTGTTAGGTTTTCATAGAAGAGGTAAGCCTACAAGGACTTCCACAAGCATCTTAGACTGAATGGTCAATATTTGCAAAAGAACATGGTGAGTTTTTCCATTTTGGTGGCACTAGAGGAGAGCAGGTTTCTGGTTGAGAGGTGGGGAGGGAGGGTAGGAGGGAAGGAGTAATAAGAAATAAGAATGATATTACTTTAAAGTTTAAACTACAAAATAACAAGGAATGAAATGATTAGAGAAGGTACAACCGTGGTCCGGATACCTTCTGACATCTGTCCACTAGTTTGGTACCCCATCTATGTAACGCATCCGATAAAATGCCGTGTCCAGAAAATTTGGCACATCAATCATTGGGATTTTTCAAATTTTAAGTTAAGGAAAGGAAGCCATCCTGAAATTGGCTCCAAGATGCTGGATCATATCTCAAATTTGTCTTCCTCTGAGATGATGACATAATACAATGGCAGTTTTGTTAGAAGTACAATTAATCAGCAGAATGGTTGGTCCTGCAAGAATGCCATCACCCTCTCTTAATTAACCATGGTAAGGTTTCTTCTGTCAAAGGCTTGAGCAACAGCTTTTTACTGAGGCTATATCCGAGCAGAAGGTCATGAAGTGAGAATGGCCTCTCCCTCAAGCAGACTAGATAATTCATTTTCTGCATTGTGCCTGTGATGTGCTCCTTATGATGCGCTGCAACATGCGTATTTTACATTTCTTGTCTTTGAACATTTTTTCTTAATTTGAAAATTATTTTGTATTGCAATTTGCATTCTCTCTCTCTAAACTTTTTGTTATTGAAAACGATATATTGTTTCTGGTCAACCATATACTGTCCCCATTTTTGAGAATTGTGGAATTCTGTAAGAGTTTTAGGATAGGACTGTTCCCCTTACTCCTCGATTATACATCCTTAGATTCACCAGGTTTTAAACATTTTCTCCAACAATGTTTTCCTCAGACATAATACCTTAACTCAATTTACATGCACACACTGTATTTTCTCTGAATCTCTGGGTCATATATAGCCCGTGACTTGCTGAATCATTTTGCTTTCTTCATCAGATTTTAGGCACCTCCAAAGGTTCGATAGTAGCAGAGCCTTTCAAGGAAGCATCGCCTGAAATAATAAATAAATTCTTTCATTTGTGATAAGTATATGATGGTATACTTGTTCCTCCCAGTATTTAGTCGCTTAATTACAACAATATTCTGCCACACATGCTTCACTGTTCAAAATTAAATTATTTAGACAACTGTACACATGCAGTGTTGCAGACATATAATACCTAGTTGATGTAGTAAGAGACGTCGAGGAGGAACTACAGATAGTGTTCCTCCCTCTGCTGTATTCTTCTGCATACTTGAAAAGGTCCACCCCCTCCGATTCTCTGAAGTTGCTTGCATTCTGGTTGCATAAATTTCAGTTTCCTCTGTGGTTGTCATGAACCCATTTATTGTTTTTAATTAGAAAGGATCCCTCAATGACATACAATAATAATTTTCTATATCAAAAGAACTGTCTACGTATCATTTTCAAATCTCTATGTAGTTTGGGTTGCTATTTTGTTAGCATGTTCAAGAAAAGATCCAGCTTTTGCTGCTTGCTGCTTTTAGAAAACTTCATGTTTTATCTCTAATATAAGTGCGTTGGGGGTCTTTTACTCTATGCACAACTATGCACAAATGTGTAATTCTTCACTCATATTCATATTTAATATGCTATGTAATGTTGTTTCAGTCTGCGCTCTTTCTATTGTCCACCCTGTTTTGATCGTTTTGGTATAATATACATATGTTCATGTTCTTTTTCTTTTTATGTTTACGTCGAATGGTGGCCACTTTTTCTGGGCGCTTAAAGGGCCCGACCTTTTAAGGTCAAAGGGCCAAAAAATATCTTGGCTATATAATGTTTTCTCTTTCCTAAACCCTAACCATTACAATTGCTATAATATTCTTTACCTGAAACTGATAGCAGAGAACTGTAATGGTATCTTATGTTTGAACATTGAAAGATAACAAAGATTGTGATCTTGAACAGTTACATAATATCACATATTCCCTTGTTCTTGTAAAGACCTGATGATGAACCAACTGGTTTGCACTTTGCAGTAAAACGGGGTACTTCAAGGGGATGCTTTTTCATCGTGTGATAAAGAATTTTGTGGTCCAAGCAGGCAATTCCCAAAGAGTTGAAGCTGCAGAAGATTGGATGTTGGATGTGAAACCTCAGAATGAACTTATGAGGTTCATAGATTGAGTCATTTTAGATCATGCATTTTTATTTCTGTCAGTTTATTTCTTATGCCCTAACACTTCTTCCTTTGTGTATCTCAGTACAAAGCACGAGGCCTTTATGCTTGGAACCTCGAAGGATATACATGCTAACAAAGGACTTGATCTATTTATAACGACTGCCCCAATTCCAGATTTGAATGATAAGCTTGTCGTATTTGGGCAAGTCATCAAAGGAGAGGATGTTGTTCAGGTAATACATAGTTCTCATGTGATGTTGCTGTATAAGGACCCTTGGGTTGCTCTTTTATCTTCCTTCTTTAAAAAGACAAAACATCAATTTTGCACTTGTTGGGTTCTTTCCATGATCTACCTGTTTTATCATATTTTAGAACATTTTCACATGGATTTTAAATGGATAAGTATATGATGGTTTTAGTAAGACATTCTCCATATGAGCACTGTAAATATGGCACAGTAAGTGCTAAATGCATGCAGGCTCTAAACTAATTACACACTGGTAATTCAAAATACTTGCAGTATATGTCAGAAATTCATTTTGAATTTTATCACCGACGATAAAACTTGAAGTTCGGTTGCTAATGTAATTGTACATGTGAGCTCACAGTAGAAAATTGTTTTCTCTTATATTGGTTCAGGAAATTGAAGAAGTGGATACAGATAAACTCTACCAACTAAAGTCCCCTATCAGGATCGTCAATGTTTCTTTGAGATGGCAGAGATGAAGGCATTTTCTCAGCAGAATGTAATGTTTCTCCGTGTACTGCTTTTTCAAGAAACAGTGCAAGAAGATTTCCCCATTCAGCTTGTAAGAGTTGTAAACCTTTTCCTTCGGGAGTCAACAAGGACGTGAGAGATAGTAACTTCCAGAGAAGGGAAGAACTGCTTCATTTTTTACATTAACACACGTGTGTGTGTGGGCTTGTCATATTCTTTCTTTGTATTGTGTTTATAATTCGCGTAGTTATATTTATGACGAGATAAGGTGATTGTTACTGTGGTAGACTTTAGTGTTCCAGCTTCGAACTTGTAAATTCATTGTATTTCAAGACTTTTGGCTAAGTGGCAAGCAAAACAGCTCATATTGCATTGGCTTTGAAGGCAGATTGCTATATGTAGTAGTAGCCATGAGTCGCCTATTCCCTCAACCAGAGATTCTCCAATGATGATTTACCCTGAAACTATTCTTAAATTTACCATGCATCTCTCAGTCTCTACATGTTTGTTGCTTGCCTGTCGCTCTGCATTTTTATTGAAATACAGTATTAGGCTTTCCCTGAACCTGAAGCATATAAAGGTATTAAACGGATCAAAGCCCAAGATAATTTCATTATGGGCCCCCAAAACAGATCCATATAGCTTACTTCCTACCCACGAAAGGAAAAAGCAAAGAACAAAAAGCAAGAGAGAAAGAGAAGAGTTGCAGAGAAAGAGGAGTTGCAGGGAGAGAGAGAGAGAGAGAGAAAATGGATCCAAAATTGACAGAAGTTTCGCAGTTGTTTGAGCGATTGAAGGCATCTTTGATGAGAAACGATCTTGATAATTGTTCAAACTTACTTTCACAGCTCAAGGTAACTAGTTAACTTACTTCACTATTCTATTAGTACTCTTGAAGAAACAAACCCTAAATTAAATTAAACATTTTCGAGTTAATTCGCACACTTTGATTTGAAATTTAGTTAATTAGTTTAGTATGTATAACCAAACACTAACCATCATAAATATTCCTGATTTAATGAAATTGCGGTAGGTAGTTCACGCTTGTTAAATGGTGATATACATTGAGGATCCATGAATTAGGTCAGCTAAAGTATTATAATATCAAATTTTTTGAAAAACTCAATTTGAATCAGACACAGATAGAATAAACACGTTAACAAATCTCGTCAGCATTGTATTTTATTGCAGTGTGCTGCTAGTGTATTAGTGTATATGTTAGTGACTCAATTCATGATAAGTTATATTAATTAATATACATTAAGGGAACTACTGACTTTTATGTTTTTTCCAGGTCATGTTAACAGGATTTAGAAGCCTACCACCATTGTTTGAAGATTCTCCCAACGCTGTTCAGGAATTGACAATAGCAAGTAAACACTCTTTACCCCAAACACCTCCACTCTTCAAAACAGTTTAATCATGTTACAATGTTAATGATATCTGTTATTCTAGGCTTATAGACTTATAGCTTGATTTTTTGAATGAAAATTATGTGTGTCGTGTGGTAACCGTATATAATATTGATCACCCAACATAGAGAATTTGCAATGTTACTTTCTTCGACCTTGTGGTACATGTTTTCCACCTGCCAAGAGCAATTGGACGGGTCTTATGGATGGAAAGGTACTCAAGGAATTTATTTCCCGACAAGGTGAAAGACATTTGCAAATATTCTATTGAAATCAAAGAGGCCTTGTGTAAATAAGAATAGAGCAACGAATTATTGTTATCATTACTGTCACGTAAAGGGCTAAGCTCCATTATCTGTTTATTAATCATGACTTTGTTTGTATGATATATAATTTTAACTGATAAAAAAAAAAAAGAATAGAGTACGTTATCTAAGGCGTAATATCGTTTTTATTACTCTGGCATGTATATCGTTTTTATCACTCTCACATGAATATTCTTCCATTCCTTTTTTTTTTTTTTTTTTTTGTACAATTTTTGTAATTCACATTTTACATAACCTTGAAAGGATTTTGATAATGTTATCCTATCATCTAACCTCATCCATAACCATCAATTTCTTTTATGCCCAGTCAGTCATTTTTTAATGGTTTTCTCATCTTTTTGCTGCACATAACTTGTCCAAAAAGATGAATTGATATTTGAGGCCTTTTAGAGGTGTGTTGTTTAACACAACATTTCTCTCATACATGGAACATGTGCCACTGAATATTCACAGGTCTCTGTTGTGTGACAGGAGTAACATCGCCTTAACTAATATGTAAGGGACTGAGTCCAACCTTGGATAAATTCCATAAAAATAGAACAGGACTTGGATCTCTACTGATAGAAACAACCTTTGGAAAATTTAAGCACAAGACATCCACACTTGGAGGGTTTAAGTATTTATGTAAATTTGAAATAGATCTATGCTGTTAATTGATAAGACAGAAACAACTGTTAGTAAATTTTAGGTGCAGTTAATCCAAACTTGGAGGGTTTAAGTTTGAGCTCTGATCTTTTATTATATATTCTTGTGGTTGTTTTATGAGTTTTATCTATTTGATATATATTGACTCTATAGTTCTAACTCGAATATCTTTTAATCAATTGTAATCTATTGACTTCCTACCAATTATTGTTATCATTATTGTCATCTGGTTTTATGTTTCATGTTGTGATATTGCTGCACTCAATTATTTCAGGGAATATATATGAGCATGCTGTTGTTCTAAGTGTTAAGGCAGAAGATCAAGATGCTTTTGAAAGAGATTTCTTTCAGTTGAAACCTTATTATACAGACATAGGGTAAGTTTTCCTCACATCCATAACTTTGAACAGTCTGGTATTTTGCTTAAAATGATTGCATTATTTGTTTCTGCAACTTTCTTAATCACACTGCTATTCCAAAGATAACCTTTACATCTTCGACTGGCTTCTTCTGGAACAGTGCCCGACTCCCACCATCCTCTCAGGAATATCCCATTTTAGGCCTTAACCTTTTAAGGCTTCTCGTGCAAAATAGAATTGCAGAATTCCACACTGAGCTAGAACTGCTTTCCACAAATGCGTTGGAAAATCCTTGCATAAAGCATGCCGTTGAACTGGAACAATCTTTCATGGAAGGGGCCTACAACCGTGTATTAAGTGCTAGACAAACTGTGCCACATGAGACATATGCTTACTTCATGGATCTCCTGGTAAAGACAGTCAGGTAACCGGTTCAAGTTTTGCTGCTATGTACACCTAAGATTTTCCCTTCGGAATATTTGAATACATATAATTATTTGCAACGGGAGCCCTTATTAGCAACATTTTATTGTCTTTTCTGTTTTATAATTTTTTCGTTGCTTGTTCTAGAGATGAGATTGCTGGTTGTGGTGAAAAGGCATATGATTATCTTTCAATCATTGATGCAAAGCAAATGTTGATGATTTCCTCTGACCAAGAGCTTTGTACATTTATCACTGAGGTATGCATCTTTTGTTTAATAGCTTGCAGAATTGATGCTCACTTGATTTTTCGCCTTGCTGAAACATATTTTATTCTCCACTCCATAGCTGAGTGATTGTACTTTAAATTGCAGTCTGTCTTTTTTTTGGTGTGCGTGTTTGTTCTTCCATTCTTTGTAGAACATGTTAGATGATGCAATGGGTGTCAGGGTGCTGCCATCTAATGGGTTTCCTTACTTCCCAGAATATTTTACCTTTAATTCATTAAAAAAAAGTAATGGTGAAACTCATTACATTTGTTAAAATGTCTACATTGTAGGGATATGAATCATTCTACTTCTTGAGTTCTTGACCAATTGTATAGTTTTTGTGTAATGCTATACAAAGAACCATGCACATCCCCACTGGTGCCTCCTGCAGGAGTCTGTTTCTCTGTTCTGGTTAAAATCCCAGCCTATGTAGAGGCCATAAACTTCATTACGAAGTTTAACAATTTTACTGCAGTAGTTTGCATGATTTAATGTTGTTTTGCATTGCCTGTTGTCGACCCTAATTATTTGCAATTAAAGATTCTGTTATTTGCCTAGAAGAGTGTGCATATTGCACATGGTATATCTGGTCAATGAGGAATGTAGCTTTCTCTTGTATAATATTGCTGGCTGAATTTGTGTCATGTAGGAGCGCCCCGATTGGGAGATAAAGAATGGACTTGTATTCTTCCAAAAGGCAAAAGAATCTGCACCTTGCAAGGAGATACCATCTTTGCAACTCATCAATCAGACTCTCAGTTATGCAAGAGAGTTGGAGCGTATTGTTTAAAGCAGGTGATTAGGCATTACATGGTAAGATGTCCCAGAGATATTTTTTGTTGGAAAATATTCTGTTATTGCACTAGCATTAACCGGGCAATCCCAATGCCCAGTACATTGGAGAAAATAAGTTAGATACAAATGTAGAGGGAGTGTTACCACCAAAAGTAAACATAAGGTATAATAAAGCATTGAAATTCATAACAATGCACATGTTGGTAGACTCTAGGTTGTTATCGTCGAAGTCCTTATGCAGTCATGCTTGGTAAGTACAACCAGTTAGTAAATCTCTTGACATTCTAGAAAACCAAAATTTCGTTTGTTATTATTGTTTGTTTGTAATTTTTAATGTGCTAGAGAACCAAAATTTTATCTGTTGTCATTATTGCTAGTAAATCTCGACATGCTATAGAACAAGAGTTTCATCTACTTCACTGGTTTATGGGTTTGAGGAATTGAGGCATCTAAGCCTTCTACTCTTTCCTTTTTTTTTTTCCTTTTTTTTTTCTTTTTTTTTTTTTTTTTGATTTTGTGCCTCTGGATCTTTCCTTTTTGGCTCTAGAGCCTATATTCCACTTTGAGCCGTATATTACACATACACTTCCAGAACATATCCTTTTCACTCGACAGTTTAGTTAGAGTGTCACTTTTGTGACACCCCTTTAGATTAGAAAGGACCTATGCCCTGCTTTATGCCGGTTGCCAGTGGAGTAGTAAAAATTATGTACTGATTGTTTGCATATACGAGGAGTTAAAGGTATAATTTGGAGAGTTTGATTTCTAGCTTATAATAATAATCTTTTTGTATACGAGGGCAGTGTTGGAGCTGTTGTTTCCACTTTCGTAATAAGTTTGAGCTCAATATGACTCATTTTTCTTCTAGAACGTCCACTAACTTTTATTCTTCTCCGTATCCAGTGCTTCCATCAAGAAAAACAGACTGCTCATTAAGAGTCTGTAAGAGCAAAGGAGGGAATCAAGGTCTAGAGAGGGAAAAGGAAGAGAAGAAATCAGCCAAGGAGAGATCAGAGCCAACTGCAATTAAGGCTTTTATATTATGTACTGTCTCATTAAGCTGATTGTTGACTTTTCTTATACTACAAATGTTGAGTACTTTCTTTTCTTATTTGCTGAAAAAGTGGACCATTTGAATTTAAATTAGCTAATCCTCGCAATTGTCATCTTAATTATCCTGATTGCTGTAATTGTAGGCGGTAAATTCCCTTTAATTTATGGATTGACAGCATTGTACTTGTTCAGCTGGCACAGAATCTCAATTGAAATTTCATAATTCCTTTTTGTTACAGTCCTCTCATTGTTGCAGTTGTATCAAAATTTTTTATCCTCTTCACAAAAAAAAAATCCACAAACTTAAATGCTTCTACAGGGTGATCAACTTGTTGAATCAAATTGTAAACTTAGCATTGGATTCATTGAAAGTGAGGTTACCTTGCTCTCATAACATTATTGCTCCATTGAATACATCTTCTTTTGGCATTTATCTCCATTTACTGAAAGGGTTTAGGTGACTGAGACATTCTTGTAAGCGCTATCATTAAGCTCTGTTCCAGTTTTAGGTCTATTATTTACATTTCCTCCAACTTCCAACTCCCATAGCCCAAAACGAGTATAAGAACCAAGTTGATATTTAATAAGGTGCAGTAAGCATTTAATCCCAGAATTGCAGCTCAAAAAAATCCACTTTGAAGTGCTTATAGTCTCTTTCCCAAGTTCCAACATTTTACACACAGCACTAACACAAGACAGGATATTCTGGTGTCATAGATGGAGATTATGAAGGAAGAAAAAGAGACTAGTGTTGAAGTTGAAGGTAGTAGTACAGACATGGG
The DNA here is from genome assembly GCA_023053565.1 of Aquilegia eximia. Classification (NCBI taxonomy): domain Eukaryota; kingdom Viridiplantae; phylum Streptophyta; class Magnoliopsida; order Ranunculales; family Ranunculaceae; genus Aquilegia; species Aquilegia eximia. The sequence goes on along the minus strand of JALIGU010000004.1, from coordinate 10,493,470 downwards.
GAGTCAGGCGAAGAAGAGAGGAAGGCCAAAGAAACTGGTAAAGGAAATGGTTGAGAAGAAAAATGGAATGTTGGATATCATAGAGGAAGCTGAAGTTGAATCTCCCTTGGAGAAGAAAGAAGAGGTGACTGATCCTTCTCCTGCCTTTGCGAAGAGGCCAAGGAATCGACGCAAGGGCATACCTAGTCGATCTGCAAGGTGATGATGGATTATTGGGTTTTGATTACATATGTTAGGGTTTTCACTATCATGCACTTCAGAAGATGATGATGTATTCCTTGCAACTTCAACTAGAATATCATCAATTCATGTCTATATATAGGTTTGTTTTTAGGGTATGTGTATCAAAATATATCACTTGTATTAGTTATTTTTTAACACCCCTTTATCACGCATGCATGATCCTGCCTTAATGGATTTGTTATTAGTAGAAGTAACCACCATATTTATCTTCAGTAGTCTCTGTTTGTATATGTTAATCTAGTTTTATTTTTCTGTACCAAGAATAATAATGAACATCAAGCATGATATTATATACAACTAAAAGATATTAAAACAATTTTTGCATTGCTAAACTAATCAAATCCTATAATGTGATGATATTATATACAACTAAAAGATATTAAAACAATCTTTGCATTGCTAAACTAATCAAATCCTATAATGTGATGATATTATATACAATTAAAAGATGTTAAAACAATCTTTGCATTGCTAAACTAATCAAATCCTATAATGGCGAGTAAGATCATGGATTTTCGACCACAGCCATTTTCAACCGCAGCCATTTATTATAACCCTCCAGTGAGTTGGCTTCTTCTTTAATCTTCGAAGAATTCAACTTAGTGTACTTACCTTGTCCTTCTTCTGTTTTAAAACTTGACGATTTCTTCAATTTCAATTTTGAACTCAGTTTCTTCAATAAGGATTTTACCGGCTTTGGGATGGAGTCACCTAGCTTCATGATTAGAACAATGAAAATTTGAATGGGAGAAAATATTATATGGCTTAATGGCTTTCCAGATAACACTGTAGGGGAGCAAATAGGTTTGCCAGAACACAGATTATATAGGGCTATGTAGGAGTAGGACGAAGTTAAACAGCATTTATGAATTCAATATCTACAAGAAGTGGTATAACAATCAGTCTTTTGTTGGAGATAGATTTGGAAAAGAATAAGAGTTTGATTACAAGTATACAACCTGTTTCACCAACTTACTCCTTAGCCACCACATGAGTTCAGCAACATGAAATAAAGCGCACTGCCAATCTTTATCAAATTTATGGAATATTGGAAGGCATACAAAGTGCAAACTCGCATCTTTAAACAACCAGCAACAAAATTTCTGCTAATTTAAGTTCAAAATTATGGAATATTGGAAGGCATACAAAGTGCAAACTTGCATCTTTAACAACCAGCAACAAAATTTCCACTAATTTAAGTGTGCTTTTATTGCATTTGGCCCCAAATTAGTCAAGGGAATGAAACCAGAAGCTACAACTTGTGGAGTTGGATAGTTTGCACTATTGTATAATCCAGCAGTTCAATTGAAGTAGAAGTGTTCGTCTCTTTGTTTTTGCGAGTTCAACTTCTTATTCAAACCGATTTATACAAGTTCTTTTCTGTTACATGGCACCATTATTAATGTTTCGAAACTGTGTATAGCAAAAGTAGTGTTGATGAGAAGTATTAGGCCACAAGTAAGCAAATTTGCACTAAAAGGTTATATACACAAAATCAGAAAAAAGTTGTGACAGTTGACTGCAAGTCAATAGCATGTGTTCTTTACCTGATGGGTCATTAAGTAGAGATGGTAATAACTGAACATAAAAATGAGCAAGAAGGAAACTTAGATTAGAATTATCACCGGTTCATACTGGTCCTGGTAGTTTGATAACAAATTTAGCTTGATAATGGTCCAACTAGTTCCTTAGCAGAGGTGGAAAGATCTTAATGGTCATCAGAAATTGTGCCATAATGAAATAACTTCGATAGTCGCTTTGCAGAAAAAGTATCCACTTCATCTCTCAAGCTTGCATCAATGTCACGTACCACTGGATCCAAAGAAACAGCGTCTTGCATCAATGTCATGAACTCCTCAGCACCGTCCACATCATTCCTTTCCTCACAATACTTCTGAAACATGCTCACATATTCGATGTACATCTTCCTTTCAGGGTTTTTCACATATGAAGTACCAACCCTCATATAGTTCAGAGCCAAGTCCATATCATGAATCTTCACAAAGAAATCTATGAATAGAACATAAGTTGCAAAATTGGGTTCACACCCTTTCTTCAATGTACGGTCTAAAAGCAATTTTGCTTCTTCAATCATGTCTCGCTTAAGATATGCCTTAATGAGAACATTGGGCAACCTTACATCATAACTCAAGCAGTGTGGTTCCCATTCTTCAAAACATCTCTTGAGGCCTTCCATGTCTTCCAGTCTGGAAAGCACTTGGAGCATGGTTAGATAGCTCAAGTTGCTGGTCTTCGGAAAAGCAGATTTCAGAGATTGCCAGACCCGATAAACTTCTTCTGGCTTGCCAATGCTCGCGTACAGGTTGAGAAGGAAATGGAATGGCCTTGAATCATAGAGCTTTAATTTCTCAACATTTTTAAGATTCAACTCAGCCTTCTCAAGGAAGCCAGCTGCAATATAAATTGCAGACAAATTGCAAAAGAAATTCCAGTCAGGGACAATACTGCGTACCGTCTTTATCTCTTCTTCAACTTTCTCGACTGCATTTATATCATTCAGAGAGGCATAGCTATTGATCAACAACTTGTAATTATAGATATGTTGCTTTATACCCTTCTCCTTCATTTCTTTCATTACTAGCGCGACTTTATCTGGTTGGCCTAACTTCATATGCAGAGTCATAAGACTGGAATAGTCAAACGAATTTAACGGAAAGTTCAGTGCCTTCATCTTCTCACAGAGTACAATTGCCTTCTCTGTCATTTTCTTAAAACAATAACAGTGGAGAAGGGATCCATAAGTAGATTTTCTCTTTGCAGATTCTGGGAGTTCGGCAAAGTATTTCTCCGCTGCTTCCACTCCACGAGTTTTCCCTAATAGCACAATATATATAGCGTGTTCTCTGTTTGATAACCATATTAAGCTCCTCTTTTCAGTCCATTCCAATAGCTGAAACATAGGAGAATGAAACCATCAGAAAGACTTCCCGAGATGATAAATATTGAGTCAAAACAGGCATTCAAATGTAACTCATAAATCGTAAACTAATTCATCTGTTAGACTAGGGGTGGGCATGGTTCGGTTCGGTTCGGTTTTGGACAAAACTGTCAACCGAACACCTAGCAGGTGTTTTGCAAAAGTCTAAACCGAAACCGAACTTTTTTATTTTTAAAACCGAACCGAACCGAACCGAATACTTTTAACTAAAACCGAAACCGAACCGAACATATAATTAAGTTCGATTAACCGAATAAAACCGAACCGAACCGAAAAACTGATATATTTGAAAAATCTGAAAATCTGAAATGGGCTGTAGTGGTCTGTTCACTGTTGGATACTTGGATATTGGGCTGGACTCCTGGACAGATGGGATGGGTTGGACTATGGAGAGATGGGCTGTAGTGGGTTGTATACAAAATACATGTTCGGTTCGGTTTTGGGTGTTCGAAAATTTTCGAAACTGCAACCGAACACCCAAAGCAGGTGTTTTACCAAATTAGAAACTGCAACCGAACATGGAAACATGTAAACACCCTATTTTCGGTTCGGATCGGTTCGGTTCGGTTCGGTTTACATGTTTCAGATCGGTTTTGCCCACCCCTATGTTAGACCATTACAGATGGAACATAACACAACCAGTAACATATGACACCACAACCTTGCTCCAAATGTGTTCCGATTCACCATATGGATGACTACAGTGTTGCCCACTTCACTGCAAACCAGCCTATACAACTATTCTGATAAATATATCCAAACCTAGAAATTATGAAAAGTAAATCAACTGATTTGTTTTATGTATTATGAGACATTATTATTCAGGTTGATTAGAACCATGTTGACATGACTTAGGGGTTTTCAAACCATTGAGCTCCGAAAAACTTAGAATGCAGTTTTCCCCATCTTAACATTAATAGTCACTGCCGCCAAGTGCCACCAATTAATCTTAATTTAAAGAGCATTGTTTTCCAATCAATTGTTCTCTATGGTTACCGTTTGTGCTATAAAACACTAAATAATTAAACCCCATTGCTTAATTAACACTAAATTATATATAAATCACTAAAAAAAAAATCCTAAAAAAAAACTGACCTGAAGAGCATGATTGAATTTGTTGCGACTACGGAGATAATCAACAGAAACCAAAATATCATCTTTATTAAACGATTTACCCTGGGTTGAAATCCACTCATTGAGTACACGATCCACACTTCCATCCTCTATATTGTTCAAAACTCCAAGACTATGACATAAACAAGTTGCTGCTTTAGATGGTTTTCTTCTCCCTTTCAATGGTGAACGTGAACGTGAACGAGTTCGATACTTGTTCGAAATCGGTTCTGGGTTAGTAGTAATACTAGTAAAATTATGAAGTAATGTGGAGAGATTCCGAGTTAACTCAGTAACAGTTGAACATGAAGAAGAAGAAGAAGAACACAACTTCAAGATTCGGTTAACAACTCTCATAGTCATAGGCTCATAGCTTTCTTTTCCAATCAAATGTGTTTTATGTATGCACTATACAACTTATGTTGCCACGTAGGACTATTGCAAATTCTGTGGTTAGAACTTACCAATAACATGAACCAGAAACAAAGCATAGAACTACATTTGTTACCACTGTGTTGGAAAAAATTGTGTTTTGTTAATTCTATGTAGAAGCATTAGACTGCAATAGTCAAAACTCAAAAGAGTTTGTAGGGAAGTTGAGTGCTCGCATCTCTTCAAAGAGTGCAAAGTATGAAAAACAATGGAGGAGGGCTCTGTAGGTAGCCCTTTTCTTTTCAGATTTTCGGGATGCCTGTAAAGTGCTTTTCTGCTGCTTCAACCCTGAGTCTTGTATGAAAAATATATATTCATCTGTGAAAAGTTACAGACTCACAGCTACCAAGACAATTTTATATACCCTTAGGATAGCAATTGCACGCACAACCAACACATTGTGAGTTCTTTCTGGCTAGCTATCTTCGGAGTCAGACTTATAGTTGCAGCACCTTGGCTTGGTATTAGCTGTAGTGTACCTTACATTCAGAGTTCAAGCATGTACATGTTGCAGTTCCTCGAGGAGATCAGCAGGATTCAGCCAAACCCTTTTGTCTCTCCACGCTTCAGTTAGTTGAGGAAAAAACATCCACTTCCATTCATCTCCAAACCATGCAGACTCTGATCACTACTAAGTAGATTTCAGTTGCTAAATATGAAGCAAGCAAGATGACAATGATAGAAAGACTCATTAGCAAGGAGATGAGAGTATGAGACTGAGGCAAAAGGCTTATTTAGAAATGAATTAGAAAAAGTATTGTACATGAGCAACAAAAGAACTTTTGACTGAAAAAGAGCCAGTCTGCAAACAAAATGAGAATTGAGAACAAGTTTAAGATTGATGTCTTTTCAATGCTGACAAGATATTTGCAGTACACCACTTCTGGAAAATCCTTCTTTGCTCAATAGAAAAACAAAAAACAAAAAACCGAAAATGACATCAGTACCGTTTAAGCCCTACATATACACATGCTTGTTCACACCGAAAGCCTACTCAGGACAAACCTTTTCAATCAACCTCTTCAAGCCGGGGGTTATCTCAATCCCATCCTCTTTAATCCTACTGTGCATCCGGGGTTCTCTTTTATCTGCAGCAACATACGTCCGAATCAAAGATTCATAAACTTCAGTATTAATACTTCGAAACTTCTTCAGACTCTTCAATAGATTCTCAGCACCATTAACATCCTTTTCTTCTTCTAAATACTTCAGAAACATAGAAACAGAATCTTCATTTGGCTTCCATTCGTTATCCTTCAGTCTAGACCCAGCATTTTCCAAACACTTCAGGGCCGAGTCTACCTGGCGCTCCTTCAGGTAAAAATTCATGAGCATCTCTAGGGTCCTAAAGTTGGGCTTACATCCTTTTTTCTCAGCTGCTTCACGAACAGCTTCGGCCTCTTTGATCATTTCTCTATGAAGGTATGACTCTATAAGGACATTTACTAATCTGATGTCGTAGTTGGCACAGTTCGATTCCCATTCCTTGAAGCACTTCTCCAGGTCATCGATATCCCCCACCCTGTGAAGTGCCAGAAGCTTATGCAGATAACACCTGTTGGAGAGCTTTGGAAAGGCTGATTGTAAAGAACCCCATACCCGGTCTACCCCCAGTCTATTGGAGGTGAGCGAATACAATCCAATGAGAATGTGGTAAGCTTTGGGTTCACGAAGGTCATTCCGTTTCTCAATCTCTTCAAGAGTTGAATTGGCCTTGTCAAAGTGCCCCGCCTTGACATAGATAGAAGCAAGATTGGCATATGTGGACCAGTCACATCCAACTCTATCTTCTTTCATCTCCTCAATAACTCCCTCTGCTTTGTCAATATCTTTCAACAATGCATAACTGTTCATTAATGCACTATATGTAAGCACGTTAGGGGTAATACTTTTCTCCTTCATTTCTTTAACTAGTGAAGGGACCTTTTCAGGTTCACCCACCTTCATGCGTAAAGATATTAAATTGTTATAGACTAAACGTGTCGACGCACAATTCAGTTTCTTCATCTTCTCAAGGAGATCCATTGCCTTATCTGTCATTTTCTCCACACAGTAACAGTTTAGAAGAGCCCCGTAGGTGAACTTGTTCTTTGAAGACTCTGGAAGGCTCATAAAGTACTCTTCTGCCGAATCTAACCCCTTCGCTTTAGCTATAAGATCCAGGCGTACAGCCAGATCACCATGCGACAAGTCGCGTCCCCTTTTATCCAACCATTCAAGTAACTGCATATGATAAAACAAGATGGTAAGAAAACTTACCCAATTATCCTATAGCAACTTGAAAAAATATTTAGTACATTAAAACAAAAGAAAACAAATTCTTTTAGCAACAACTAATAAAAACTTAAGGTTGACATCCGCTACTCGAAAGATACTTGTTGTTTCCAGATCTTTCCATAACAAACAAATCCCCATACTTATTTAGGTAATCTGGAAATTATTCTAAAATTTACACCTGTTCTACCTACCTATTGCCATATAGCGAAGTTGCAGCATACAGATCAAAGTTTTATAAACTACAGAAGAAGTCATTTTCTCTGTACCATATGATTTTTGTTGTCCTCATAGGAACATTTTCTCTGATCTACGTCCTCAGAGAACATTTCCTCTGATCTATGTCAAAATGAATAAACACTCGTACTAAAATACATAACGACAAGGAGGCTGATTTTCATTCAAAGAGTGGAATTAAGTAGAAGCGCCAAAAGGAAATATTCCAACTTCTGTATCCTTTATACAGTTTATTGACAGATATATGTAAGAAGATTAATCATCTCACATACGGGTATAAGGATGCTGGCATATTGAAATTATAAACTTCAATGATTTTTTTTTCAAGTATATGTGGGAGGAAGCTACCATAAAATGTAGTGGCCATCAAATATAGAATCTGGTTGTAAAAGATTTAATTGACTTGTACATGATTCTTTGATCAAATTCAGGTCAAAATGATGGTTGTGCTTGGGGAGCTAGGAGGGTGAGACAAGTACTCACTAGTTGATGCACTAAAACAGGGGAAAATCAACAAACCAGTAGTTACCTGGGTTAGTGGAACCTGTGCACAGCTCTTCAAGTCAGAGGTGCAGTTTGTCATGCGGTGATTTATTTCCCTTTTGTATTGGACTACAATAATCTAAGTCATAATTTCTAAATTTATATAATGGTGTATAAACCAGGGTGCAAAAAGTGATGGTGAAATGGAGTCTGCACAGGCAAAGAATGAAGCATTAAGAGAAGCAGGAACTGTTGTTCCCACTTCCTTTGAAGCTTTTGAGGGTGCAATAAAAACAGATATTTGACAAACTTGTAGGTCGAACAGGGGAAGACTACACCTGTGAAAGAAATTCAGCCTCCTCAGATTCCAGAGGATCTTAATGTTGCAATTAAAAGTGGGAAAGTTCGCGCTCCTACTCATATAATCTCCACCATCTCTGACGATAGAGGTTTGACAGCCTTCTTTTGTTAAATCGCTACTAAGGCTTCTTTGACAGGGTGAAATTTAACTTGCTCTCTCTTCCTCCTACCCTATTCGCAAGCGAGGAGCCATGTTATGCTGGTGTTCCAATATATTCCATTGTTGAACAGAATTATGGAGTGGGAGATGTTATTTCTCTTTTATTGTCCAAGCGAAGTCTTCCTCGGTACTGCACACAATTTACATTAACGACATTGAACCCAACATTAAACCCACATGGAGATGATTTCGGACAAAAGCTTCTAACAAATATGTTTTCATCTTTTCAAAGTAAATTTAAGAACCAGACCACCTTTCCCCAACCAAGAACTGCTCTACATAAACACAATGTTCCATAGAGGTAAAACCAGGAAAACACCAAAGGTTTGATTGACAGCAGACATGGGACAGTGGTTTTCCCAAAGTAGCGGATCCCGAAACCCTCACCCTGCATATCTTATTAAATGTGCAACAATCTGTTGTAATCTCTAGTCTATTGACTCTTAACGTACTAGTGATCAGCTTTTCAATTATCTGTATATGTTATTAAATGTGCAACAATACATGATACCCTTGCCTAGTGTTCATTATATATAATTTTGCGAAAATTCCAATTTTTATCAGCAATTAGCTAAATAATAATGTAAGAGATAGAGAATTAAACTGACCTGGAGAGCATGATCATGTTTCTTGTACTTGCGAAGCTCACGAACAAAACCAAGAATTGCACTTTTCTCCACAGATTTACCTTCTTTAATCCATTCATTAATAGTATCACCAACATTTACATCTGTTCTACTTCCTAATGCTGATAATCTACGGTATAGATCAGTGTCTCTTTCCCCTTCTTTCTTCTTATCCTTCTTCCAAAATGTACTATTCCTCTTCTTCTTCTTCATCGTTGTTGTTGTTGTTGTTGTTTCTGTAGCTGTCACTGTTGATAATCTTCTCATCGCCATTATTGATAATCCATATGAAATCCCACGGCTAGTATTCTTCTCCATCATCATCTCTCTCTCTCTCTCTCTCTCTCTCTCTCTCTCTTGTGTTTGGGGGTTTAAGCTAGGGTTTATGAAGAAAGACTGAAATGAAAACAGAGCTGACTTGGAATACTTTGCTATACTTCAGTGTATCAAATACTGATAGACTTCCACGTTACCTACTACTTATGATTAAATCTGATCACCTGGTCCAGGGAGCAGTATTATTAATATTTTTTTGCGATAAAACTATTTCGCGCCAAATCATTGCGAGATTTCAAAACATTTATCGTTGCGAAGAACTACTAAACTAGGGTTTGGAAGTTGGAACTAGAGCTAGGGTTTTTAATTTCGAATCGAAAGATGAATTCTGATACAGATTTGATAATTATTGACGAAGAAATTGGAGATGAACAAGAAGAACAACAAGATGCATTTCTTGGATTTGTTGATTACGCGAAATCGTTGTTATCAATTGAAGATAGAAACGATTTAGGTGAAATTGTAGAAAATGAAATCGGACCTTCTTGGAATTGGATTGTTTCTCGGATTCTTAAGACTTGTTCTGCTTATTCAAGTGGTGTTACTGCTGCAATTCTTCTTTCCGATCTGTCTCAGGTATTCTTTCTTCTTCTGCAGATTAAGTTTTATTTAGGGTTTTTTTAGGTTTTTGAAATTTGATTGATTTGATGTGTAGGCATGGAATGAACAATATAGAGCTGGAGCTCCGAAAAGAAGACCGGAATGTATTACTCAATTGAAAACGAATCATAGGAGAACAAAACTTCCTAATACGGTTACAATTGATTCAATATATGAGAAGAATTATTTATCTGTAAATAGCATTTTGGAAGCTGTGATTGTGGAAGTGTTTGTGCTTCCAGGTAAGAAAAGACATTTGTTTCGAAAAATTTAATTTTTTTTGTTATGGTTGTTAATTGTAAATTTGTATTGTTTCTAACTTTCTATGCTTTTTAGGTACAAATATTTATATGCTTAGATTGGGAGACTTTTGGAGCTCTAGCACCATTGATCTTTATCTCCACCGCAGGTAGTTTATATTGTAATTGCAAATTGAAATCATAGATTTTACTAGTACGTACTATCTAAAAGAACTATATAATGCAGTAACTGGGTTTTAACCCGGGTCTGTGGTTACAATTCCTACGGACTGAACCAATGTAGCTATCTGGCTATGGTGCCTGCTATTATCAATCCATGTTTTTATTTTAGTTTTTATGAGTAGATAGCTTTTTATGAGAACTCAGAAGCTCTATTATAGTATTATTACCCTAATGTTTTTCTTGGGGTCTGATATTTAGAAAAGTCACTAGATTTGTTGGTGACGTCGTCTCTTCAGCTGTTGTATGTGCATGCACTCTGTCGTCATGTAATTACATAGCCAACTTCCAGTAAATCAAAGATATTTTTTTGCATTTGTTTGGACTTAAGAAGTTAGCTTTATAAAAAAAAATTCTAGCTGGTCAACTGCCCTTATATCAATCTTTACCTCGACCGCATTGTTTCTTCCACTGATTTTTACTTACTCAACGCTTTACTATTGATTTTGTAGAGGCAATTATTATTATTGAAGTTGCAAGAAGCATTTGTAGACTCAACAACTTTTTAGTGTTGAGCTTATTGCATGATGCTAATATTATTGAAAATGTCTTGTCTATATCAGATATTATGACTTGGTTGATCTTGAGTGCCCTGACAGAGGGATTTTAAAGAAGGGAAGGGAAATTTTTCTCACAGGTTGCAACCTTCGGACTACTAGAGGCTCTGGGTATCCACGGCTATTGCCAACAGAATATGTTGTGATACTGTTGGATGAGGTAGTGATCTTATTTTCTGTTGCTGAGTAGGCTTTGGGTAAAATATATATCACAATCTTATCGGAACATATTTCTGAATGCAAAATGTGTAGGGCAACTAGACAAGTGTTTTCATTTCAGGTGCTCAACCTGAAATCTTGGCCTAATATGTCTCGTTTTCCCGCAGAATGAAGATGATGACGCTATCCTGCTAGGAGCTCAGTTTTGTACAGATTCTTTTTCTTCCATCTCACTCAATGCGGTTAGGGATGGAACTTCATTTTCTTTTTATGCAAGGCAAGATATATGCAGTTGATGTGTTTCTTTTGAGTTTAAGTCTATAAAGTGTTAATTTTAAGTGCTTTCTAAATTTAGAGAAGAATTTCTGCTTTTTCCCATGCTAATTGATATCATCATAAAATATGTTAAGCAGCCATTGGCATGAATTGAGATTAGAAAAGAGAATGGTTAAATCAGTTTTGCAGTAATAATACTAATTAATCCATCAATTGGCTAAACCGTTTGGCATATATTCATGTATGAACTCGTAACCCATGACTTCAATATTGCTGGAATATGCATGTACGTATACAGTATTATCAATAATTTTTCCGCGTTGAGTGTCAAGCCCGTTTCTCAGTCCCATTTTGTTGGTCTTTCTTGTTTGTAGAATTCAATCAATTGGGTTGCTGGAAAATTATGGAAGGGATGGTACTTTGAAGCGAAAGCAAGTCACTCTAGTTGATAATGATGATTTGAAGTTAAGTCTTTTCTTGTGGGGCGAGCAAGTTCTTCTTGCCAATCTTTTCAGGTTATCCCAAATCTTTTCAGGTTAATCCTTCACTTCAAGTTTCTGGCTTAATTGACTATTGTACCATCTCTGACAATACATATCTCTCATCTTAGTGTTGGGAGTATGCTTGCGTTGGATAGGCCTTTTATTGCAAGTGCTGCGGAAAGCAATATTGAAACTGCTGAGGAGTTTTGTCTTGAATATGGTACCGCAACACAGTTATATTTGGTTCCATTTAATCAACATGAGGAGCAGGTTAGTTGTTGACAAACATTTTAATGTAGTTTCCTTGTTATCTTTGGTTCAAAATGATTTAAATTTATATTCAGATATCTGTAGCATCTACACAAAATCGACCTCAAGGATCAAGGACACAGAATGGATTTACTGGAAGCCAGGGTCATAAAGTTTCTCAAGTGACATTACCTCGTGATTCTCAGGGCAGTGTTGACTTCAGTAATTATCCTTTTCGAGTGAGTATTATGTCTGTAGGCTTACTCCGCTCCTATGTTGGTTTTATTCAACTACAATTTGCAACATATATTCTTTTCATAGTCCCACTTGATGAATTAATAGTTTCAGACGAGCTTTTGGTTTGGCGGTGACCAATTTGCATGAAATGCCCATTGAAGTATTATTTTGTTCAGACTCCCTGGAAAATTTAATCTTTCGTCTGTACCTGATACGTCCATGAATTGTTATGATTGTACCTTTTATAGGTTTTTGAAAAAAAAAAACTTTATATAGTTTTATATATTTTGTCCAAGCTTCAAAGATATCATGATGTCATAAAATGTCGCCAGAACTTCAAAGATATTATAAGGAAATGTTACATATGTTACCAGAAAACACTTGCCCCCTAACAATTTGCAAACCTGATTACATGTTCCCAATCGTGGATCTGTTGTGATTCAGAACGTAATTTCTAGTGTTCCATCATATGTTACAAGTTTTCGTGCATGAATATGGGTAGTTTAGAATAATTTCTTTCCTTTTTAAGCTCTGCTTGTTTCTCAATATTCGTTCTTTCTATGATAAAACACTCACTATTTCTCTAATTGCTATATCATTTCCTTTTTTCACACTCTCGATGTCTCAAGTGTTTAATTTAACATGAAATGTTGTATCATGGACTTATCAAAATATTGACATCATTTCATTTTCCTATAATTTCTAAAGGAAAAGTGGCGATTTACTTCATATAGTAGTATATTACCGTAAAGGAAAGAACAATCTCTCCGTTTTACATATTCCATAATTCTCTCTCCTTGGAAATGTATGCATGTGGGCAAGTCATACTTACTATTAAAGAGAGGAGAAACAAAACAAATAAAAAGTGAATTCCCGCATAGTAGGAATTTATCTGTTCTTACTCGTATACTTTTTTCCCCTTTTTAAGCATTCTTCTGTAGTTTTCAATTTTCATTATGATGAAGCTTATACAAGTGATTTGCGTCTTCTTCGAGGTATTCCAATTCAGTTATTAACTTTTAGTTATGTTCAAAATATTGCAGTCATTTGTGATGGATCTGAGTGACAAAATGACTAGCATCAACCTCTATGGAGTTGTTATAGATATCTTCCAAGACAGGAGTACTTCAGAAAAAGTTTTCGTTTTGAAAATTGGGGATGTGACAGGAGAAGCTGTGGTGAAGCTACACTTCATAAACTCTTGGTAATCATAAATTTGGTCTTCAATTCTTCATAAAATTTCTTCTGCTTTGTTTTCCTCTATTTACTTATCTTTTTTACTGGAAATTGTCACCGTTGGATAATATTTTGCTCCTTTAATCACTAAATTGAACTATCGAAAGTTCGAAACATACTCGATGTGATGTTGGCAGGTAAAGATGAAATGATGGTAATAATTAGGGAATTCAAGGTGAACTGAACATGCAAAATATAGTTAATATGTAAATCATAAAGTTTGCAAGAGATACAAGACCAATTATGATCCTGAAAACAGCAATTAAGACCCTAGCCCTCTTAATTTTCAATGAACAATTATATTTGTATCCTTGAGGATGTAGTTGCACTTTGATCCCATTGAGCAGTGAAGTCAACTGAAGTTATATCCTTGAAGGCGCTCGTTATCTCCCTTAAATAAAAACAACAAATATGTTAAGCTCTTCTTCTCCAAAAGCTCTAACCAACCAATATTCATCAAACTTTGTCATGGCCTATTTGATCGCAAAAGGCTGAAAGAAGGATACAGTAAGAAAGCCACGAAAAGGGAACACAACATTTCCTCAGAATTGCTATCAATTTTGAGTGGTTGGGAGAAGAATAAGTTACTAGTAAGTGTGCCTTCTGATCTTAACATGTTGTAGACATTTGTCTTATAGTGTAAAGGTATTTATCTGGACTCTGGAGTCTTTGACCTTAAATGCTTCCAGTATGGAGTCATCCTAGGAGTACTGGAGCAGGAAGTCATCCTTTTGTATTTATGTTTGTAGTGAATGGTAAAAGGACAATCTTCCACTCCAAACGAGTCAGGACTTCACTTAAAATTTTGTTTCATGGCTGAAAGAGCCTTTGGTGTCTTGACAACTGCACCTGCATGTGAGGTCTCCAGTGAGGGAGATTTGATTAACTTACTTTAAGTTGGATTAATGTGATCACTGATCACTAAAACAGTTTTTTTTTTTTAGTTGGCCTAAGGCTGCCTTTCTCCTGTCCCTTCCCATATTTCATGCTTTGGTGGGGTGGGTGGGTGGGTGGGTGGGTGGGGGTGGTGGGATGTGTGTGGGGGAGTTAGCCTCTTTGTATAAGTTTTATTTGGTTCCTTCTCCGTGTTAGACAATTCCCTCATTTCACCGCATCAACAATCATTTTCTGGGGGAAACTAGAAGTTCGGATAAGAAAACCATAAGTGGGTGGGTATGGAGGGGCTGGGGATGGTTTTGTGAGTGCGGTTTGGCAGAGATATATAAAATTCTACATTTTAAATTATGTGTCTGACAGATATGAAACTCAGTTTTGGCTACCCGGAACCATAGAGTCCCAACTTTTTAATTTTTTTGAACTCTTCTTGATGTATTAGGTTTTGCTTTATATTAGTGAATACCTCTTATTTATCAGGAAAAAAGATGTGTAATGATATTTTATTATTTTTATGTATGATAGACTGGATCTCTTTGCCCTGAAACTTTGACAATCTTGCTTTGCTTATAAGATTCTTTGAAAACTGCTTTTGATGTCAGGTCTCTGGGAAGACTGAGCTTTGGTCACACGGTGCATATAACTGGTTTGGCTTGCTATAAGAGTTCACAGAATCTGTGAGTATTTTTCCACTCCTTGGTTTTTGCTTCATATTATGTAGTTCTTTCAAAAAATCATAATACCTTTTAATACTATGCTTTCAACATGCACGAATATCAACGTATATAATATGGAGTGATCATTTAATATGCACGGATGCTTCCAGCTTGAACTTTTAGTATTCCATATCTTACTCTTGGTTGTGAAAGTTCTTTCATTCAGCTTTTATTTTATTCTTAAGTTTCTTTAATCAATAATGTTTAGTTGTCTTTCAGTCTTGAAATGTCGTGGTTCGAGAAGGACGTTGGAGCTTCCTTGTTTAACCTAAGTTGCTTGCCAGCATTATTGAATTCACCATGTCTCCACAAGATGTCTTACCTTTCTGATCTGTCCATCCAGACAAATATAACACATGTATGTTTTATTCTTCTAAGATATATTTTTTTCTTCATATTGATATACTGACAGTTGTGTTTCGATTACTAGAAAGGTGATCCATTATCCATTCTATGTTGAACTAGTAAGATGTGTGTTTCGGTTTCTGTAATGATTTTGATGGATAGTATTGTGCAGAATTTTTTTTGGAACTTCATGTGAGGTTTTTGTCATCGATTAGGTAGGTTACACACCCACAGGCATGTCGTTCCCATTATATCATTTAAAAGATATTAAGTACCAAGTAACCAGGTTCTTAAAGGCACAATACTTTGGTCCCTAGTTTTCGCAAGGTGTTTTATATCTATGTCGTGAAGCACAATGACAAAGTACATATTACTGGGAGAGAGGAGTTGGAGGTTCCTACATAAAAATGAAGAGGAATCTGTATGCACTCCCCTGATTAACTCGTACTGTATGTAATTGTTATTCACTTTTCAATGCCTACCTGCGTATAATTTGGGCTCTCATAATTATATGTTTTGACCAGTTAGTCTAGCATGATTGCTCACCTTGGTACTTACCCCATATATGTTACACTTAAAAAGTTCAGAACCTTTAGGCCATATACCAATTAAAAGGGTAATGGGAGTCTGCTAGCGGAAGCCGTATAATTTCTGTCGTCTTTGTCCGAAATATCCATAAAAAATGATATATAGTCAACACATTGATAAGCTCAAGGGTTTGTTAGTAAAAGAAAATATTGAAAAAAAAGTTGGTACCAGGCGCATTGAAGTACTGAACCCCAGTATATATCACATTATTATCATCAGCCGTTTCAGATATTGCAGACCTGATGTACAGGTTTATGAAAACTGAAATTCATCATACTTTATTTGATGGACCTGCTTCAATCCGTATATGATGTTCTTACTTCAAGTTATTATCTGAATTTATATTTAGATATATTTGTACTGATCCCTGACTTTTGGTATTTCTTTGACACAATAAAACAGATATGCAATGTTCACGTCGAAGATTACGATGTCAATTCAAGATTGTCTCATGTCGTTTGTGGCCATTTTGTGACTGAGAGATCTGATGGGTTTCTAGAGTGCAGTTTCTGCCATTGTACCAGTGTCGAGGAAGTTATGCGTAGCTTCGATTTGAAAATAACCCTTGCAGATGAGAGTATGAAGATTTCTGCATGGTGTACTGGTCAAACTGCTGCTGAGTTGCTGCAAGTTTCTCCAGATGAATTCTATGAGCTTAATGAGGTATTAGTTGTCTGAGCTATGACATAGCTAAAATAAACTTCCATTTACTTCGGGAGATGCAAAATACAGAACAATCTTCATTTACAATACAGAAAAATCTTCATTTACAAAGAGAGCTGACTTGAGACACGAGAATCGAATCCTCTAAAAACCTATTATAGTCATTGTATTGTTTTCCATCCACATAATGTTTTCTTGAAAGGTTTGTCCATCTGCAACTCAAAAAAGCTTGTCTGATTTCAGGATGATCAAGCTATGTATCTTTATACACTCGAGAATGAAAGGTTCACGGTGGCAATTGTCAATTGCAAGAGGCAGATCTATGGAGATACTGTTGGTCTGAATCGAGAAGTCGATTCATGTACATGGGAAATCGCTCGAGCTCTGAAGTGTGAATGAGGCATAGTACATTAAAGTAATTACCAACTTCGATTTCAGCAGAGAAAAGTTCTTTCAACTCACTGCAGGAGCTTATGTAAAGAGTTGGAATTGCAAGACAGTTCTACTGTGTGATAAGAGGAAATCAGGAGAGAGGTTTGGCACAATTCTCCTTTCAAAGTAAGTGATTTTTGAAAACAAAGGTAGAATTCTGGTACTCTTGTTAAATGGTTGATTTGTTCTCTGTGTGTTTTTATGTGTTTTCTATTTGTTAAATGGTTGATTTGCTCTCTGTGTGTTCTCTATGGTTGATTACAAACATAAATCTACGTTTTATTTTCTTGTGGGATATGGGTGATATGAATAAGTAAAAGATGGCTATCGAAAATGTAAACGAGAGCGACAGCCATCCTCATTCCCATGTTAGTTCGCACTGTAGAATATACAGATAGACCTTTCGCCTTTCTAATGACTAACTAGTTTACGACGGAGAGTTGGTGGGTTGTTTTTCTTAGTTTTTTAGCAGATAAGCTTTCAATGAATCAAACTACACCAAAAAATGGAATTCAATCACAGCTGCCCACTAAGCTGTTCTCAAGGCTTTATCAATCTTGAATCCTGTGACACCACTTCTCTACTTCTATAAATCACAGGAAGGGACCTACTGTAACTTTTGGTGTCACACCCATTTTTCCATATTACCCTTGATTTTTATATTAATTCCTTTGCTATCCTAGTTTAATCCCTCCTTAGTCCTCTCACTTCTATCACTGCCTTGCTGGACATGTCTATCTGGTTCTTGCTAACATTTGCATTCTTCCATTGACTGTGTCCTTTTCCAACAAATGGTCCATGGCATTTCGTCTCTACCAATTGATTTTGTTAGGCACATTCATGGGATGGACACGCACACAAGTCAATTACAAGTTTACAACGTGCTATAGTTGTGGATAAAATTTTCCACGTCACGCCATTGGCAACTTCAGATAAAGTGAAGCATTGAATGCTTGAAGCCATGAATGATGCTCTAATAAGTTTTAAAGAGTCAGCATCTTATATTCCATGACCCTTTGGTCTTTGGAATTTAGACAGCTTGTTACTCTTGTCAGATTACCCCAGCCTTTGGATAACAGATTGTGACTTTTTATGTCTCTTCCTTCTTTCATTTGGAATTGTTAGGGCATTGGATTGGGTTCACATGATTTAGCATGAAGTGCTGTAATCTCAAGTAATCCGGAAGCTTGTCTTTTACAGACTTTTATGTTTTGATAAAGTAAAGTTGTATCTCATAGGCTTGCTTATTAGACCTTAGAGGATCAAGTTCCTTCAAGTTCAGACGTTTTTAAAAACAGCATTTTGATTAGATAGGAGCATCAAGTTTGGGGAGCAACTCTTATCTTTAGCCTTCTCTCTGTTCCCTGATGGAAAAACCTTTTAAGAAATCACTTTGATCAGTAATTCTCATGCATTTTGAATCAGTAATTCTTGCCTTGCCTTCTCCTACAGTCCTACATTCTTGATTGTTCTCTGCTTGATAGCCATGTGCAGTTTTGAAGACTGTAATTCCCATTTCCCTGTAGTCTGTGAAGCATGACATCTCTTTTGAATGTGTTTCCCTTTTGCCCTATTACAAATTAAACATATATATTGTTATTGTTGTTTTCCCTTGCTACACAGTGAGCTAGCTCACCACGACGATAAAAAAACAACTTTGCTGTTGTAATTTAGTAATCTTTATAATCTGTATTTTATGTGAATTTGTAGTGCATTTGTGAGCACATAGTTTTTTTTTTTTTTTGATAAAGTGTGAGCACATAGTTATGCGCTTATGCTTAGTCACATTGTATTTGAGTGGGTCACCTAGTTCAGTAGTTTGTTAAATAATCAACCGTCCCATATTAAAAGTTGAACTAGTTTTAGCTCTAATTAATGGACATATATTACTTTAAGTAATAATTTAATTACAGTAGACTTTAGATGGATCTTTCATCTTTCTGTCCTCAGTCGACCACCCAATCTTTAAAGCTACTTTTAAGAATCAAAATACATTATCAACTGAAATTATATGACAATTAAAATCATTACATTACTTTGACCCTTTTGAAAATAAATTTATGAAATTTCCTACATTTTTATGAAAATGATTGTATATATACATACAAAAATTGCTTCCCCATATCTTAAGCCCTAAGGAAAATTTGGACATCCTGGTATAGTGGTATGTATCGACTAATAAATATCCTGAAGAGCCAGAATTGTGTATAATATCATAAAATTAATATTATATGCTATAAACCAACTGAGGTATCGATCAATTAATGTATGCATGATTGATTTATAGATATAATATATTGTCACCCACAGTCTACTCTTGCCAAATTGGTACATCTTTTAAGTCCCCCACCCAGAACAAAATCCTGACTCCCCCATTACGAAATAAAAATCTTCTATTTTGATGTAATAATTTAAAAAGTGCTGCGAAAATAGGAAAAAAAATGAAAGATGGCTTTGTAGTCTTGTACTCTTGTAGAGTGTAGACAACAAAGCCACAAAAGCAGTGATGATAATTGTTTTTTATTTTAACAAAAAGAAGAGAAAGACTGAGTGCAACTGGCAAGTGTGGGTTTGGTAATCAATCAATTCTCATTACAGTATTTACACACACATCTCATTTTGTTTTTTCTTGCATCTTTCACAAACATGAAATAATGTCCACTAAACAACTTGTTTATAATACTCAATATGGTCCCATCTCCCACCCTTCCATAAATCTCTATCTACATTCATAAACCAAACTTTCAATGACAATCCCTGAAACCAGATTTTGGAAGAAGAAGATAAAGTATGCTTTCCTTGCATCAAAACCTTCAGGAAGAAGAAGGTCACCTCCAAACCAACATCAAATAGAATTACCAAACAGATACTATCTTAGCCAAAGATCAAGAGAAAGGTTAGAAGAAGAAGATGATTTTGATTCACCACTTTCAAAAGCAGACTGGGTTATTACAATCAAAGAGAAACTTGGGCACGTTCCTCAAAACAGAGGTTCAAGCGCATGGCTTAATCATTGTATCTTTAGAGTTCCTAGAAGTCTCAGAGAAATTGAACTCAAAGCTTATACACCTCAAGTTGTATGCATTGGACCTTATCATAGAGGCAAAGCATGTTTTCAAGATATGGAAAATCACAAGTTGAGATTACTTCGTCACCTTCTTGAACGTACTGGACATAAATTGGAACTCTATCTTGAAGCCATGGCAGAGTTAGAAGAACAAGCGCGGAGTGCTTATGCGAAACAAAGCATAGAAATTATTAGTCAAGAGTTTATTGAAATGATGTTACTTGATGCTTGTTTCATTCTTGAATTGCTAAGAGTCTCTGTCAAGGGATTTATATATTGTGGTTATTCTTGGGGTGATCCAATCTTCAGCTCTCGCGGGGCACTGCCATGTATTCAGAGAGATTTGTTGATGCTTGAGAACCAGCTTCCGTTGTTCGTCTTGGATCGCTTGTTTGCTCTTTCTTGTGAACCGGAAGAAACTGAATCAGTAAGTCAACTTGCTCTTCAGTTTTTTGATTCTATTATTCCTGGATGCAAGACTGCAACATTTAATTTGGATGAACCTGGACTACATTTTCTACATGTAATTAGGCAGAGTCTTCTTCCTGCATCTAAGTATACATTGGGGTGTATAACTATTAAGCAAAATCACCAACCCCAACTTATGATGCATTGTGTTACAATGCTAAGGAGTGCTGGTGTGAGATTCCAAAAGACGAATTCGAGTAATTTCACAGATATCGAGTTCAAGAATGGTGTTCTTTCCATTCCACGCTTAGTTATCCACGACTCTACCAAGTCGATTTTTCTCAACCTTATGGCATTTGAGCAATGTTACCCACATTGTTGTAACCATGTAACATCTTATATAAGTTTCATGGATGGACTAATCAATTGTCCACGAGACGTGGGATATCTGAGACATCACAAGATTATAGACCATGGGCTTGGTAGTGAAGAGGAGGTAGCATCTTTATTTAACAATCTTTGTAAGGAGATCAGCTTCGACATCAATGATTGTTACCTTTCTAAGGTGTCCTCTGATGTGAACAGATATGTCGATAAAAAATGGAATAGGTGGAGAGCCAGCTTGAAGCAGGAGTACTTCAGCAATCCTTGGGCCATTGTTTCTCTTGTTGCAGCCGTTTTTCTCATTGCTCTCACTATGGCACAAACATTCTATTCGGTCTATGCCTACTATTATCCATTGTAAGAAGAAACTTGTGCTATTTGAGCTGAAGATTACAGGATCTAGTTTGCGGCACAGGCTTGTTATGATTCAGTTGTAAGTGTGCTCGTATATTTGCTATATTAATACAAGTTGAATAAATGAAGGGATGAGTTGATGGAGTTTGCAGAGTTATACTCACTATTAAATACAACATTTATTTTAGTTATTGGTAGTGAGTTTGGATGGCTCTCGGCCCTGCAGCTAATATTACTGGCTACACATTATTACTGCAAAACTTTGTTCTTCTGACGTTTATTCTTTTGATGGACGCTTAAGGCATCACTAGTTTCTGACTGCAAATCGAGTATGATCATCCAAACTGATAGTATGTTATTCAGCCTCCACTGAATAGACAATCTCCCATTTGGCGTTCTTCTTGCGTTATTCATTTTTCTGATTGATCCATTTGACAACACAATGTCATTCATGTTTCAAAATGTGTCTACACTAATCAAGTTTCGTGCACTTCATTGTTAGCTAGTCTTTAACATAGATTGTTGAGAAGCCAATTAGTAGTTCTGACTGATCTCCTCCTACCTCCTCATCAATCAGCTCCATGCTGCACCTGCACATTTGAACTCCGCTAGAAACATGGACCAGTGAGGTATGAGCTAACATATAGTTTTCGTAAGTATGTTTGTTCTCAACGACTCAACCTTACCATTTCATTTTCCACTTGGTCATCAGACTATTATGAATTTATGACTTAGGAGTACAAATAGTTCTGAAATGAGGAAGTTAGGCTTGTCATATTGCATGCAATAAAATTTATGTTGGTCTTAAACTTTGTTTAATATGAGATGATCCATTTTTATGTTCTCAACTGAATTATCCGCAAAACTTAACAGTTAATCTTTCAGGGACATATATAGGATGATGAAGTAATTATGACATCAAGTTAGGTTGTGTAATGAGAGGGCCAAATGGATTATATATATCATGGAACTTTTCTCACAATTGGGAATGGATTACTGATTTATTTTAGTTATTCGTATTCTTTGCTCTTTTGATTAAAAAGCATTAGACAATATCTTAGTTGATTTTATTTTTCTTTTCTTTTTTGGTCTTTTCTTTAAGGAGAATATAAGTTCTGTTTGGTAAGATTCTTGTATCTTTCTTTGTAAGAAGCTAAACGAGAGCTGGCTGTGTCATTGAGTGCTCTATCTGAAAATCAAGAAACCACCTGTCTTCAAGAAGGAGGTGGAACCAAGCATTAGGTTAGAGGTGTATAATATGCATGGCTCTGGTTGGGTGGGGCTATAATGAAGAAGGAACACAAGTTCAGGGGACACATCTTACTTGCACTCTAACAATAGCGAACTATTTGGAATTGTATGGATCAATTATACTTGAGTTTTAGATTCCTGACAAGTCGTTTTCTTTGAATTGTTGAATTTAAGTTAATACGTTTTGCATCAATTTACTAGCTAAATTTTTGTACAGGTTTGCATTTGCCAAACTAAAGGTGCATAGAAATGTACACATGTTTACAGAATTATCAATAACAGCTTAAGCAAGAACCATGATGTTATCAATCTATTTAAAGAAGCTTTGCAATGAGATGCACGAAAAGAACTGACTTCTAGTATATGCCAGGCTCTGCAAGCTAGTGAATGCATTATGATTAGTCGATTAGACATATGTTAGATAGAGTTGGTTGGTGTCCCTGAAAGTTTGAAATGACAAAAATTTTAAGAGATGAAACATGAAAGACCTTGTGAAGTTTTTTTGTGAAGTTGTGCATATGATCGATAAAGACATACTCCAATAAAGTAGTGTTGTGCGGTGGTGATCTGCAGTTCATTAATTTTACACTAAATAGTACTAGCTAGCAGTACCAAGCTAGGTGTTAACGATCAGTAGTGTGATTGTTGGGTTTCACACTTTCATGTGATGTGTGCAAACACTAAACTGCAGGCAGGGTCTGTACGTGATCAGCATATATGGGCTATCTACATATTACCATCGTGATTGTATTGCACATCCTCTCGATAGAATTAATGCTATGCTGGTCCCCTAAATATAAATATTGCAGGAGTCAGGAGTCAGGAGTCAGGTGTGTGACAACAGTGTAAACACAGCACAACAAAACCGTGTCAAGTTTATAAGAATCCTATGTTAAATGTCATTGATTTGAATAACCCCAGTTAATAACTTACCACTGCACTCCCACGTCCCACTACTCACGCTACAAAGACAAAAAGTATGTGACCTGTGACCTTCTTTTCAACAATATACATATTACATTGGTTGGTAACTAAGTTAGTATATCTAAGTTATATATAAGCACCATCATCTCATTGTTGGTGAATTATTAATGTACGATGAAAGTAACATAAAACCAAACAACCTAGGACAAATGACGACTCACCATAATAATGTGAATACTATTATTATTTTTAGACTTTAGAGTTTGGACTTTGGACATCAACTTAAACTTAAACAAAGGCTCACCACAATTATTAATAAGAGTCTTTTTACTAAAGTACTTCTGTACTTATAGATTACTAGTTGTTGTACGCACCGGGATTGGTGTGATCCTATGTATGAAATGCAAAATGTAAATATGGTCTCTTCACATCAACTGGATGATATCTGTATACTTTTCGTGATATTGCTGAGTCTTGGGTTGGTTATGTGTTGAAAAGGCTCTCGATTTCATGTAGAAAAGAACAATGTTTCATCATGTTGAACTGACTTGCAGTGGAGGAGGAATGCCTTACTTACAACTAAGAGGTGGTGAGGATCGTATTGGCGGCCTGGGATAAAGAAGTTGTTTGAAAATTAAAGTAACTTTTCATTAAGACATTAATTTTAACATTACACACAATGATGTTTGTAGCCTTTTACACGTGTCCCTGCCACTCAGCCTTTTTGGACTCAATCTTAGATATCTAGTATTTTTTGTAGAAAATCTTAGATTACTTAGTAAAGTGTTATTTTCGAGACCTACTGTTATTAACAATTAAATTTCACTACTTGTAAAGACATACTATACTAAGATTAATTTGGATACTAATATACCCCTAAAACTCTGTTGCTAATCCCACCTCGTGAAATAGTTTAGAAACTTCAATTTTATGTTATTGTACTACAAAAGAATATTGTAGTTCACAAATGTTGAATAATAAAAAAAAAATCAATTACAACAACCACAGACGTAGTACAATAACAAACAACAATGCACTGCTTAACTTCTTCTTCTGCAATGGATGTCATCACCACACAGAAACTGGTCTCAATTCGCTCGATGTTGGGAGAAATCCGATGTTGCTATTGTCAGTGTCAGTCATTGGTACAATAACATAAAATCGATGATGGTTTGGACTTCTTTGGTAAAGAGATTGGGGAAGATAAGAAAGTAGAAGAGGCGAGAACGGCAGTATATAAAGCTTCCATTAAGACAAAAGAGTGGAAAATCCTCTGTTCTCTTGGATGTGAAGCCTTGGGATGATGAAACAGATACGAATAAGCTAGAAGAGATTGTTCGTAGTATTGAGGTACCTAGTCTTCTCTGGGGAGGATCAAAATTGGTCGTTGTTGGCTAGGGCATTAAGAAGCTGCAAAAATAAGACTCATCCAATTAGGGTGGCTCATTGTTAAACCTGATAATGAGTATCACTGATAAAGTTGGTAGTACTCTGTAGAAGGATTTTATTCCACCTTATTATTGTAATGCAAGTTTTTCAGTACTTTATGTTGTTGCAATGTTGCATTTCCTGTTTGAAGGAGGTGACAAAACTATTACCTTAAAACAACATTGCATACTATCTTTGCAGCTGCACCCTCACAACAAACTCTGCAGTCCCTTCCCATAGCCTGTTGCCCTCATCTTAAGCTGTTGAAATATGCACCATAATAAAAGTTTATATTAGTTATTTATAAAGTTTATCTTGTGCTGGAGGTAGCTACTGTTGTTATGCATTGATTTTTCGAAAGTTTATATTAGTTGTTTCTAAAGTTTATATTATTCCTTATCAAGCTGTATTTTTCAGTGCATGTTATTACTAATTCCCTCCATAGTCATAGGCTTCATAAATATTGATCTTTCTTTGATCTATATAGTCATAAGATATGCTTTCAGTGAAGTAAGTGGAAGGCGAAGTAGATTTTGGATACGATACCTTCAAAATAATTTATCAATCAAATTTACTCATACAAATTTATCAATTCGTTAAGATCGGATGGGAAACTGATCGATGCTTTGAGGAAGATACTTTTTTGTTCATCAATCATCAAACTACCAACTACAGATTCCAAATACAAAATAATTCCTAATCTCTAAAAATCAAGCAAATAATACCTTAATCGAAGAGAGCAACCCGAAGAGATGAAACTTAAGTTCAATGGTGCAAGAGAGTAGCCTAATAAGATTATGTCGATTATGGAGTGCACGCATAATCAGCCCAGTGTACCCAGAAATCTATTAACAAAATATCGTCAGACTTTTGAACCTATGTACACCACAAAAATGATAGATTGAGCATACGGTTCTCAAACAAATTACGGAGATAGACATGTCTACTTTAACAGGGATTTTAAATCAACCCAAAAGGATTTCTATCAAATTTCTTATGAATTTTCCAGTGTCACTGGTCAGAAACGTCACTGAATCTATTGACAAATATGCGTGGCCATTTTTAGCAAGAAAACATCATAATTTCAGCAAGATCCCAACCAAGGTCGGGTAGCCCTAGGTATATATTATCAGCAGAATTTAGAACCACCTTAAAATCATAATTAATGAATTTTCTATAAACTAAACACTATAACCTGTTCAAAATTCCAGAATTGAAGAAACTGAAAGTACAACTATTTGCCGCACTATGTCGGCTATTTCTTTGCCTCACAGAACCACCACCTTTCTGTTTTCACACCAAAGGATAAGTCGATTATGGATTGCGTAACACTTGTTTTTTTTTTTTTTTTTGAACCACCACTTTTCTGTTTGCATTGAAATATTCCCTAAGTGGATACAATGAAGACTATGTGCATAACAGGGAGATGGCTTACCCTTTGGTGTGAAGAAATTGTTTGACTATATATGACCATGAAAACCAATATACCAAATCATCGAAACAATAAATTACAAACAACAAATATGATCACCATATAAACATTATACACACAGAAAAATCATAAGCTAGCGAAAACAACAAAATAGAGTAGTAGAAATAAAACTAAAAAAAAAAAAAAAAAAGGTGCTTACTTGTACTGAGAACACGAAGGTGAAACATCTGGGTGGAGATCAGTGTAATATAACGTAGAGTATAATGAGCGCAAGTGACGGTTGGGTTTGTGATCAAAGCTAGGACTTTATTTTGAACTTAAAAACAAAATCAATAAGTTTTGCAATCTGATAATGCGTGGATCCTTCAGCCTTACAACAGTTAAATTTAGAGAAGTCAGACACAGACAACAACATAGGTATAATCTCTAATGAAAGTATTTAACAATAGATAGTCTTAAACTTTTAACCCTAGGGTATTATTCTATAATTCAAATAAAATCGTTTTATCAAGATATATTATCCTGGATTTGTGTGATTCATTCATCTAAATTTCACTATAAGAATTATAGATGCAGATGTGAGGCTATAATTAGAGCCTCATATCTGCATCTATAATTCTAACAACAATAGATAATCAAATTTTTGCCTAATAAACTTGAGCCAGCTAGCAATATCTGAAACAGATTTCTAACGATAAATACATTCTAAGACCAAAAATCCCAAACAGAAAATAACCTTAAAGAGCGATGGATACCATAACTCTATTATTAGAAGTTTAGGTAGCCGATTAATGGTGGAAAGAGCAAGTAAACTTGGCAAACATAGAAGGATTTCTCACCTTTTATTTTAGCAGGTGTTTAAGTCTAGCTACAACTTGGATAATAAAAAAGAGATTCTTTCTAGTAAAACATTGCATTGTATTATTGCTGCAGAAAATCATATGCCTTGAAATCCTAAATGGTCTAGATAATTGGACTATATCTGACAAACTCAGTAAGTAAGATGACCTTAGAGTAGGTTTCTTGCTGAAAAAGGAGTAAGATGTCACGGTGGTAATTAAAATGCTAAAAAGAACAATTAAAAGCTGGTATAGTATTTGTACCTTAGAGTACTTTGTGGAATAATTGCAGGTACGATAATGAAAAAGTTGCATCAAATACCTGAATGATCAATTGAACTTCATTTCTATCCAACACACGTGCAACCACATTTGTGGCAACTAATGTCATGAACTTGACTGACCTGAATCCTTGTAGGAGATCACATATTACAATTTACACCGAGAGAAAAAGTGGAGGAAATTACCTGACATGACTAATGTTAAGGATCCAATCATTATTCGACTTTCTCCGATACGTCAATTAATTGTAGTAGTAGCCTAGAATGTATGATCAATTAGGTATGATGCAAGAGATATAATTCAGCTGAATTAATTACACACTTCTAGGATCTATTAGAATAGCGTAAAGATTTTCTTTTCTAAATCAAATCGTTATAAAAAGATAAAAAAAAAAAACAAAAAACAATCCAATTCAAATTAAAATTAGTTGAGTTTTGCATGAAATCCTACAAAAATAAATTCAAGCTAGTTACCATGATTGTATTGAAACAAAAGTGTATATCCTAATTATAAAATCAAAATCATAATTAGATTAACATGGTAATTGAAAATGATTACCAGTCTTTGTTGTTGATGATGATGGAGGTTGTAGCTGCATGATTACAAAATTACGAAAAAAAATCAAGAATTTTTTTACAAAATACGTAGTTACGGAACATATAATTATCTGGTCGGCTAGTTAGTGAAGGGATTTAGAAGGCTGGAAAGAGAGAAGATTTAGAAGCGAGTTAGAAGGACTGAAGAGGGTTTAGCCGTAATTAAGGTTTTGCTAAATTGGTTTTTATAGATCTCTACTGATATAACATTAAGTTAGGCTTCAGTTGGGCTTCAACTTGGGCTTGAACTTTATTTTCAAGTTGCTATAAACACGCCATGTGGCACTTGTTAGGCTCCACTTATATAGTATATAGATTAGAGCGTTGAAGTTATCAACAAAAGTAGAAACACAATCCATGTGAGAAATACAGAGTCTTGGCTTCATTATACAAGTAGTGGATCGAGTCCATAGATTATATATAGATAATAATACTACTAGACAGCCCACCACCACACCACACTTGTATGTATGTGAGATCTGGGTCCACATTACAACTAGTTTGTCCTGTCAATTTTCATATCAATCAATATTCTTTTCTTTGTTCAACGCTCACCACATCTCTAGCTAGCTAGTTCTCTTTGTGTACTTGTGGTGAGGTGTGCTGTGTTGTTGTTTTGTGGATCTATTTTGCAGCAGATTGCTGGATCGATTCATTCGAGTATGGAAGGAGAGAGAAGGGTAGGTGTAGCTGTGGATTTCTCAGCTTGTAGCAAGCAAGCACTTAAATGGGCTGTTGATAACGTTGCTAGAGATGGAGATCATCTTATTCTTATCTATGTTCATCCAGAAGGTTATTATGAAACTGGCGAGATGCAACTCTGGGAAACCGTTGGTTCTCGTAAGTTACTTTTTAATTGCACATCTCTCTCTCTCTCAAACTTTCTTTTGCTTGTTTTCTGGTAATAGATCAGAAACTTTTGGTTCCATCAACTTCCCAGCATTACTTTGACCAAACTAGCCTCAGGATAACCTGAAATCCATGCAACTTTTTATTGGGTTGGGTTTTATACTGTTTATAAACTCAATACATAAATTTTCTGTATTTGGGCTTTGGAGTTTAAATTCTGTGTATGTATTTTTCTTAAGAAGACATGTATAAATGGGGTTGCCAACAAGTTTTTGTTATCTTTATCTTTATATATATTGAATTGAAGAGGCAGGCTCTCCTACGGACGGTCCGCATACGGACTTCACTTATTTTTAGAAATTCACGTGATCTTTTAAGTTTAGTTGTTTAGCGTAAATATGATTCTTTACCGGGTTCACTTAAACCTAATTAAAACCCGAATCTCTTTACTTCTTTCAGTTTCGTGTCTTCGTCCTCCTTTCTAATAATAAGGGACAACATCAACATTTTCTTTCTCTCTTTTCTTTGTCATCTAACCCATCTCTCTTTTAGTTTCATGAAGATGAATTCATGCTCTTCATCTTTTTTGTCTGTAATTAACAATTGAATAAACCCAATAATGGAAGACTAAGATTCTTGACGCAAAATAATTGATGGGGATGTTAGATCAGCACATATTAAGTGCAGTAGAAACAAGAATTCACGTGATATATAACCAATTTCTCTTTCTGAATAATATCTAACCAATTTCCCCATCTTAAATTTATCTTAAATTTCTTAATTTGTATTTTGGTTGTCTAAACTTGATTCAGTGCTATTTGAAGTTAACCAACCTAACAAAAAGCTTCCATATACCAACATAACCAGTTGAGATGAAGACCATGAATTCATTTTTTTGGTATTAAATATGATAAAAAGCTTTCGAAAAATAAATTCCATATGCTTAATTGGATGATTTCTTCTGTTCAACTTCAGTTATTAATTTGCCTAAATGGGGTAAAAGTAACAAAAGGTATGAGGTAGGGAAACAATTGGGGTTGTTCATTAATGGGTTTGGAGTATACATTGATGCAGAAAATTCTTGAGAAATTAAGAGAGAGAGATATATTCAAAGAGGGAGAGGTACAGATAGAGCAAGTTTTTCAAGAAGCAGAGACTCAGAGACATGACCAAACTACCAAAGAGATAAAAACGAATGCATAATTATTTCTAAACGGGTCAAAATTAGGTATTATGGACCCAAAAGAATATAACCACATTAGCGATATTTATCAGAGCACGTGACTTTGTTTCCATTTTTACAAGGCCGCATACGGACGGTCCGCATAGGAGCCTCTCTGTTGAATTGAATTATATTTTTTAAAATGTTTAAGAGTCAGTAGCCAGTGGGGAGTGATTATCATTTGCTGCAACTTGTTTGCTAACTTGTTGAATAACCATGCAACAACTAAGTAGTGTCTTTTATCATTCAAAAACATGAATGTCATTCACTACCATAGTTTTAACTCATATATGTTTGTTTTTAATTTGTATATTTTGCAGCATTCCTGCCTTTATCTGATATTTCAGACTCGGAAATCACCAAGAAATATGGGGTCAACCCTGACCCTGAGACCTTGGACATCATCAATACTGTTGCAACGCAGAAACAAGTGAGTATTTCTTCATAATTACTATAGCTTTTAATGTTTTTAAAATAGAAAAACTCGATCAAGATTTTATGATTTTATCAACAGATTGTGGTGGTTATGAAGATTTACTGGGGAGACCCTCGTGAGAAGATTCTTGAGGCAATCGACAAAATTCCCTTGAGTTGTCTTGTAATTGGAAACAGAGGACTCGGAAAGCTCAAGAGGTGAGTTCATGATCATAAGACTAGTTTTTCATGCGGGTTCTGTTTTGTCATACTTTAGTCAAATGTTATGGATTTTAGCAACGAACTTGTCATGAACATATTGAACTAATCCAGAACTCCCATTGATATAGAATCTTGTATATTTATGCAGGGCTTTCATGGGAAGCGTTAGCAATCACATTGTTAATAATGCTGCTTGTCCAGTTACAGTTGTGAAGAAGGTTGTCAATCATGAAGACTGATTCTTCTCTCAACTTCTCCTACTACTAAATAAGTATGGTTCGATAGTTGATAAAACAAGATTTGATTTCAAGGTAATCACAATATCTTGATCAGCATTTCGGTGGAACCAAATTAAATAAAAGTTCGGGTGGTTGTTTATACCAGTGCATGTTTATCTGTATGTATCACTGCGATATTGGAGTTTGTGTTTATGTTGTAACAATGTAACTCAACTATTTGAAGAGCATTCTCTTCTTGACCATCTGAAATAACTTTGACGTTTAAATTATCAATCATGTTGCCTATTACTATTAATTTGCAAATAGAAGCTGAATCTTGAGCACGTCAGTTTGTTTGTTGATACTTTTATAGAACTAAGTTCAAATTTTTGTGCAACTAGTTACCTAGAGTTGGTGGAGTAGTATTTTCTGAGGTTTTCAACTTTGTGTTTCTAAACTCAGGCTGATCAACCTGGCCGGAGACTGTTCTCTGCAGTTTCGCTCTTTTCATCTGTGTCAATTGTGCTCCATCCCTCCCTTGAGGGGAACTTCGTTACAAATGTTCTCGAGTATTTCTCTATCAAGTCTTATCTCTTGGAAAATTACATTTTCGGCAAGTTGAATTAAGCTGAAGGTTCCTTAACTACATTATGGAATGATTTTTGCAAACAAATTAAAAATGAACACACACTGACTTCCACAAAATTCACTCTATTATCCATCAAGCGAAAATCAGCTAAATGGGCATCAGTAACCAGATTGATGTTTTTTATTATTTAACAAACTTTGAAGCAAGAGCATTTGTTATTCATGATTCTAAATTTGTTATTTTTGGTTTTTAATGTTAGATCTAAATCATCGAATTCCGGAGTTCCACAACTAAAGTCAAGATTAAACCTCAATTTAGAAAAGTAAGATCACACTTGAACTGGTCAACAATATCTTTCCTGATCTCTTGCAAGTAACAATGGATAGAAAAGAGTTGAACAATCCGAGACTACTTGTAACTGAAATCTCCAAAACAAGGCAAGAATGGTTAGTCAATAAGGGTTAGAATACCTTAAACAATCCTATTTGCATGGATAACCAACCACATTCCCTCTTCACCTCAACCTTTTTTTATCTCTTCATTCCTCTTAACACACTACTTTTCACCTTTTGTGTGTCACCATCTTGTCTCCTTCTCTTGTCTTGTTTAACAAAAGATCAGAGATGGAGACCTGTAATAAAATTCAACTACTTCTCATTGTTTGTCTTTCCTTCAACCTCCTCAGCGTAAGGGCTGCTTGTGCACCTCGCAGTTTTAGGTACCTGGAGCCTAAACTAGCTTCAACTTCTTCATTGCCAACACCCACATCATCACCTCCTCCATCCGTTCCAAAAGCAACACCACCACCAGTCTCAAACCCAGTAGTGCCACCATCTCCACCCAAGCCCGCCACACCTGCACCCACACCTGCACCCACACCTGCAGCACCAGTAAAACAACAAGCAGCCCCTGTTCCAGCCACGCCTCCACCAGCACCAACACAACAAACACCTGCTCCCGCCACCCCTCCACCAACACAAACACAACAAGCAACCCCTGCTCCAGCCACCCCTCCACCAGCACAAACACAACAGGTACCTTTTTCGATTGCAAAACCTGCTGCAACTTTATTACCTACTCTAACCGCTTCCTTGGCACAGGCAAAGGCTCCAGTAAATCCCGAAGTTAAAAAAGTATGTGATGCCACTGACAACCCAATGCTATGCATGGCCACCGTTTCTCCCCTCCTCCAGGGTAAATTTGATGTTGTCTCAATCCTACAAACCGAAGTCAATGCATGCAAAACCCTTTCACAGACGCTACTTGATAAATCTGTTAAGCTTTCTGCTGACCCCTCTACCATTCCTGATGTTGCCAAAACCCTTAAAACCTGCAAAGAAAACTATGAAAGTGTCATTGACAACATGGAGAAAACAATACAAGCAATTGCCGAGAAAGATCTTGGAACAGTTAATACCATGCTTAGTGCAGCCATAGCTGATGTGAGTACTTGTGGAGAGAATTTCAGTGAGGTCGCAACAAATCCAAATCCTTTGGTCGACATGGAACAATCTGTAACAAACTTGGTTGGCAATTGTTTGTCAATTTCTGCTTCCCTCAAGTGGTAATACTACATTACAGGGCTTCTTGATCTGTTGTAATGTTGCTCCCTTCTCCTTCTACTTCTTCTTCTTCTTCCTCTTTCTCTTCTCTTTAAACAAATTTATATGGAAGAATATGTTGAGAATGGTTTTATGGTAATAACCATCATTTGTTACATGGCTTCAGAAAGAAATTATTAGTTATAACATCTTGTAATTTTACTACATTTTTTGCTTTAGAAAAGTTGGAATCTAACGACTCTGGAGATGATCAAATACACAAATATGATTAGTAGTATATAAGAAGCTCAAGCCTCATCATATTTGATAAACATTTCTTATTGCAAACAATCATATTTTTATATCGAACCAAGAACTCTTGGCGATGTTTTTAATAGATTATTCCACTAAAAACATATATTAAAAAAACAACCACTTCTTGATGTGAAACTTTTGTGTTTTTTCAACCATTTACATTATATTAAAGTAAATATATCACTTATGCTTTGAGTCTAAAACATGAATGCATATTCTTAAAAATCAAGAATAAAAACTAACAGATATGTGTGGTGTTAATTGGATCAATCCTCGCGCACAAACAATGTTGGTCCTGTAGTCTGGATAGTGTATTTCGGGGATTTCCCTCCCTCCATGCTATGTAATGTCTTTTCTGATGAAATAGTAGTTTTATTAACTTAGCTTCCAAAACAAACAATTACACCCTGATCAGCGTACTGCAAGTACCGTCAGGGTAAAAAGCTTACATGGAAGCAAAAACATTACTCTAACAAGAGTAAAAATAAGACCAGACCCTCTGCAGAAAATCAGCATTCACAGCATCCCTTCTACCAGTGCCCAGACTTTATAAAGCAGTAACTCGAGTAAGCCGCCCTGCAGTCCTATTTGCACACCACCGTATAGTCGTCCAGAAGATCCAAAGCTCACCGGTCTGCGCAGTGCTGAAACAGAGATACGTAGTTACAAATCATAGTAAGCTGCCCTGAACCGTATCAATGCACATCAATAACAGCTTGCCATGCTATGTAATGTGCAACTCTTTAAACCCTGTTATATATGTTTTTTTATGCAAATACATATGTATGGTACATTGAACAATTAAATATAGAGATTTTTGGACATACCCCATTTGAAAGTTGAAATTTGAGATACCCCTATTTGAAATAAGAAATAAAAAATTGAGATACCCCATATCAAGACAGAAGAGATTTACAACCGTAGGTTAGATTTAAGATGGAGGGCTATGATAACACTACATCTTAAAATTGGGGATCTCAAAAAAAAAAAAAAAAAAAATTCAAAGATGTGGGTTTATATCAAATTTCGATTTTCAAATGGGGGAATGTCCAAAAACGGGCCGTCTAGGTTGCCATCCTTAGGATGACATCCATCTTGACAGACCATGTAGTGTGTTGATTTAATCTGATCCAACGTCTCAGATTAGTTGTATCTATATTATAACCGACACTTATAAACTTGGTAAAAAGACAAACAAGGGTCAAGATTTGCACATGAGATTATAGAGATTGGGTTTTAATGAGATTATAGAGATTGGGTTATTTAACCCGTGCAATACACGGGTGTTATTTTATATGTAAGTTTTACGTGTTATAATTTGATTTTGATTTTTGCTATTGAAATTGATTGAAAGTAGAATTTTATTACGTATATGTATATTTATTTTATAAGTCCTCCATAAAATTATTGTTGTCTTGATTTGGTTTTATTTTTAAGTTTTAGATCAAATTAATTTAAATTGTATTCTCATTTTTTGTGTAGTCATCGAAGATATAATGTGAAATAATAATAATAATAATAATAATAATAATAAATTACTATTATTTTATAATATTTTTTGAGGATTTATTTACTGTATTTGTTTATCTATATAATTTTCTTAACAATTTAAATAATATAATTTGACGTTTTTAATTTAGAGTGTAAATTATATCTCCAAGCTCACAATCCAAATTCTTGACATTATTTTGCTTATGTTACTATATTTTTATTTTTTTAACAAAAGATTTAATTTTAACTTTTGGCAAAATACCAATATTTTAGATAAGATGTTCAATTGATTTGGTTTGTATACATATTGATTTAACCAAGTTATAGTGTTTACTTCTTTTGATTTTTGAATATATTTTGGATAACTTTTAGTTATGTGATTTTACTAAATAATCTTTTAATTTTGGTTTAACAAAATTCTCTTCAATTAAAGCATCAGTTTTTTCATATGGATCAACCTTTTGATATTTACAAATTAGTGTTTATCTTATATTGGTTAACTTTAAATATTTAATTTGGAGTGAAATTACTTAAATAGACTTACTAATTAACTATTGCGTAAAAGTTCTAAAATGACCTTTCAATTCTAAATTTTAATCAAATTCTCTTCAATTAAAACATCAATTTATTTATAATTTAGAGAGAGAATATTTGCTTAACGGCATGCCTAACTTTAATAGAGAGTATAGATTCTATTATACAACTTTATCTGTCTCATACGTCTCTCCCTGTTATCGATCAATTTTAGCTTATCATCAAATCTCTATCACCTCTCTACTCTCATATTTTCATCAATGAACACTTTGTTTTTTCTCTCTCTTTTCAACAAAGAAAAATTTGGAATTCAAGTTTTTTTGTGTTTAATTTAATTTTTATTTTCAGTATCTTTAGCCAAAGTCAATTATACAAATAATACATACAACCCATCCTTAAACCTGGACTATATGAGCTTTATACAATTAATTAATATTTCTATTTTTAATTTGATATTTGACTAACGATTCTATTAGTGATTTCAACCTAACACTATCGTTGTTGCTTTCATGTCAATGCTTCAAATTTTATTTATAAGTGAATAGTTTTAATTTCATCTATACATTTTCAGAAAAATCAAAATTTTCGCAAACAACAAATTTTATTTTATGGATATAATGGTGTGTTGAGGTGATAGCAAAGACTATCACTAATGTAAGTACTTACTTTTCAACAATATTTTTTGTATTGAATTGCTGGAAATTCAAGGACCAAACTATTGTGGAACTGGATGTTTCCATCGAAGAAAAGCTACTATGGATTATCACCTAACAAAGCCAAGTTTTAATTTAAAAATCATGTCTTCACCAATGGTAAATGTTGATTGATTACTTAGATATATTTTTTCTTTATATACAAATAGTTGAATGAATGCCGTAACTTCTTTGTTGCAGCCACACAAAATCAGGAAGTAATAAAACCGATATTTAAGAATTCAAAGGAGCTTATGAGATTAGTAGAACAACTATTCTGAATGATAAATGAACCATCAGATTCACCAAGCAATCTTCCAAACTCTTTGAAAGCGGCCTTGGAAATTTCTGACTATAGCTATGAATCTAATAAACAATTAAGCACAAAGGTCAGCCAGTTCATTTTTGCCCATAGTATAAATAGTCTTTCACAACCTCTAGAAAGTTTTATCAGAATATGATTAATTGAATACTTTCAGTACCACAGGTTGGTTGGGTTTGCATGCAAAGACGTTCTTATAGGATAAAAAATTCATGTAAAGGGTTGGTTGACAAATTTTTGCACGCCAGACACATTTCCATTCTTAGGTTGTGCGATGTCTGCAAGGTCTATCATTAATATTCAAACTGGTCTTCTGGAAAAAAATTCATCAGAAAATAAAAAATTTTCGTCACCGTGTTTGGTGATCTGTGGTTCAGGCAATGTTTGATTACACTTAAATTTGTATGTTGGACCTTGGATACATTCATGAATTAATCTACTGCATCTTACCAACCCATTTTATCCCACACAACAAATAATTCTTGCCCAAGATTAATTGTGCATGATAACTTTTATTGAACTAATTTTAGGGCAAATATGTGTACATTTTAGCTAACTGAGATTGATTTTGAATTTAGTGTCTACAAATTTTACTTTGTTGTTTATACAATTTAATCAAAGAACACCTCCATTTAACCATCACTTTACTATAAATCCCAGAATTACCGGCCATTTGGCTTGAATACTATCATTTTGTTCCTTAATTAAACATTATATTTCAGCGTATGTAGCAAGGGGTGGGTGGTACTGACATACTGTCAACGAAATCCAAGGAATTGTGTGGCATTATTCTGAAAGTTCATAGGATCAGAAAATATATCGGTTTAAGGGATGCATACTAAATTATGACAGAATGATTGTATCCTTCAAGATGATTGGGTGGTAAAAGTATATTCTACAGATAGATCTGATATAGAAATAATACTGTAGAGCAAATTGTGTTGTAGGGAAGAACGAATGATTGGACGGGCAAGACGTAAACAGTTTACTGAAGTTGGTTTATGGTTGTTATTTTCCTTTGTATTTTGCAGTCATTGGGTCATACCTAATGGTGCGTCAGTCATGCTGACCAAGAACTGCATCATGCTTTGATGAGATTAATGTTATACGTACCATCAGTGTAAAGTTGAGACTGGTGACAATTATAGATAGGTGCTTCTGAGTTTGTAGAAATATGATTATGCTCCTTAATATAAGTGACAGTAAACATCTTTAGCAAGAGAATAACCTAACCGAGCAACCAAAGTAAGTAGGTACTAAATATCTCGCACGTAGTGGAAATTATGATGGAGATTTGGAATAACAGAAACATGGCATTAGAACCTTGAGTTCAACTTCATCAGAATGGCGAATACCAATTTTAATTTTGTTGTGCAATGTGAAGATAGTTTATGGGAAACTCAATCATTTCAGTTAGGCTTCTAGCCATGGTTTAGAAAATTACAAAAGGTGGGACTGAAAAATATACAGGGAATTCAACAAGGTGGCTAACACCTTGCTAAGAATGATATCCACGAACCTCTTCTTATTCGAACTTTTA
This sequence comes from Aquilegia eximia, assembly GCA_023053565.1. Classification (NCBI taxonomy): domain Eukaryota; kingdom Viridiplantae; phylum Streptophyta; class Magnoliopsida; order Ranunculales; family Ranunculaceae; genus Aquilegia; species Aquilegia eximia. The sequence continues at coordinate 10,455,420 of JALIGU010000004.1, read as the reverse complement.
GATCATTAAACCACGATATGAGGACTATTCTATCGTACAATGTGATGAGGATTGTTTGACCAAGTTGATCAACCTTCATATATGGAATATGACATGAGGACTATTCTATCAAACAGTTGTACAAGCCATACTTGGAGACATATTTTTCAGATTTTCCAAAGAAGATAACACCTACACATTCCTTCATTAATCATGGCATAAGAAATGACCTTTAAAATACATCTAGAAAATGAAATGACTATGCAAACATCACAATAAGACGTTGCAAATGGTGTAAAGGTAGGTTCATCATCAAAAGAAGGTGATCCACATATATCTTATGCTACGGTTTAGGGTCAAATGCTCAACTCAGGGATTTTCTTGACAAAAAATGAAGTCCAAAAATGGTCTAACAACTATTTTCAAGAAAAAATGGAATATGTGAAACTAATAGAAAGGATTCGTACAGCTGCAATTGAAAATATCAATTCAGAAGACAAAAGTCACGAAGATGAAGCTCTGAAAATTTAATATATTCTTTATTTTATCTCTGTTAAATTTATTTTTGTCTACAACAAATAATAGTATAAGATTTATTTTTCAGTAACAAAAAGGTTTAATTATCTCTATGATTTACATATAGAGGACTTTGCAAATTATATTAGAGCAATCACAATTTTTTGGCGTTTATTATCATTGAGTTACTCAATACAGATATAAAAATAAATTCAAATTAACTATTTTAATCAATTTAACTATCAATTGTCTATTTAGATTTGTGTCCAGATATAAAAATTAGTAATTTAAATATAATTAAAAATAAGCGTCCCGGAGGGACGGGTCATACCTAGTATACTTATAACCTAAAACACTATAAGGGTAAATTTGTCAATAAGTTAATTAATATGCTTCCCTTTCAGTTTCTCACGTACTGCAACTCAAAGAGACTTCTCTCTCCTTAACTCAAAGAAAAACAAATCTCTGCCCCAAGATTCATCAAAGGTTAGTCATGCAACCTGTTTTCGTTTTATTTCTTTTTATATTTTCGTGTTTTTTTTTTTTTTCGTTTTTGGTTTTCTTAAAATTTTCTAATATGATTCACCTTAATCTGCTTATTGATACTCTGAATGCATCACAAAAACATTCAAAGCTTGATCATACAGTAGCTTACCTCCAAAATTCATCCAAATAAATTGAAAGAATTTTGATTGACGGACTTTTTACGTTGCGAAAAGAATGTATAAACACTTAAGTAACCTAATCGGTTAAAGCTCACTAATAATCTTCCTAATCGGTTAAAGCTCACTAACAGTAACCTTGGCTCCAATGGATGCCACTTAAGGATTTATACATATATATTTGCCTTTATTAAACACATATTCATTATTGACAGTACAGAATTACGAAAGCTTATTAAACCTTTCTCTGGTGTTTCACACTAATGACTTATTTAAATATTTTGTAAACTACAGTCATGGCATCACCAATTATTTTGTTGAACTGAATTTTCTGTATTGTATCTGATAGGATTGTAAATTTAAGCTTTTTAACGAAGATGGAATTAAGCAAGGATGATGGGGTTAATAATCTTGAGCCAATTGACTTGTCTGGTGATGATGGTGAGCCAAATAAATGTTGCAATATTGGCTCACCTTCCAATGTAACACCAAAGAAAGACATATCAAAGGTTGAAACACCACATCGAGGAATGACATTTAAGACGGTTGATGATGCAAAGACTTTTTACAGGGAGTATGGTCGACAAGAAGGTTTTTCTACTCGTATTCGAACTATAGATAGGAAACAACATGGTTCAAATATGATAACGAGTTGTCTTTTGGTGTGTTCTCGTGAAGGAGTACATAACAGAAAAGAAGTAAAATTTGGAGGAATTTCGGGGAAACCAAGAAACACTTCAACGGTGAGATGTGAATGTAAAGCAAGCATGAGGGTGACAAAAAGAAAATTTGAAGAAATTTATGAAGTGACCATGGTTGAAAATACACATAGTCATGGTTTGGTCTCTCCCTACAAAAGGATGAATATGAGAGCTAATAAATGCATGCCAGAAGCTGCAAAGAAGTTGACGATGGTATTTCACGATGAGGGTTTACCAGTAGCGAAAGTAGTATCCGTGTTTTGTGGTGATACAATCGGGTTCACTGCAAAAGATTGTCATAATCATTTTGGTTCCACTAGGAAGAAACCTAAAGAAGGTGATGCAACATCTGTCCTCCATTATTTTGAGAAGATGAGTGCAGAAGATCCCCAATTTTACTATGCCATACAATCAAATGCCAAAGGTCGTGCAGTTAATTTTTTTTGAGTAGATGGGCGCTCTCGAATGCAGTATGAGTATTTTGGGGATGTGGTGTCTTTTGATACGACATATAGGACAAATGCTTACAAAATGCCTTTTGCCCCTTTCACTAGAGTCAACCACCATTTGATGTCCATCCAATTTGGTTGTGGATTATTACTTGATGAAACTGAGGGAACTTTTGTCTGGTTATTTAAGACATGGCTTGCAGCTATGGGTGGACGCCCCCCAACTTCAATGATCATTGATCAAGATAAAGCGATGACTTCAGCGGTTGCTAGAGTGTTCCCGAATACTAGTCATAGACATTGTCTTTGGCACATTACAAATAAGTTTCCTGAAAAGTTGGCTCACGTTATGCACGTAAATGAAAATTTTTCTGAGGAGCTTAAATTAATCATTTCAGGTTCTTACAGGACATATGATTTTGAAAGGAAGTGGAATGAACATATGGTAAAGTATAAGTTGGTGGATCATAGTTGGTTAAAGGGTATTTATGAGGCAAGAAGAACTTGGGTCCTAGCTTACCACTTAGCAGGAATGAACACAACTGGGCGAAGTGAATCAATGAACTCCTATTATGATATGTTTCTTAAGCCGACAACTACTCTTTCAGATTTTGTTTACAGTATCGATAAGTTATTAAGATTGATTATTAAAAATGAAAGAGATTCTGATTATAGAACCGAACATTCTTCCCGCATTGTAGGTAATGACGACTTCCTCTTAAAGCATGCTGGTAAAGTGTACACCATAAATGCTTTTGGTAAATTCAAGTCTCAATGGGATAAGGCTAAAGGTGTCTACAAGATTGATAAGGAGGAGGGTGGAGACAATGGCTTCAATACTTATACCTTGAAATCGAGATATGTTAATAATCCAAATTTTTGGAAAGTGATTTTTAATACATCAACTTTACGAGGTGAATGTGAGTGTAAGTATTTTTCATTTATGGGATTACCATGTGGCCACCTTTTGAAGATGTTTTGGCGTCATGATATTGATCAGATTCCAGATCACTTTATTATGAGAAGGTGGACACAAAAGGCAAACACTTATAGAGCCATGTTTGAGGGTGGACTAGTGGATGGTCATGAAACTTCAGAGGCTTTGAGACTTACCCATGGTTGTCGGCTTGCAACTCAATTGGCATTTGATGCATCTACTCATGATGAGATTTACAAATATTTGGTGGAAAAGTTTGATGAGTTATCAATTGAAATCGCTAAACGCAAGGAAACTCTGAACAAAAGTGCGAACTCGGAGGTCGCTTCTAATCAAGTTAGTGAGGAGTTTCCTATTGTCGATCCATCACAGGTATTTATTAATATTTGTAAAGTTTGGAAAGAGTTTGGTAATTTTGTTTCTAAATTTAATTTAACTCCTCATATTTGAACCTACATTTACAGGTATTACTTCTGAATCCAAATATTTCTCAAACAAAAGGGATGAGGAAAGAAAAAAATAAGGCTAGCGATTCTGGTAGAATAAAACGTGGTATTGAAATATCACAAGAGAAGAAAGGAAGGAGATGTAGTTGTTGCCAAAAGGTTGTTAACCACGACTTGCGAACTTGTCCCAATAATCCAAATAGGAAAAAGAAAACTACATGCACGAATGATGATCACTATCCTGAAGAAAGCTAAGAAAATGAATGGTAAGGTATTTCCCTTAATGTCCTATTTTGTTTGATTTTGGTATGCTGTATGTACTAGCTATTAATTAAGTTCTTCATTTTTCTATCTGCAGGCTTGCAAGATGTTGAAACCTGAAAGTGGTTGCAGAAAATAACATGAGGAAAGATGTTTGAAAGAGTGATTAGTATATGGAAAAACTTTTAAGTGTTATGCAAAATAGATGATCTTGGGAGTGTCAGTTCCTTCTAGATATGGATACAAAACCTTGAATTTGATGTATCTTGTTAATCAATTGTCACTTTAGCTATGCTTGTTTTCTTTTATTGGAAGATAAAATTGATACTGTATTGATTATTTCTCTGTAGGTTTCCATTTTTATAGTAGTGGCATTAGCAGTGATTTCTGATAAAGATTCTGCCATAGGTATTTGCAAATGAAAATTGATCTCTGTTGTTGTAATTGCAAGAATCTTCATTGTCTTCTGCATCATGCATTGTATGGCAGTAGGTGTCTAGTAATAAAATGAATGTTACACTCTACGAAAAAAAAAATACTAGGTGGGCAGTTGAAACCCACCATAAATCATATGTTGCAGTGACAAAAAAGGGTGATGCGATTGCAAGCTACAAACATGAATAAAATACTTGAAAGCACCTACAAGCTAGAGTACCCAGTACACAATGTTCTTATTCCTGAATACACAGTACAAAATATTGCATTCATCATCATAAAAAGAAAAACTACAAAGATAGCTACAGAGTCTAAATAACAGTGGTGAGCTACACAATTACAAACAACAAGACTAGGCTTGGTATCAAATTGTTTTTTTTTTTTTGAACCAAGTTATAGGGTTAGGCAGACCCTCACCTGTATTAGAATCTAGTAAAAATAGTGCCATTTTTCATCTGTTACAATCAGATCCATCTCCTTACTCATAGGAGTTACAAAATAAAACTCTCCTAGTACAACTTCTAGCCCTGCTAAGTAATCAGCAACTCTATTAGACTCTCTATACACATGTTTGTACAAAACTAATTCCATCTCTTTTTGGTAGTGTTGTATCTCACTCACCAAATTTTTGCAGTACCAAGGTGGCACAATTTTTCCTTGCAGGATATGAATAGCTTGTAGTGAATCTGCTGCTACCAAAATCTTCTTTTGTTGAATCAGTTTACAACCTTTCATCCCCACTAGAATCCCCTTCAGTTCTTGTACAATCACTGAAGCAACCTTACTTGCACCCATGTATGCCAGTAGAGCATCTCCCTAACTATCTCTGATTACTCCTCCAAATCCATTCCTGGTATCTGATACAGACCCATCTGAGTTAAGTTTAACAAAACCTTCTGCCGGTTTAAACCAAGTGCAGAAGATTGGTTTCTTCCTAGTAAAATTAGCAACAATTTCCAGTTTTTGTAATAACAACCTTGCTGCCAAAGAGTCTTTTGTTGTTGCCAACACTTCCTGGAGATACAGCTTCGTCACTTCCCCTTTTATTTTGTCTCTTACTACACCCCAAGGCCTGCTCTCATTGCGAAATCTTCTGAAATTACGCTCCTGCCAGATGTAGTAAATAGCAGCACAAGTAAACACCTTAAACACTTCTGTATTTAAGTCTTTGCTGCTGCATAGCTCAAACAATTTAAGCCATTCCCAGTTAACTGTATTGGTTCCAATATCAAGTCCCATCTCAGCCTTAATGGACTTCCATATTGCACTTGTGTAAGGGCAAGAAAAGAAGAGGTGTTTCGAGTTCTCCCTTTCTTTCTCACAGAAGCAACATTTTGAAGTGCTCATAACATGTCTCTGAACAAGTCTGTCCTGTGTAGCCAGATTTCCAGAGAACAACAACCATGCAATAAAAGAGTGTCTTGGTACCACCCACTTTCCCCAAACTAAGTTATACCACTTTACTTTCTCTCTAGCAACTCTCAAAGCTGTGTTAATTGCAGTCCACAATCAGCAGCACTAGTGGTTTCCAGTCTCAGTTCCAGCCCCAAAACAAAGTCAGTTTGCAGTCCACCAACACGCGAAGTAGCCGAACACTTTCTTAACAGCCTACTTCTCACGAATTGTCCCCTATCAACCCAGAACCTTCACCAGTAAAGTCTGCAGCACATCCATCCTTCCGAGGTACCCAATCAAACTACTCCACACCATAAGAGATGTGTCGCATTGATTAGATAGAGAAGAAGAGATGATTATGGTTTGATTTTGAATGTTATGAGTCAAAGGAAAAAATTGATTCAAGACCTCTTATCTCTAATTGAAATTCATGAGATGGGGTGAAGAAAAAAGAGATGTATGTAGTAGTTGATGGAGCCATGGAGGTACGGTTATTTGAGAATTGAGAAGAGAGAGAGGTTTCTTCAAGTTCAGTTGTGAGATTGGAACATTCAATTCATGAGAAACGGCAAGGGAAGCATATTAATTAGCCTATTTACAAATTTACCCTTATAGTGTTTTAGGTTATAAGCATACAACTAATCTGAGACGTTGGATCAGATTAAAATCAACACACTACATGGGCTGTCAAGATGGATGTCATCCTAAAGATGGCAACCTAGACAGCCCGGTCCAATAATCTCTTAAATATATATATACTTTAGTTGAAAGTGAGGTAAATTACTTTTTGGGATATTACCCTAAATTCAAAGTAATTTAGTCCATAAACACACAATTCTTCTTGGTCACAAAAGTGGACATTTACAATAAAACCTATGTAAATGCATGCCCGTGAGACTACACAAAAATGTGCGTTTATAAAAGGGCGTTTACAAAGTAAAGGTGCATAATTGTGTAATTTAGTCTATAAACACCATAATTGATATTATATAATGCATTACAATAAATTGATATAACATAGCAAATAAACAAATATTTTACCCCAATCTCAATGAAAGTAGTCGGTATATTAATTTATTTAGGTAATTTATATAAATTCTAATCTATGAAATTATATTAAATCCAATTCTTCTTTTTATTAATGTAATGGACATTCATTTTAGTAAATGTAGTAAATAATTGTATTTTATTTTTTACTATTATGCAATTATAGAGGCAAAAATATACAATTAGGATAAAAAAATAAATAATGCACATTACACATTGTGCAGAAAAATCTTAAAAATACACTGTCTGGACTATGAGACCAATCTCTATTTTTTATTACGATTATAGAGGTTGTACATTTATAGAAGGTGCATTTACACAAGTTTCATTGTATGTAGGTTTTTGACTATAATAAGATGTTGGAAATTGACCTCTAATCAGCCCATGCAATCGAAGTTAGCCTATTAAGCAGATTGTAAGCCTGCTTAATAGAGTAGAAATAGACCTAAATTTTAACCTACACTCTATTTTTATGTTATCAACATGTCAAAATACTAAAAGAGATTCCAACCTAAGAAAAAAAACATCAGTAGAAACGAGACCAACATTAGTAAGATTTAATTCAAGAATACCGGATACCTATATATTTGAGCTCACATCGACATCATTTAATGAGCAAACTCAAACTAATCTCAAATATGAGTTAGGGTTTATACTCAATTGAGGTAAGCCTTATTTTTTGTGAGCTCAATCGATTTCAACATATATTGAGCTAAGTCTTATTTTCACTGATTTTATTCGAGCTCAGTCTTATTTACATCAAAATCATTTGAGCTAAGCCGTATTCTTTTATGTTTAATTATCTTTCTTAATTACCAATTCTTCTTAAATGAACATCTTTATTAATTCGTAAAGTATTAGTCACTAATCAATAATCAATAAGACTATTATAACCGTTATTCTAAAATCTCCTATAAAAACAAAATACGTACGTAGAGTCTCGTAGACTTGATGATTCTGGGACCTGCTCCTCTCAGATACATGCAAATATCTATTGATAATTCACCCGCTTCCTTCTCCAAAAATTCCTTCCCACTCTAGTCATCTTTAACCTTCTCCGACCACTTAACTCTTTTGACATTTATAAATATTTAGATATTCGAGATATATTGAGATCGAACGAGAATACCAAAATTTTACAAAAGCTTATTTGATATTTGAAATTAGAATAATAAAAGGATTCTCATGAGTTTTATCATATTAATTCAAGAAATAAATCCCATTTCAAAATGTTTAAACTCATCAAAATCTTGAAGTTGAAAACATGTTCATCTCAAACATATGCTCGGGATCTCAACGATATCATGTGTATATATATCTTGACAATATCGAAATTTTGAAAAATAAAATAAAAAAACATGAGTTGACTCATGAAGAATCGGAAAGCCAACTCAGAACTCAGAAGAATGTGTTAGTTTGAAAGTTTGACTTTCTAAAATCGGAAACCAGAGCTACAAATTCCTTCTCAAAGCAGAAAACTGAAAGAGGAAAGGAGAGAGAAAGAGAGAGAGAGAGAGAAGGACCACTTTCTTCTAACATACACAAAGGGTGTACATAATCTTAACCTACGCACATACCTGCAAAAGGGTCAAGTGAGTGTGATTAGAGAGAGAAGAGGGGTAAGGGGGTTGGTTTATAGAAGAAAAAGCAAAGAAAGAAAGAGGTGGAAAAATGGAAGAAAGGTGTATCGTTGTTGTTGTTGTTGTTGTTGTTTATAACCCTGCTCCGTGTCATGATCGTAATAATATTATAACCCTGCACCCTACTTTCTTCTTTGAACAACATCTTCATCACCATTATAACCAGAAGGGAAACAAACTCAAACTTATTATCTTTCTTTTATTAACCCAATTCCAAATTCAAAGAACACATTTCACATTCATTCTTCTTAAATACTACCAATTACCAATTACCTAGTACCAATTACCTAGTACCAAGTACCAAGTACCAACCCTTCTCTCTCTCTTGCAAAAGCTTTGTGTCTTCTCTATCATCAGTTCACCTAGGGTTTCTGGTTTTATCAACAGGTAACTCTTTATGTTATGTTTTGAGGTTATTTTGAGTTTCGATTCTGTGTTATTTAACTTGTTTTGATTTTGTTATGTTAATTTCATGAGGTTTTTCAATGTGGGTATTTTGATTTCTTTTTTGTTTTGTTGTTTTGATTGTAATTTTCATTTTTTAATGTAGATGTTTTGATTTGATTTCTTTTTTGTTATTTGGCTTTTGTTTAGTATTTTGTATTAAGCAATGTTGATTTTGATGAATTTTTGAAATGTGGATTAATTATTATTTATTGTAATTACAATTGAACTGTGTTTTGATTGATTTGAAGATTAAAAGAGGAATAATATGATGTTTGATCGCTTTGCGGCGGTCATTAAAGCGGTATCCGCTTTCGTTTTGGGTGATTATTATTATTATATGTCTTAAATTGAGGATAATTCTATTGGGATGATAGATTATGTGTATTTTGGTTATTGCTCTCACTCTTTTGCCATTTTTTTTATTTCCTGATGTATTTTCTATTAAGACCATGTTGATTTTCATTTGATTTTGACGATTTTTTAAAATGTGTGATAATTACTTGTGGTAATTACAACAAAATTGTGTTTCGATTAAAACTGGGGTAATATTGATGTTTGATCGCTTTGCGGCAGTCATTAAAGCGCTATCCCCTTTCGTTTGGGTGATCATTATTGTCATGTCTTAAAGTGAGGATAATAGATTGTGTGTATTTTGATTATTGCTCTCACTCTTTGCCATTTTTTTTTTTTATAATTTCCTGATGCGTTTGATGTGGGTCTGGCATATATTTTTCTTGTTATAAGTTTTAAATGGTCTTATGTGATTTGAGATGTTAACTTGATTAGATAAAGAGGGTTTTTTTTAGTTTGATTTTCACTTAGACTCTTGATTATTATTATTATTATTATTTTTCTGTTCTATTGGATGTGATTCTATATATTTTCTTCTTCTAGGACAATATTTTTCCCAATTTCTTATTTCTGGTTGTTGTGGAGTGAATTTAACGTGGTTGCATTGTCAAGGTCTCTAAATACGTCTTTCTGTATTAGTAGGAAATCATGTTCATGATATGGAATTTCCAATGGATAACATGTTCAGTCCTTATGCCCTTATGTAATTTTGTGTTTTCCCTTATTTATCTGTCCCATTCTTGTTTTACTTTCTTTTTTCAGCTGGTAGTTCACTTTTTTTTTCATACTTCTGTTTGAAATTTTAATGCATCTCCCAGTTGCTTCTCTATTTATCTTTCATGTGGTCTTCTGATTAGGGTCTTATACCTATTAAATTTTATTCTTGTAACTATTATCAGTGATGATATTGCTCATACCTTTCTCTAGATTTGTTGTTTAATTGGGTTTTCTTGTTCTAATGTTTGTAATTGTGTCTACGTCTTCGTGTCTATTAATTATATGTGTTTAAGTAGTTCATTTAATACATCTTTCGTGAATATTTGTGTTATTAATAATATGGTTTTCCTTGTAGCTGCTCACTCTGTTACTCTTTTTCTGTCTTCCACGTGTTACAGCTTCAATCCATTTTTCACGTGTTCCTTCGGGATAGACTGGAGTCCACAGATTGCTATTTTATACGTGGTTTAGCCGTTTAGGTTGAGCCGTTTTCTTGCTTTTGAATGGAGCGTTATGTGGGTTCTTTAATTAAAGCTGGAGATAATCCCGTGAAGAAAAAGAGGAGTAAGATGTCACGGGGGCCTCGATCTGAATCATTTGCAGTCAGTCGTAATGTCTTGTCACTGCCATCCGCTCCACTGTCCAACATTGTGAGCAAGAAATCCAATGATGAAAACACTGGTTGTGACACCATTTCACAGCGAAAGGAGTTTAATCTGAACCAATTTGTTGTAAAATATCCATCTGCTAACAGTGAAACAACTGAAGCTGAATGTAAAAGTATCAGGCGTGATGATAAGGGTTTTGGACGACCTAACGGGATTAATGGAAATGGTGGCACAGAAAATATTGATGATCTGGGGGAAAGGGAGGCAAATTTCAGAACAGATGTCTACAATGCTGGAGGTAACTTTGAAATGCAATCTCGAAAGGGTGAGACTCATATGGACATTGGAAAGAGTATTGAAAACCAGAGTTTTGGAAATTTGAGTGGATTAAGAAATTCGAGCAATATCAGGAAAGTAAGGTTAAAAATGGGAGGCATTACTCGTACTTTACATACCAACTCCTCGTCAGATGGATCTGCCGGTGGAACAAAGCCTTCTTTCACTTCCAATGTTCCACAGACTCTTCAGGTGATCCTAATGCTCCTAGGAAAATTGTGGCTTGGATTGCTTACTAAATGACACAAAATTTGAAATGCTAGCATTGTTTGTCCCTACTTTTATTCTAGATGTAGACCAATTTAGCTTGTGTTCCTCACTCCAGTTAGTGGTACTCACTTTTAGTAAGTTTTGTGGGCTACATAGCTATGGTATAAATACATGGGGTTTTATAGTAGATGTCCTACCCCATGCCTATAGTTAATTAGATGATTACAATTTTGTGACTTCTTTCTCTTATTTTTAGTATTTTCATATCTTATGACCATCCAAGTATGTCGTATGGATCCTACGATCATGTATATATAGGAAGGATATAAACTCATTTATTAAATAGCCAAGAAAATGAGCTTTTTGTATGCCAAATGCTGAAGTTTCCTCTAAAATCTGATATGACATCTATTATATTCCTTTTGACATAATGGTGAAATAAATTCCTGAAAATCTTAACAAATCTGTTGTTTGAACATTATTTGGTATTCAGGATGCCCCAGACAATAATCACATCTCAAAACCAGTGAGTGGTTTGCAAGGAGTCCCCTGGAAGGATTTTTCTGAAGGAAACTTTAGTCTCAGGAACGAGGATTCTTCCAAAGACAAGATGCCTAGACATGGTGTGTCGGGAATCAAAGCAGACCATTCTGAGCCAGTTCGTAAGAGCAGGCGGGTCCCTAAGAGGCGTGTGTTAGATGGGGACTTTCTTGAAGAAGATGAAGATGATGAGATTCGCTATCTTGAGAAACTCAGAAGTCTTAAAATTACTGCAGATTCTGGCGCCAAGCATGAAGATGCTGAGGAAGGAACCATGCATCTAGGGAATGTTTCAAGGGTTCCGAGAAAAAAGAGAGTTAATCACGAGTATGTTGAAGAATTGGGAGTTTCATCAAAATCAGGCAGGAAATATAACAAGTCAAGAATAGAAAGAGGATCTGAGGACACAGATTATGAGGAAGAGGAAGAGCCTACATCTGATGGTGCGCCTGATGCTAAGAGTAAAACACAGAAGGAATCTGTTGTTTTACCAGGTGAAGCGAGAAAGGAAATGTCTCTGACAAGACGGCAACGGGCCCTTCAGTCGGGCAAAGATGCTGCTACGACTTTGATAGAATTCCCAAATGGATTGCCTCCTGCTCCATCTAGAAGTAGTAACTTATCTATTTATTTATTTGTATTCTCTCCTTTTTGTTGTTTGTAGATGAACAGCCTGGATTATCTTGTTAATTTGCCTATTTGATGTTTGCTTAATGATTAGAGCAAAAGGAAAAGCTTTCTGAAGTGGAGCAACAACTGAAAAAGGCAGAGGCTGCTCAAAGGCGTAAAATGCAAATGGAAAAGGCAGCTCGGGAGTCTGAGGTTTGTATGTTATTATATATTCAAAGTCTTAATCTTTCTGACTGTGAACCTTGATCTTCCAAATTAATAATGCCTAATCTATTGAGCTTCTTAGGCTGAGGCGATTAGGAAAATTCTGGGACAGGATTCAAGTAGGAAGAAAAAGGAAGATAAATTGAAGAAGCGTCGCGATGAACTGGCTGAGGTACAGATGATGTAAAAATTTAGTCAGTGTCTATTTCAGTATTTTGCTTGGGCGTCAAAAGCCCTTTTTATATAAGGACTAACATGTTTCTGTGAACAGGAGAAGGCTGAAAATGCACGAACACTTCCTCCTAATACAGTCAGATGGGTCTCAAGTCCATCTGGGACAACAGTTACTTTCTCCGAAGATGTTGGCTTACCAAGTATTTTTAACTCTAAGCCATGCAGGTCAGAATCCCTTCCTTTTCATGGAATTAAACTTGATTGTTAGTGTGTCAATTCCAATCAGGAAATAGAATTTGTCAAATGTTCTTGCATTAGTAGTGTTCTCTTATGGTCATCTTATACAAAATGCATTCGATGCATGTGATCTATTCTCAATAGTCTGACAATGTGTTTGGCTTGGTCTTCCAGTTATCCTCCTCCTCGTGAGAAATGTGCCGGCCCTTCATGCTCCAAACCATATGTATATCGAGATTCCAAGTCAAAGCTTCCATTGTGCAGTCTAGAGTGCTACAAAGCAGTGAATGGACAAAGCAACCCTGTGACTTGAAGCATAACATTTTTAGGTAATGTTTTGTTTTTATTGTTGGTACATCTGCAGGTAATGCTGAAAGAATAAGCTTCCGTGTCATGTAATTCAAGGAGTGCACCATTCTTTGTGACTATGGCCCAAAGAGTGTTTGCAAAGCTAGCAGCATTATTTGTTTTGTGTTATTTCCAGTTGAGATTGAGGAAAAAGATCTTTATTAGAAATTGATAAAAAAAAAAAAGCAAGGCTATGGGCATGTGTGTGAAAGCGAAAGCTTCTGGGGTTGCTTCTGTAATTGGGTATAGTAAGAATGGAAATGCTAAGTGGGTTAAGAGGTCTATTCTCTTAGGGTTTACGTCCCACATGTGCATCCAATATGTATACATTATCATTAAGAACTTAGAAACTGAAAAATAGCCAGGATTGCAAGGATCTTAAATTGCTTTTGGACCTGCAAAACATGTTGTTTTTCCTATAAGGCTACATGTAATAGATCAAATCAACCAAGCTGTCTCATGCTACTGCACTGACCTGGTTATCTCCATAAGATGTCATGACTAACTGTATTGGTGTATTACATAATCAATTCTGTATTATAGATTATGGTATTCTAGGCAGCATTGCCACTGTTTTTATACAACATTAATCTTAGTTAGTGGCAACATTTGTAATAGTTATTGCGATTAATTCTATGGCCTCACGGCATGATTGTTTTATTGACAGGGCCTGGAACTTGCAGGAAGATGACAAGGCAAATTCAGACGAAGGTAACTGTCATGCCTAACTGTATCACATAATCAATACCACATTATAGATTACGGTATCCTAGGCAGCATCGCCATTGTTTTTATACGACATGAATCTTAGTTTTAGTGGCAACATTTGTGATCATTGTTGTGAATTCTATGGCCTCACGGCATTTTTTATCTTTTTGACAGGGCCTTGGAACTTGCAGGAAGATAACAAGGCGAATTTAGACAAAGGTAAAAGCAATAATTACAAAGAAACTTTTTTAAATATCATTAAAGGACTTGCAAACCCTGGTTTTGCTGCAAAGTTAAATAAGTGAACAAGCAGAAAAGGTGACCTTTAGCTGCATGATGTTTATTTTTTATTTTTAATGATACTAGTTGGACAATTAGTTATGTAATTGACAGTTTCAAGCAATCTATTATATTTAGACAGTTACACCTAATACCTAACTATCATATTTGCGTTTATTGGATGGCTTGAATAAATTACAACTCAGATGTTAGAAGTGTTAATTTCTGGACTGAGGTAAGATTGGTTTTTCAAAATAGAGCCTAGTCTTGTCAACTGGGATAGAATGAATCTGTGTAGACTGTAGAGAGGCATTTAGATGGTGTTGGAATGGTTCCAACAAAGAAAGAGGTATGGTTGGCTAAAGAGGATAGAATTTTGTTTTTGGAGGATATTTGGTTAGATGAGAGGCCTTAGGTGTTCCCTAGGTTATATGCCACCTCTGCCTTCAATATTCACCCTTGCGACACCAAGAGGGTTAAAGATAGTAATTCTGCTTAGCACTTGGGTATATGCATTTGATGTCGCGATGACCTGATTGACTTACTGTGAGTGCAGCTAGCCTCACTGCACAGGTGGAAGAGATTCCTCCTTTATGACTGAAAGATGTAGATGAGTTTTGTCATTAGCAGTAGTAGGAGACATTATGGCTCTGGAGTCTGGATCCAAAATTTTCTCAGTGTGTGCCCTTTGAAGTTATTTTGACCATCGCAATCTTAGGTAAAGGAAGCAATTAATTGTGAATTGTTCTACTGTGTATGTCATGTAGAGAGTCCATTAGCCACAAACATGTGCATTGTGCATCTCTTCATATGTATGTACAGTGTTCAGTTCGTCCACTGTTATTTGAGGGAAATTTACTGGTAATTGTTTGGGTCTGTAGATTATTGATATTTCTCTTGGTTAATTTGATTGTCATGGCTTTATGTAGCACAGCTAATTGTCCTTTGAATTGGATAACTGTAAGCTCACCCTTTACTTATTAAAGGAAATAAAAGGTACTCAAACGAGCACAAATTGCAGTAGAAGTGTAGTTCACCAACAATGATTAAGAATGGTCATGATTCATGAATTTTCTAAACCTTCTCCTAGTGAGGGAAATATTTCTAGCAAACATTAACTTTCCTTCTCCCAAGCTATAATTTTAACTCACCAATTCTTCCTCACATTAATGATTAAACAACTCATGCCTTCTGAGACCAGTGCTGACCAGGAAGAAAACGCTGTGTATTCTTTGTATTTGACTTAACACCTGGGAGAACAGCCTGCCTTTTTTAATGGCTGGTAGTCTGGTACACAGAAGGCATGCTTGTGGTTGTGGAGAAACTCAGGATTGATGGTAAAATCATATAGATTGCTTGTTTTTTTTTAGTTTTTTTTTTTAGTAAGATTTGAAAGGTGCCTAGGCTGACAAAACGATGTGGGAAACAGACCACAAGCCCAAAAACTCTCGGATTACATTGGTTGTACTCGTCCTTTCAGAGCTGCATCCCATCTATCCACCATATCCATGAATCTAAATTTTCTTCTCCCATTCCAGTTTGCACACTAGAACCAAATAGTTGCCTTAATGCCGCTAGGGATCTGCTCCTCCTTACAAGGTTTGTTTCTAATGGTCTTCTGATTCCTTGTTTTCCACACAACCCAAATTGTCGCATAAGGAAACAGGCTCCAAACTCTATTGCCCCACTCCTGTGTGGATCCCGTGGGTCAAACCTGAAGCCACTCATTCACTGAATCAACCCCCATAAGCTGAGCATGCATATCTGCAACTGGATGGAACATGATATTTCAAATTTTCAGTTACATTGCACAGATTGCTTGTCTTTGGACTTTGATCGTCGAATGTTGTTGACTTGTGATATGGAATATCTAGATTTATGGTGCTCCATGGGTATGTTTGAGTTTAGCATTCCACATCCACCAACAGAATTCTTATGTTTGGTGACTGGATATTCAACTGGTTTTGGAACGACCGCAATGGTAATTTCGAGCCATATTAAGAAAAAGTGGCAGAACAATCTAAAATGCCACCAAGTGTACCAAGAGTCCAAGAGAAGACTATTCCAAAAATCTTCTCAAATCGAAATGATATGAAATTCTGAATGTCTCATGCTTTACTCAGGAATGCAACATGGATTGTCTTCGAATGAAACATCGTGCCCCGGATGTTAAAAGCTAATGGTTTGTGCTCGCATTGTAAACTGAACATCGTGCCCCGGATGTGGTTACTCTGTTCTGTCGTTTCTGTTTTCTTTTGAAGGATATGTGAGAGTTTGGTAATGGATAGAAGAGAACGTACGTAATAGATATGTAGCTGAATCTTTAATTTGTTACAATCACG
Source organism: Aquilegia eximia (assembly GCA_023053565.1). Classification (NCBI taxonomy): domain Eukaryota; kingdom Viridiplantae; phylum Streptophyta; class Magnoliopsida; order Ranunculales; family Ranunculaceae; genus Aquilegia; species Aquilegia eximia. The sequence goes on along the minus strand of JALIGU010000004.1, from coordinate 10,438,821 downwards.
ACTAAGAAAAAGTTAATCCCTACAAGTTCAAGTGAAAGTACAATGTTTATAAAATCTTGATGCTCCTTCAGGAAAGATCCGCAGTGGAATAAACTGCCGAGCAGTGGTAGCAGAAAAATGTGAAAACACTAATCCAATCTAGGGCTAGCAGAGATCTTGCATGCATTCTCTTGAATCATATTGACCTCTTCTTGTCGGACAAAAAGATTTCTATGGAGGTCCAACAAAACACACCAGTACAGAGAAGGGGACTCCATGTGGTGGATCAGGCAATGCCATTGTCAGAATTAACCTAGTATATTGAGCTAATTCTGCGAACATTTAGCATCCAGTCTTCTCATAATTAACTTCTAGTAGAATAAGGAAAGCCAAAGCTGAGACAAAGGGGAGTCCATGGCTGAAGAAAAATCTCAAAGCACTCTGAAAGAAGAAAGGCTCTTTGGAAGTTGTGGGATCTTGAATAGATTGGTATATGAGCACTTCTCTCAACTCTAAATCTCCCTTCAAAACTCTGAAGCCCTAATTTGCAGGTTAAGGACCATAACAATGTTCAGACTCAATTTAACTAGATAACAAAAAGACTAGACAATAAATCAGTCTCTTATTATCCAACATTTACACAAATTACAAATGCAGAAAGTGCATATAAATCCATAGTCCTTAATCTGATTATTGTTTTTGTTTTGAAAACAATCTTAATATTTCTACTGAACACTAGATGACTAGAACAGTAGAACTCACAAAATGGGACTTGAATATCTAGACAGTGTTATACTGCTATCTCGGCTAACATCACAAACCAAAGTATAAAACTAGATCATTCTAAAAGAATTACTCGTCTTTTTTTTGTCAGGTTGATCATGATGGCTAGGCTAGTGAATGCAGCAGTTCTCTTTCTTGTAGATTGATCAAGATGGCTAGTTGTTTTAGCAGTAAAATTCGTGAGGCTAACCATTTGCAATTTTGGTCCACTAACTTTCATAAAATTTTCATTTTGGTCCACAAAGTTTCATTTAGTCAATTTGGTCCACAAACTTTCATTTTGTTGGTCAATTTGGTCCACAAAATCAATAAAAGTTGACGAGATTTGAGACCAAATTGACCAACAAAATGAAAATTTGCGGACCAAATTGACCAAATAAAACTTTGTGGACCAAAATGAAAATTATGTGAAAGTTTGTGGACCAAAATGGCTATTTTTTCCTCATCTGCAAATCCATAAAACCCATAAAAATCATCTTCCATGCCGAAGGAGAATTTAGTTCCACCATCTGAACCAAAAGGTCCAATGTTGTTGCGTTGATTAGTACCAAATGAAAGTGAACTAATTAAGAATCTTCCATTAGGATCTTTATAGAGTGAACCACACACAGATGTAAGATACTCAAATGGATACTTCAACTTAACCTGCAAAAACAATAATCAAATATAACAAAATAATCTTCAATTGAAGAACTATATCAAAAGCATATACAGTGGATAAATCTCACCACATGAAAATGTTTGCAATCTTCACCACCATATCTCTCTGACAAAATCACATACTTGTACTTGTCATCTCCATTAAGATCATTATCCATGTAACCAAATCGAATGGATGCATGTTATCCCAATAGTATCTCTAGAAATGTAAATACCATAGATTTTATTTTGTCCACATTCATCAAATAATATTCCATTAGCAAGCAAGCAACCAACATACTATATTAAAACTTGAAATTAAACTGATAAAAGATACCAATTACAATCACTTGTTGAAACTAGCATGTCTCTAGTCTCTAGTCTCTAGTCTCTAGTCTCTAGTCTCATCCAACTGGTTCTGATTTAATTAGACCAGTGCTAGTGCTTGGACCAACATATGGCTTGAGATATACACCAATAGCAGTGATACAAGTACTATTTGAATAGCCATGAAATCCAGACTTCCAGAAGAAAGTCTGGAAGGACTATTTCCTTCAGAACCAAATGGACCATAAGTGCGTCGATTAGTACCAAAAGTGATGGACTTTATACCATCGTAGTAGTTATAGCCATAATATCCACTTATACTGGTAATGCACTCAGAAAGATAGTCAATATTAATCTAACAGCAAAATGAACACCATTTATATATTAGTTCAAATGATGATTTTGCAACAAAATGTATATATACTGATCTATAACTTTAGTATAGATATAGACTATAGAGGAGATAGAAGAATAGGTGCTCCTATAGCAAGTGTACTACTCCAATGAAACATTACACACCAGAATGAAATTTTTTTCATCTTCCTAGACTTGAATGGATTCGGACCCTAAACTACTTGTGGTTAGTAGAATGTTGTATGTTTTTGTTGAGCAGAAGATGTATGCATATGACCTAGACCAAGACCAAGGGGATCCTATGAATACAACAATGATACAAGTGAATGGTTTTTACATACCATCTTGTGCTGCTCCTACTAACCCTCCTTTCTTCCCATTCCATAGAGGTCCTAACAGTTTTTGTCTTGTTTGGTCGCCGTGGATCCATTCTGAAGCTATTGTTGGTGTTTCATCTGTTATACATTGTTTAAAGTTTCGAGTCAACCCAACTCTTGATTATCATGGAAAACAAGCTTTGGAAGCTAACATAGAAGGTTGTGATTCGTATACCGTAAATGGTGGAGGAATCCATGACTGTGTGGCTGTGGAGGTAAAGTTTGATTCATTATATTTATATCTTTGTGCTATTTACCCTTACGGCATGAGCACATAACTAATGCAGGGTATTTATTATTTAAGCAGGGTATTGACAGGTAGTAAATCGAGATTTTGGAACAATGGGAAGAGCTGGGAATGCAGCCCAAAGAGCTTTTGTGGAGGATCTTTTGTCAATTTTATTGGGTTGGAAGATGGCAGCTGAGCTCAGTTGGTAATACCTCTGGGCGGATAATACCAGAGGCCTGGGATCGATCCCAGGCAGTGCATCTTTGAGTTACTGATCTCATTAAAACAGGCTTGCCAATCAATGTATATTTAATTTGTTCATGAGCCCTCTTTCACATAATTAAAAAACATCATTGATACATTATATATATTGCAGAAATGCGCAGAATTCATTCCAAACATATATATCATAAAAACCATATAGAGGACATACAATCAATCATAACCACAATATTGCATCCAATTCACACACACACTGCTACAACAATAATTCACACACTGCTACAATGCATAACAGAAGCCATTGGCTTGATATAAACACCAATAGCCCTCAAATAATTCTTATTTCTGTATCCATGAAATCCAAAGAAATCGGCTCCCATTTCAATAGTGAAACCTTCTTCATCCGCATTTTGGCCAAAAGGTCCATATGTCCGAAGGTTGGTATCAAAAGTAAGTGAACCGATGATGGAAAATTTATCACCATCCATTTCTCCGTAACTTCCACGTACAATTGTTATGTACTCATCAGGGTAGTTCAATGTCACCTAGCACCAAAAACACACAAGATAATGGAAATAAAGATTAAAGATAGTTGTTGAAAACTTGGAACTGCAATATGAAATTTTATGAAAAAAAATCATCTAACCGTGAAAAAATTGTCATAAAATTCACCGCCAAATCTATTTGATAAGACAATGGAGTTTCCATCTCCATCTTCAACATAACCAAACTGAATGGAGTTTATCCCATTGTTGTCATTAGTGACAAATATACGACAGATTCGATTTTTGCCACATTGATCCCAGGTTTTTGAAACACAAGATCCTTGGGCATTCACCTTGATCATGTCCATATAGCTGAAGTCTGAAGAGAATTTAAGAAAAGTTTTGAGTATGAATTTTTGTTCCTGGATGAGACGTCACAGGAAGTGGGATGCAATATATAGGGGGGACTAACTGGGAGTAGAATAATAATAATAATGGAATTAAATGTTTCTTGAATACATAAACAGCTGTGGCGATCTGTTCATCTCCAAAGAGATAATCAAGCCACACTTAAAAAAAAAAACGTACATATATTCGTTTCCATTTCGCCAAACAAGATTTCAAAGATGATACTGGAATAGTTTGTGGTTCTTGTGAGAAGAAAATACGAGGTGGAGGGGTGACACGGTTCAAAGAACACCTATATCGAGTTGGGAATATGTTACAAGTTGCACAAAAGTACATCTTGATGTCAGATTACGTATTCAAGATAATTTTCAGGAACTTGCTGCATGAGGAGTTGTTCTGGGCACACAAAACGAGGAAAACCACGGCGACGAGTTGAGGAGGTGGGACGACAAGAGCATGAGGTAGGACGACGAGAGCCCGTGACTAGTGGTGCTTCGATCTTCACACTAGACCGAGATTCAGAACGAGGACGATGAGACTAGAGCGCAACGAGACTTTGAGGAAGCATTGAGGCGTTCGACACAGGACCCTGATTACTTAGAGCAGCGAGACTTAGAGATGGCTATTGACGCATCACGTAGGGAGCATTTTTCTTCATCTACCAATGGAGCATCATCTAGTCGAGCGCAGCAAGACTTCACTGATTAATTATGATAGTGATCTTGGGTTTTAGTTTGTTTGTTTTATCTTAATAGGATTGGACAGTTTATTAATCTTAATAAGGATTTAAGTTAATTATGTATGTTTTATGTAAGTTAAACATTTTATTTATGTTAATTATGTTGGTTTTTAAGTTAATTAAATATTCTCGGATATTCTCGAAATTTCGACAAAAACCGCGAAATGTTGGATTTTTAAACCTCACCATTTCGATTAGGGCGTAAATTTCTGCCTATTTTTCGATTTTCGATCCGCTTTTTTCCAAATTTGGAATGGATTATTGTAGTTCCGATTTTCGAATTTTTAATTTTTCGAATTTTTCGAAAAAAAAATGGAATGGAATTTGAACTACTTCTGTGAATCCGATCTGATCCGATTTTTCCGATTGTTAATCTGATTTGATTTTTCGACAAATATTCAAAAATTTCCGATAATTTAAGAGATTTAACTATTCTCATTTTTTAAAATATACGTACATATAGATTAATAGACATAAAAATAATATACCAAGTCTAAAATCACATGCGGACTCAGTAACAAATTATACTTAGCCTCAAATCTTAATGTAATCATATATCAATATATGATTCAACAAAAAAATAATATAATAGTAAATTATTGGTTAGTTTATACTTCCGATTGAAAGTCCATGCATATTAGTTATAATTAGATTAATTATTTTCTTGTTCATACAATTATATTAATATTTAAATTTTGTAGTATAATTGTGTTTTATAAGATGTTATTCAAGAACTTTGATCCATCATATTGGGGTGGTATGTTACTATATTAGATAAAAACACCCAAATAAGCAAATCAACTCAGTATAAAGAGTGGATTTTCAAGTTTTCAAAACGGATCACGTCCATCATTTTCGATTTGGAATTCCAATCAATTCCGCTATATTTTTAAGTTAGAATTCCGATTGATTTGAATTTATTTTTTTTAGATTTTTTCCGAAATTTTGAATATTTTCGATATTCCGAAATTAGAATAAATTTTGTTGTTCCGAAAAAACTTGGAATGGAATCGGAAGAATTTTTTTGATTCCAATTTTCGATTTATTTTTTCTAAACATGCCATTTCCGATCAGTTCCGTTTGATTTCCACCCCTTATTCCGACACAGGCCATCAAAATTTTGGGGCATATGCCGGTTTTCCAGATCTCAAAATTTCGCCCGGATTCGGCATCTTGAAGTATGCTTAGTACTACCAGGACTACTGTCTCCTATCCAAAGTGACCATATGTGCCTGAGTCTAGATATGTATCGGGCTTGGGCTGAGAACTAAGCCTTTTTAATTTTATTAATCCAGCATCTCACGTCTGACAGACTGGAGCAAAAAGAACTAAAGAAGAGAACTAAGCCTTACTGGGCCTAAACATAATATATAACTAAGCCTTATTGTATCGGGCCTGGGCTGAGAACTAACCGTCTTAATTAATCCGGCTTCAACGTCTGACAAACTGGAGCAAAAGAAGTAAAGTTAGTCCCACATTGATTAAAACTAAGTAAGTTTTTTACTTTAAATAAGTTTGTGCAGAGTAATAATAATTGCCCAGGGATGGGTGGGGTGAAGTTGGTCGTGGGAGCTAATGTCCTAGGTGCGGTCACCATTGGTTGGCTACCAAGTATAACTTGGCTACTAAGTGTAGCGCCAAGTATAACACCAAGCTCTGCATTATAAAATATCATTAACCCCGGCGCCCTAGATCTTTAATCTAATGGCTCCCATGGCCATAGTCCCACTTCTGAGGGCCCAAATTTTTTTTTTTTTTTCCTCTAAATTATAATTCTCCAAATACTTTTCTTCTTCCATTAATTTTATCTAGAGCCACCAAATTGTCAACCCATATGAATTGACTATGTGAGCATACAGTACATATAAATCTGATATCTAAAACCCTTTTGCGCGATTTATATTTTTGTACTAATTGAAATCTTTGATGACCTTTGTTGTAATGTGATTGTCCTTGATTTACCAAAAAATACATTTTTAACAAAATTTCAATATCCACAGTTAAGCTAACCCCATTTTTTTTTTCTTTCTTCTAAATTAAAATTTTCTTTTTTTTTTTCTTAAAAGTCTAAACATTTTTTTTTTTTTTTTTTAACAACCAAACTATTCTATTAGTCAAAAGTAGTAGTAAATTGATAGCTTTCGAGTGCATCCATTTTCCAACTTCAATCGAACTGTACCTATCCCAAAAGTTTTACAAGTATGATCATTACCAAACAAAACACATGCATCTAGCTCCTGAAAGCTATCAAACAACTCCCTATTGGGACACATATGATAGGAACAACCCGAATCCAAAATCCACTCATTAGTAGAATGACTAACTGAAAATGAAGCCAACAACGAAACACCAACACATGAATTCTCATCTCTTCGATGTACACGAACAATCTTCTTCTGTAACTTTGGACAATTAATTTTCCAATGTCCTGAACAATGACAATAGGCACATTCATTCTTTGCAAGAGTTCTTCGACTTCTCAATTTACATTGAGAACCAACCAATCTACCAATACTATCATCAACCACATAGAGTCGGTCCTCTGTATTTTTCAAAGCGTACTTGTCTTCCAACTTGGACAACATAACTATTACAATGGTTTCCAATTTGACAATGTACCACAAATCTACTACCAAACAATACCGGACAAATTCACAAGCCTTTAAATTTAGAGTTAACCATTCATCATCATTCATATTTCTCGATTTATCATCAAGAACATCCACATAGCCATTAATGGCTAACCAATCTTGTACCTCTGTCTTCCACATAGCAAAGTCGAGGTTACCATCAAATCTATGAATGTCAACATCTAACAACAAGGTTTGATCAAACAAACTATCAACCTCCTTTCCAAATTCACTCGAATCCGAAATATGATCCGACATGATATCAATCAATTTCATACATCAGCAAACCAAACAAACAAACTAAACCAAAGGAGTTCACCAAGTACCACAAGAAAAATCCAAGATTGGATCTTTACCGAAATTGAGAAAACAAAACCGTCAACTTCAAAGAATTACTGGGAACAGAATACTTTGAAACAAAAAACGTACCACACACCGTTGGAAAGCCTGAAGAGTCTTCTTTCCAACCCAAAAAACGGATCAACGTTTCGATATCCGAGAACAGAGTTATGGCCGTTTTACCACAGAGTATCGAATCTGGACAGATTCCTCAAAACCCTTTAACCAATGTTCTGTAATCCCTCTTTAACCCAAGGAACTAACCTTCGGCTTTGATACCACTTGTTGTGCGCAGCGGAAACTTATTGCACCAATACCCAAGATTGTAATAGTGTATGATATAAACAAAATAAAATAGAGAAGATGAAACTCCTACTACTATCAAACAAACCCACACAAAACACACGATTTACGTGGTTCGGCTAATATTGCCTACGTCCACGGACAAACAAATAGAACTTTTACTATTGGAGAAGATAGTACAAAGCTCTCAAACAAATGGAGAAACCCTAGGTTTCCTCCCTTCTCAAATCCTCACCAAATCTCTCAAAGAGACAATCACAAATTGAGGATACAAACTGTCACGACCCTAATTTCCAAAAATTAGAAAAAAAGAGAGAATTTACAAAATTACCCTCAAGATGCCAATAAAAGGAAAAAGGATCAAGACAGTAATCTAAATAAACATTTGCATAAGGTAAAAATCCATAACCATTAAAGACAAATACTTCCATAGAAAAATTGAACTCCAATAAGTTTCCATAAATAATCTGAGAACTCCAAATACTGAATTAAACAACTCCAACTGAGGTACTATATGCCCCAATCAACAATAATCCAATTAATGAAATAGACTAGAATAATCCATTGACCAACAAATCAAAGAACTAAACCTACTATGAACTATAACTTCTACGATCTCAAACTCCTTCCCGAACAACTGGATCTACACGAGCCTCCTGGTGTTGCTCCCGATCGTACTCAACTTGCTGCTCGCCTCCGCCTACGCTCCATAAGGATACGTACCCACGTGCAAAACAAGCAACATGGGTCAGCAAATTATCCTGGTATGAGTAGACAAGGGTAGGGAACTCCATTCCCCAAAACAATAAAAATAACAGACTCCGCGGTCTTTATACATTTATCTCGTTCACTTAGTAAATACTATATATTATATTAATACCTTACCTGAGCTGCACCTCCTATTAGGATAGGTCGAGCTCTGCAAGAAATGTTAATTGACCTATCCTCCTGCAAAACTGTGTTAGTACAATAATATATAATTCATGACAATTTCAAGTCTCGACACCATATCTCAATCACTACAAATCAATCATTACACCCAAACAACACTTCACACCCTATACCCAATCACTAGTACATCTCCCACAGGATGCACTCCACACATTTGCCATACCCACACTGCACCAGTGTGCCTTGACCATGGTTAAAACCCTCTACGCGGAAACCAAAACCCAAGTGGGTGCTCACCTGCAAGCTTTGGCTAGTCTCGACGTATGCCCAACTCGTGGCCTCTACTAGCTCCCTTGAGCTTTCTAAAGTGGCGCCCAGACTAACCCCGAAGGCTATGAAGGTCTGTAGGGTCAGTTCCGCAGGCTAAGCCATCTAGAAAATATACCCAAATATTTTCCAAGTGTCAACCCGCAGGCTAAGCCGTCTAGGGTGATATCTAATTTTCTTAATCCTAATTCCACAGGTGCAACAAATGTACTAATGCTTGGGTGACTACTAAAACAACTAGATAAATCAAGCAACCACACAACATTTGCCAAACAATCACATTCCAAGTCCATTCATTTTTTTCTTTCCAATTAACCCAGTCATTCCAAGGCATTAAACAGTATTCCCACATTTTCTAATATTGTATCTCAGATATACCTTTTCTCTACTAACAATTTCTACCAACTGAACGTATATACCATAAGATAGTGTTTGTGACCGACAAGGTGCCAAAAAGCCTGATCCAGATGAGAATCTCATTATCATATTCTAACATAACTTAATAACTTAAATATAGAAGCCAATGACATTTAGTGTACTTTACGAATTTATAACAAGATGAAATTTAACAGAAAACGTAATAACTCGGCAAAGCAGTTTACTGTACATCCATGTCAGCAGAATTTTATTTTCTCCCCATATATCATATATCCCCCGACCAATCGGCAACAATGAACATTACATATCGTTACTACTTTTTTATCCAGCATCTTTTATAATTCCCAGGTGCTCAACAGTATATTCCAACCATACAAGTCGATTTAATATCAATAAATGCTAATGAACCCCACCTAACCAGCAGATGCATTCCAAATTCATTTTTTTTTTCATATTAAACAAAAGAGCACAGAACCTATAACTTATATAAACAGATTACTGCATTAACCATTACTTTCACCAAACATAACTATATATGTATATATATATATATTACTAGTTATACCCGTGGCTTCGCCACGTTAGTGATAATAAATTTGTAAACTTATTCGCTCTAAAGTGGAAAGAATAATTATTCTGCAAAGTAGAAAGGATTTGTAAATAATAATGATATGCATTTACTAATTATAATTAAAAATATTTTAAATTTTGAACTTGTACTAAAAGAAGTTCATACAACTTTTATTTATTAAAACTAATTTTTTTTATTATATCTTCATTCTTCAAAGCTTCTATGACAGATAAAACGTCAAAATAGGGACACAATGAAAATACAACAACAGTAGATTCATTTTTGCAAAGTTATTTTCAAAAAAATTTAACACTTATTACGAATTTTTTTATAAACATTAAAATTTATATGTTGTTATTTTTACATTCTTAATAATACAAGTTGATGATAGTAGATATTAGTTTCTATTTTAACCTATTAAAAATATATATATTTTTTTTATTGCATCTTCAAAGCTTCTATTTCATTTCTTTTGTACTAAAATCACCCTTTGTGTATTCTGCCGTCTTTTGTACTAAAATCACCCTTCGAGCCATTCAGTGTTTTTAACTCTTAGTGCATCCTCTTATAGTGTTTCTAACAATAATCCAGCTGCATGTCCTCCTCAGTATTGCATCTTATAAAAACTTGCTTTCCATGCCATTTAACAGTTATAGTTCATTTATTATTTTTTTCGTCAAAGCAAATATCATTACCACCAATAAAATAAATTACAATGTCTGGGCAACATGGATAACCTGCAGTGCCAGTTTCCTCCCTGAGGACATATCCTCATGATTCACAAGTCCCATACCCTACAACTCATATAAGTACAAAAAATAAGACGGAACAAACTGACCATCTAACACTGCAGCATAATTAACAGTTGTTTACACTCCCCTATAGCATGTGCTTCAACTCCCTAGTGGTTACCAGGACTCTGTCATGACCAATCTCCATCTAAACCACAGGTCATTGAATCGAAATTTCTGGCGCAGTTCCATTGTTTTTCAGGTCATGTTTCAGACAACTCCATATTGTAGCTTTGATTGCCTGCAACACTTCGTCTATGTCTGCTTCCCAATCCCTTTAACAACCGGTCTTCCTGCATCTCATCTTCAATTTTAATTTTAACCCTTCTAGTTGTTGATTGACAATCTTATTCTGTAGAAGCAAAAAAAATTTATAAGATTCGCATTTGTCAAATAATTGTTTATGCAATGTAAAGCCTCCTTCAATGGTGCTTTAAAGATCACCCCTGAAGACGACTTGTAATTATTTAATAGCTATTTTGGGTTCACATTATTCACATGAGGGAGAATTTTGGGGCTTGAAACAACCAAAATGCATACTCTAGACTGAAATAATTGGATTCAGTTAATAAAGTCTCAATTACGAATAATGTCATGGAGAAGAAATATAGACAAAGTGCAATATGCGTAACTATGGAAGCAGGTTACCGTGTATGCTGAAGTCAAACCCATAAAGAAGAGAACTTACTTGTAAGTAGGTCATATGAGGACTTGGATTCACAATTCTTAATGCTCTATATACTTCTTCGAAAGGATCTGCAGATGTTCGACGCTCAAAACGTGGACTTAAAACAATCTGAACTATATCTTCAGCCATGATGTGTTCTTTTGCCTGAACTACAACCTTTTTCTATGCTTCACTTGTCATACTGGACTTCTTCAACTAAGAACCAAATTAGCGAGTATGCAACTACAAGTCACCCGCGGCGAACCTTGTACTGCATCAGACAGTTCAAACTTCATATGTACAATGAAAAAGAGTATACCTAAAGTATCATGATCTTTTAATAGTCAGATGTCTATCACATGATGTTATACTTGATAGACTCTTTCGATTGCCACTGCAAGTGCTAAAGTTCATTCATATGCTTACCTACCTCATGGTACACCTTAATTACTGGTCCTAAATTTTGTACATTCATTTCGAACAATCAACAGTTATTGAAGTAAAACTTGAAGTTAGAGTAAACTACAATGAATGTTATCAATATAATGGATAAAAAAGAAACCTATAAATTTTTTAATTTATTGCAAGATATAATAATCTTATTGGCATAATGATTAAAATTAGTTAGTATGAGCAAGGGACAATACCACAGATAGATACAAATACCTATGTAGATCAAACTGATTTCATATTTTTGACAACATAAATGCTTCTATATATCATTATTTTTGGTAATGGTCGTTTCCCACAATTCAGTAGTCTCGTCGTCAATTTAACTCTACCCAACTGCGTATGATAAAACCAAATTAAACTAAAAAATTAAGTTGCATGAGCAATGTTAGATGCGTTTGCATAAAGTTGTTCAAAAGTCCTTTGACAAACTGACGGACTTACTTCATTTATACGTGTCCCCGTATCCGATACGGGTTCGACATTCTTTTTTAATTTGGATTACACATGTTACATAGATGTTTAACTAACCAGTCTGAAAATGCTGACTTTGGAATTATCTTGACGTATGGGCATGGAAGGAAAAATATTATCTGTTGAAAAGTGTTTTGAAGTTCAAATTTCAACTTATTATAAACCCAACCTTCCAATTAGTACAAACTCAAGATCTTTTGTATTAAATAAACAGGCGCACTGAAGTAGCTTATCAAGCATACCTTGACTATTAACATGACGAAGTACTTAAACTACCATTGCATGCTAATGCCAATCAAGAATTGACACGCCTATTTTTCCCAAATTTAATAATTCGAAATAACAGTTATGATACTATGTAGAAAAGGATTCAAAATTTGTTTATAAAACTATTATGCATACAACCTTAGACTGGAATGAACTTATCAGGTGCAATACCGGAGCAATAGCATACGTAAAATTTGTATCTATAAGCTGAAATGCTATAGATCAGCCACAAAGTAAATGTCCATCAGACTATGTCTTAGTGCATAGTGAACGTGACACTATAATGCACATTAGGCTAGATGTCAAAACTATACTAAGAACATGAAGATGCTGAAGGAAGGGCTTGAACCTTCGACCTTGTGCTTTAAAAGCCACATGCTCTAACCAACTGAACTACTTCAGCTAATTATGCATCCCTATGCTAAATGTCAAACCTTGTCATCAACTATTCATATTATAGAGCAATTTTTGCTCAAGTGTCTCGCAAAATTCACGATAACAAAGAAAAGAGAACTCCAACCACACAAGTACAAAAAAAGAATTAAAAAAACAAAAACAAAACATAATAGTAGAATAAATTCTAAGTTTTAGAAGTCAGTGATAAATATGTTAGGCGTCCAACTGGCATAGTGCATGGGGAAAAAATGTTATGTTCTAAATTGAAATTGTCAAAAACACCATATAGCACCGACCAAACATCAGCGTAAGAAAATAATACAGTACTGAAATGAGCATTCATAAAGTAATAATAAGTTCACTGCAACACCCTGAATAGAAATTGAACTTATCACTACCATGTTTAGATGTCTTTTTGCTACCGCAATTAAACACTTCCATGGTACCAAATGTAAAAGAAAGAACCATAAATGGTAGACAGAACATTTTGAAGGTTAAAAAGATAGAAAGAAACCTTGAGCTCAATGCCAATGTAATCAGCTTCGAGTGCCATTGCTACGATAAGTGCATTCGTTTGTGAATTTTTATAATTTTCTTACAGACCATCATCCCATTTTGTCCTGTAACAAACTGTTAGATATTAGCTCATTATAGAAGGCTGAACCTTTTATACGGAAGGGGATCAGAATACCAGATAAGTAATACTTGAGGTTACAAGGAAAACAATAGGGAGAGAGATGTAATGCTTATTCAGTAAGAATGACTTGTTCTTAGCCATAGCTATAATTGAAAGAATTAAACTTAGAATAGAAGAATGAATATGTGAACACGAGGATTCCAGTTTACCGTTTACCATGATTACTTAAATACTGTAATGCAATTTACTATCATAATTCTAAGTACAAAACATAATCTGATTTTGTTCAAACAACAGTGAAAGATATTTGCCTTATATCAATTTGCTACGATTGTTTAGACAAAGATTTTCCTCAAGTTCCCTTACAAATTTTGGCAAAGCGGTAATGGCAGTATGACACCAAGCTCTTCTTATACAGCCACACAAAACTAACTGTTGTTCCATCTGTTAAATTTAAGAATGATCCATAAGTGTTTTATGTTTATCTCAATTCTTTGAAACATATGGCAGAAGGCATGAGCGGAGGTACAGTAAAATGAAGTACTTGATTACTTCATGGGGTATTGAGAAGTTCTGGAGTGTTGTTGAAGGATACTATGGGAAGAAATTTGAGCCTTTCCGGGAGCTAGGGGTGCAATTCGAGCCGCTCGAGCCGAGCTAAGGTATGCTCGAACTCTATTGAAGCTTTAAACAACTTTGTTTTACTGACTACTGTACTTTATTTTCCTGGCAGATCTTACATATATGATCCATGCAATCCCGAGTAAGTAGCTAACCAATACAAGTTGCAGAGATTGTAGCATCATTATCAAAGTAGACAATCAATATACTTGATTATCACCCATTCGAGAGATAAAAATAGTACAAATCCACCCATTTGTAAGATAATCAATATATTTCCGTGATCATTCAATTAAGTTTAATCATGTAACGGGTGATATGTTCTTTGTTTTGGGGGAAGAGTTTGAAAGAGTTGCAGGAAATTATTCAAAACTCCAGATAATAAATCTTTTTCGTCTTTCTTTATTTTGTTTGCGTCATTTGGTTGTGTTCCAATTAGATACATCTTTAATCGAATAATTTTGATCTTGTTTTTAGGTGATGGCTTGATCTTCACCACTAAATAAGGTGTGTATCCTTTTTTATGGCAATGGGCATTGCTTGGAACAGAGGTGTGTATCCTTTTTGACGCATATCTTAGTTGTGTCTAATAACTTTAGATAGCCTTAGGTAAGTTAGTTCTGCGCAAGTAAAAGGAATAAAGTCCTGTTGTTTATAATCCTAGAGGTAGAAAGCTTATTTGTTATATGAGTTGAGGAAGTCATATAATACTTTGTCAAGTTGCTACGACTTGGAACCCACTTGACCAAGTGTGACCTGGTTTAAATTTCCCTAAAAAAATAATCAACCGTCAGGCGCGAGAAACAAAATTAATTTTTTTTTGCTTAACATGGTGTGTTTTTTCTGATTTCTTGCCAACTTTTGTCATTAGTACTTTTCAATGGATGCTAAGAAATTGACTTTAATTTGTTTTCATTTTATTCCCAGCATAGAACAAATACCTGGCCTGTGGCTGGTGCAGACCTGCCTTATTCTATGCATGTTTCAATGTAAGATTAATTTTGCATATGTTTTCAATTGCAATTAAGTAATTTTGAAAGAAAGACAATTGGCTTCAATTCCATCGTGTTTCTTAACATACAAGTATTTTTTAAATCTTAATTATTACATTCCTCCCAGTGGCTACTTTTTATCAGGAATATATAGCACCGACCAAACATCAGCGTAAGAAAATAATACAGTACTGAAATGAGCATTCATAAAGTAATAATAAGTTCACTGCAACACCCTGAATAGAAATTGAACTTATCACTACCATGTTTAGATGTCTTTTTGCTACCGCAATTAAACACTTCCATGGTACCAAATGTAAAAGAAAGAACCATAAATGGTAGACAGAACATTTTGAAGGTTAAAAAGATAGAAAGAAACCTTGAGCTCAATGCCAATGTAATCAGCTTCGAGTGCCATTGCTACGATAAGTGCATTCGTTTGTGAATTTTTATAATTTTCTTACAGACCATCATCCCATTTTGTCCTGTAACAAACTGTTAGATATTAGCTCATTATAGAAGGCTGAACCTTTTATACGGAAGGGGATCAGAATACCAGATAAGTAATACTTGAGGTTACAAGGAAAACAATAGGGAGAGAGATGTAATGCTTATTCAGTAAGAATGACTTGTTCTTAGCCATAGCTATAATTGAAAGAATTAAACTTAGAATAGAAGAATGAATGTGAACACGAGGATTCCAGTTTTACTTTATCTGAGTAAAAAGGAGTTTAAACTATGCACCTGAAACAGATTGTAAATAGTAATAAACATGCGGCAACATGCAGAGTAGTTGTGGTAAATAATAAAACAAAAAATAAGCTTTTGTAATGACCTTATCCCATTGGATTGTTTTCGGCATATTCAATATAATTAGGTGCTTAAAATAGCAATTTTGTATAAAAGTAGAGAAAAACTAACATGTGATGGTGTTTCACCTGCCAAGATAACACTTGCATGTCGCTGTAAGCCTATATATTTCAACAACCATTCACCATTTTGAGAATTTATGGCAGATAAAGTTACAAAGATAGCAAAAAAAAGTTTCAAATGATTAATAGGTAAATAGAGGTACCTGAGAATACAATTCTGTGTACTTGTATAGGGGACCCTCAAACAAGTAGATATAACTTCTGAGAAGAAATCCAGTATTTGAAGAAATAGTAAAACAAAAAAAAATCACTATTACCATTAGCAAAATATACTGTCTCAATTTAACGACATGGCCATGTTCGGCTTAGGTGTAGAATTTTAACAACTTCCAGATTGATTGTTTCTGACTTTTCACTTGATAGGTCTTTTCATGGTATCACAAGCTGGCATATTCACATGTGGGGCTTCTTTGACAGTATTGGCCACGGCAGCAATAACAACGACAGTTGCCTCATTCGTTCTTCAATTAAGAAGCACACTGTTTAAAATTGCAATTGTGTAGGTTCACTCTTGGATTAAGAAGCACACTGTTTAAGCTTGCAATTTTGCAGGTTCTTAAATTCCACCGTGAATTTGTATAATTGAGTTCTTATTATATTACCCTAAAGTGTAAGTTCTAGAAAAGCCAACAAATCTATAATTTATTGTAGGTGTCTCTTCCCCAAAAGAATACTTTGGGGACATGACTTTTATTTGTAAGTTCTAGAAAACAGGTTTCGTTGACAATATTTTTTTTTTTTTTTTTGAAGCCGAGCTCCCCCTTCCCCCTCTATAAATTCTCCTAAAGTTTCTCTAGCTATTCACTGTCTGATCTCTATATTTAGGTTCACCCCATAATTTTGTACAAATTTTTTAATATAAATCTTTTTCTTAAAAAAAAGATGATTAAGTTTTGTAAGTACTTATGCATGGATTACATGATACCTTTTAATCTTATCAGGAATATACCTTTTTAAGTATATGATATACCTTTTAAATATATTCCTGATAAAAAGTAGCCACTGGGAGGAATGTAATAATTAAGATTTAAAAAATACTTGTATGTTAAGAAACACGATGGAATTGAAGCCAATTGTCTTTCTTTCCAAATTACTTAATTGCAATTGAAAACATATGCAAAATTAATCTTACATTGAAACATGCATAGAATAAGGCAGGTCTGCACCAGCCACAGGCCAGGTATTTGTTCTATGCTGGGAATAAAATGAAAACAAATTAAAGTCAATTTCTTAGCATCCATTGAAAAGTACTAATGACAAAAGTTGGCAAGAAATCAGAAAAAACACACCATGTTAAGCAAAAAAAAATTAATTTTGTTTCTCGCGCCTGACGGTTGATTATTTTTTTAGGGAAATTTAAACCAGGTCACACTTGGTCAAGTGGGTTCCAAGTCGTAGCAACTTGACAAAGTATTATATGACTTCCTCAACTCATATAACAAATAAGCTTTCTACCTCTAGGATTATAAACAACAGGACTTTATTCCTTTTACTTGCGCAGAACTAACTTACCTAAGGCTATCTAAAGTTATTAGACACAGCTAAGATATGCGTCAAAAAGGATACACACCTCTGTTCCAAGCAATGCCCATTGCCATAAAAAAGGATACACACCTTATTTAGTGGTGAAGATCAAGCCATCACCTAAAAACAAGATCAAAATTATTCGATTAAAGATGTATCTAATTGGAACACAACCAAATGACGCAAACAAAATAAAGAAAGACGAAAAAGATTTATTATCTGGAGTTTTGAATAATTTCCTGCAACTCTTTCAAACTCTTCCCCCAAAACAAAGAACATATCACCCGTTACATGATTAAACTTAATTGAATGATCACGGAAATATATTGATTATCTTACAAATGGGTGGATTTGTACTATTTTTATCTCTCGAATGGGTGATAATCAAGTATATTGATTATCTACTTTGATAATGATGCTACAATCTCTGCAACTTGTATTGGTTAGCTACTTACTCGGGATTGCATGGATCATATATGTAAGATCTGCCAGGAAAATAAAGTACAGTAGTCAGTAAAACAAAGTTGTTTAAAGCTTCAATAGAGTTCGAGCATACCTTAGCTCGGCTCGAGCGGCTCGAATTGCACCCCTAGCTCCCGGAAAGGCTCAAATTTCTTCCCATAGTATCCTTCAACAACACTCCAGAACTTCTCAATACCCCATGAAGTAATCAAGTACTTCATTTTACTGTACCTCCGCTCATGCCTTCTGCCATATGTTTCAAAGAATTGAGATAAACATAAAACACTTATGGATCATTCTTAAATTTAACAGATGGAACAACAGTTAGTTTTGTGTGGCTGTATAAGAAGAGCTTGGTGTCATACTGCCATTACCGCTTTGCCAAAATTTGTAAGGGAACTTGAGGAAAATCTTTGTCTAAACAATCGTAGCAAATTGATATAAGGCAAATATCTTTCACTGTTGTTTGAACAAAATCAGATTATGTTTTGTACTTAGAATTATGATAGTAAATTGCATTACAGTATTTAATTAATCATGGTAAACGGTAAGCTTGCTGAAACCATCACTGTTGTGAAGCTAATTGTGCCTAAAAGGCCTAGATAATTGTGGAAATAATTGTTAAGTAAAACTTTTTAAAATTAATGAATCTCCACAAATAAAAATTAAGATATGATAACCCTTGTTTCTAATTTAACCTTGAAGATGATAACCACATACCTTGAAAATAGAAATCGAAGAGGATGATGAAAAAGTAGATGACGAACACGATTCAAGACGATGATGGAGATGGAGATGGAGATGGAAATCGAAGAGGATTAAGACGAAGAAAATTAAGGTTTAACAAACAGACTTAATGTTTAAAATATATTCGGTGGAGCTTAAATTATATCCCAACCGTTAGATTATAAGATTTGATCCTACGGTCTTAGTTATCTCTATGTTTGTCTATAGACAAACTTATGTACATGTTGTCGCTTATAACTTAAGGTTATATTGAACAAACATATATTAAAGCTCTTGAGGTAAACGAAACCTTACACTCAAAATCATCAAAAACAGGCAACTCTGGGGAAAAAAAAAAAAAAAAGCTAATGCTAACTTTAGTTGATTTTTAGGCCTAAACTTGCATGCAGAATACACACCTAATATTAACTGTCAATGCAGCAGTATTGTTAATATAGAAGAGCTAATGCTAAACAAGGCCTAAACCAACTGTCTATTCAATCTGGCAGTATCATTTATATTGTTGGTCATTAGATAAACTATACCACAAAGATTAAATCTACAGAATCCTAACTTCACTCAAGATGACCAAAATATACGGAATACAGCTCCTACCCAGTTCATATATTTCCACAAAGATAAATTACACATTATGAATTGTTTTAAGTGTTGTGATAATTTTCTTTCTCACCACGCATTCTTTTAGATCCACTACTTCCTGAACTAAACCTAGTTCTTCAGTATTCATAAATATTGAAAATTATTTCAAGAAAAATAAGATTTACCTGAAGACCAGCACGAGATGATCGAGAAACTGGTCTCTTCTTATCCTTATCCTTGTTAGCAGCTGTAGTCTTCCCTGCTAGAAGTCCTTTTAAATATAAGGAATACAGGACAATGTTCAAAAACAGGGGACATGACTATTAATTTTCAGTGGCCGATACACCCTATGTAGCATATAATCTACAAACATCTTCATGATTCAGAACAGATCCACATATTTAAATTTAAAGTATCACGGTTCTATATTTTAGGTATATTCAGTAGGTTGGATAACAATGTTAATCCTGTATTTTTCAGGTTACAGGATGTAAATGGTTCTAAGTTTAAATCAAAATTTAAAATTTAATTGTATACCTGAAAAATACTATTAACAATCAATCATAATAACTAATCAACGTATGTGTAAATATTTAAATTGCATTCCTGAAAAATATACTTGATTATGATTGATGTCGATGAGATTGAATGCTTGTGTAGAGAAGATAGATTGATGATGTCGATTAGATAAAACCTAAATTACTCTATCTAAATTTTAACTAACCCAAAGTTCCAATTCAAAATCTTCAAGCTTCTTCAACGGAGAGAGACATAGATTGGGAATTTCAATTGTAACAATGGATTATCAAGATTGAGTTCGAATGTAGGTTTTGTTGAGAGAGATAGAGATTGAGAATTTCAATTTAAAGAGCTGTGGGTCGTAGAGACCAAAATATGATGCCGACACAAAATATAATGGTCCTTGAAAATCACTCCAACGATGCGTAACAATTAGTACTTTCACTAACTATAGATCATAGGAGATCCTATGAAAGAACACATACAATGGTGACCTAAACAACAATTAGAAGAAAAAAGGGCAATGAAGTTATGAAACTCAAATTACATGAAAAAAAAAAGATGTTATTTTCCAGAAAGTACTGTACCATCCCATTTTAGAAATTGATGTAGTCATAGGAAACTCCCAAGACAAATTTGAGAATGTAAAGCTTGGATAAACTGGTGACTTTTCAAAATTATTCAGCATCATGTGATTTTGTTAAAGGACAATAATTCACTTGATTCATTTGTACTACTGGGTAGAATTGAAGCATGATAGAAAAGGGTAAGAGGTACCGAACATATTCACAGTCCACACATATAATGTAGTTGGTGTGACACAATTCAGTCCACAAAATCCTCTGTTCTTTAACATACAAAAGGAGCTCATAGTTTTAAATTTGCACTTTACTGAAAGTACTACATTAACAACATAACTATACTACATATAAACACAATTGAGATGTGTTGAAAACTTGAAACCACAAGCTAAGCAAACACACCATAAATCCATGATGGATGGAAGTTTTTGCATTTTATAACCAATAGGTTGCTCACGGTTCAAACCTCCTACTGATAATCAGCCAATTAAAAGCAGTTAAAACCTCCTACCCATTATCATTGAGAGCTAGCTCAATTGAGGAAATATAATTGACCGTACAATACCCTGATGTATCACCTCTTAAGTCCTACCCATAATCAGATGAATTGAGGTTAGTCCAAAAAGTAAACTTTAAAGTTAGAATCAGAAGAATTATGAGTTATGCATAAATTTAAATTACAAATTTAAATTTAAAAAAGAAAAGAAAAATTGTAATATCAATTTTCGTTCGCTTTAAAGTCAATGGTTTAATTGCATCAATTGATAACAGTTTGTATAATAAAGCGAACGAACCTGAGGCGCGTAGATAGCAGATTGTGAGATTGCTGATGATGATTATGAGAAGAGAGAGAACGAAATTGAAGATGGTTGTTGTTGATGAGGATGATTATGAGATTAGAATTAGAGATAAAATCGGTGAGGTTTTAAATCCGACTAAGAAAGTTTAGGGTTGCAGGTGAGAAGGTATGATGACGTTGATAGAGATTAGGGAGAAATCGATCAGAAAAATTAAGATTTGGTTGGAAAAATTAAGGTTTGGTTGAAGAAGATGATCTAGGGAACAAGCCGAATAGTTCAAAGAAACAAAAAAGTTTCTAAGAAAATCAAATCTAGTAAATTCATCTTCAAACACTCAAGGAATTAAATTGAAGAGGATTAAGGTTTGTATACGAAGAAGATGAAGGAGACGTAAGAGTTTTATCTCAAAACAGAAGTGATTGTTTTAGCAATTGTGGATCTCGATGCAATCAGAACCAAAACGGTTAAAACAGGCCCAAGCCCATATAAAACGTGTGGACCAACTACTTAAATCCCTAACTTCTAATCTCAGTCGTCCATCTAAATTCTTCCCATCTCCAAAAAATCAGACGGTCCAAAATATCTCTCAAAATTGTCTTTTATAAACTGTCTCCCCAACTTATGTACCCTTTGTGTCTTATAACTTAGATACAAACAGATTACTGCATTAGCCATTACTTTCACCAAACATAACTATATATATATGCTCACTCACTTGCTACTGCTGCTCTTCTTCTTCCTCTACTGGTCTGCAACTCCCACAAAACAAAACATCGACACCAAACACTGTTTCTAACTCTGAAAACTCCAGTCACTGCAACTTCCTCTTCTTCAATTGATCGCAGCGCCGCCACTCTTTCTCTCCCTCTTTTCTTTTTATCGCAAATCTTTCTCTACTTCGATCACAGCGCCGCTTTCTCTCTCTCTTCGCAACTTTTTTTTTCTTCTTAGTATGCGAACAAAACCCTCGATAGTTGCTACCCATCTCTATATAATAGTGATTAAGTCTGCTGATCTAACGGTTCACAATTAATTCACATCTGATCGTGTTTCCGGAGAAATCTGATCGTGGATTGTTTTCTCCAAGTTTGGGTTATTTAAACCATAGTCCACTACTTTATAGTAATTATGCTTAAATCCTTGGTCCAGGGACTTGTACCCAATAACCCTTAATTCCAGGGACTTGTACCCAATAACCCAACAAACTCTCTCTCACACTTCGATGGAGACGATTATACAAGCCTTTACGAAGAAACCAAAGTGTTCTTCCTCACAAAAGTTCTCTCAAACTCTCTAATGGCTTCTCACAATCTCTCTCACATCAAGATTAGGTTTTTCTCTTTTTCTATTGGCTTTATAACATAGCCTTACAATAGAAACCGAATTGGGCTTAAACAGGCCCATATGCAGCAAACACAATGAGGACGTACGTACGCCTTAACTACGTACGTACGTTCTATCTCATGAAAGTTATCTGTGATACAGGACGTACGTACGCCCTAACTACGTACGTATGTTCCTGAAACAAAAACTTCCCTCCGTCCTCTTTTCCACAAAAAACCCAAAACTAACTACAGAGTGAAATGCAATCTAACCTGATGAAAATTGATATGATGGAGAGAAGACGATTAAGCATATTATACAAACAATGAAACCATATAATATTTTACGGAGAATTTGCACAATCATCCTTGCATTGCGAAATCACCTAGATCATAGAAGGAGCTTAAAGTAGCTAGAGATCAAATATAATTGTATATATATACTTTCTTCCCCTGCTAATAACAAGAACTCATTTTATAGAGAAGTGGATTATATTGGAATCTTTTATAATTACATCAAATAGCTAGCTTTGACCATCTTTCCATTTCCCAAGCCACCGAAGGGGTAGTTAAGTCACACTTTTTGATACAAATTACTAGGTAAAGGTACTATTGAGTGCGGAATTAAACAATAGTAATAAATAAAGATAAACAAGATACAAGATCTCGAAGAAAACTATCTTCTTTACTAAATATTATGAAGATTACAAGAATCTCTCCCTCACAATACTCTCTAGACAAGCTAAGCCCTACCTACCTCTCTTATGTTTTGGCCTTGGCCAAAACACCTTTTTATAGACCTTGGACGACTTCGAATCATACAAGGAAACCTATTTCCTATTCACCTGGAATAAGGAAATCTATCTTTAGAACTCTTAAAAATAATATACCAAGTCTAAAATCACATGAGGACTCAGTAACAAATTATAGTTAGTCTCAAATCTTAATGTAATCATATATCAATATATGATTCAACAAAAAAAAATATAATAGTAAATTATTGGTTAGTTTATACTTTCGATTAAAAGTCCATGCATATTAGTTAGATTAATTATTTTCTTGTTCATACAATTATATTAATATTTAAATTTTGTAGTATAATTGTGTTTTATAAGATGTTATTCAAGAACTTTGATCCATCGTATTGGGGTGGTATGTTACTATGTTAGATAAAAACACCCCAATAAGCAAATCAACTCAGTATAAAGAGTGGATTTTCAAGTTTTCAAAACGGATCACGCCCATCATTTTTTATTTGGAATTCCAATCAATTCCAATATATTTTTAAGTTGGAATTCCGATTGATCCGAATTTATTTTTTTTAGATTTTTTCCAAAATTTTGAATATTTTCGATATTTCGAAATTGGAATAAATTTTGTTGTTCCGAAAAAACTTGGAATGGAATCGGAAGAATTTTTTTGATTCCAATTTTCGATTTATTTTTTCTAAACATGCCATTTCCGATCAGTTCCGTCTGATTTCCACCCCTTATTCCGACACAGGCCATCAAAATTTTGGGGCATATGCCGGTTTTCCAGATCTCGAAATTTCGCCCGGATTCGGCATCTTGAAGTATGCTTAGTACTACCAGGACTACTGTCTCCTATCCAAAGTGACCATATGTGCCTGAGTCTAGATATGTATCGGGCTTGGGCTAAGAACTAAGCCTTTTTAATTTTATTAATCCAGCATCTCACGTCTGACAGACTGGAGCAAAAAGAACTAAAGAAGAGAACTAAGCCTTACTGGGCCTAAACATAATATATAACTAAGCCTTATTGTATCGGGCCTGTGCTGAGAACTAACCGTCTTAATTAATCCGGCTTCAACGTCTGACAAACTGGAGCAAAAGAAGTAAAGTTAGTCCCACATTGATTAAAACTAAGTAAGTTTTTTACTTTAAATAAGTTTGTGCAGAGTAATAATAATTGCCCAGGGATGGGTGGGGTGAAGTTGGTCGTGGGAGCTAATGTCCTAGGTGCGGTCACCATTGGTTGGCTACTAAGTGTAGCGCCAAGTATAACACCAAGCTCTGCATTATAAAATATCATTAACCCCGGCGCCCTAGATCTTTAATCTAATGGCTCCCATGGCCATAGTCCCACTTCTGAGGGCCCAAATTTTTTTTTTTTTTTTCCTCTAAATTATAATTCTCCAAATACTTTTCTTCTTCCATTAATTTTATCTAGAGCCACCAAATTGTCAACCCATATGAATTGACTATGTGAGCATACAGTACATATAAATCTGATATCTAAAACCCTTTTGCGCGATTTATATTTTTGTACTAATTGAAATCTTTGATGACCTTTGTTGTAATGTGATTGTCCTTGATTTACCAAAAAATACATTTTTAACAAAATTTCAATATCCACAGTTAAGCTAACCCCATTTTTTTTTTCTTTCTTCTAAATTAAAATTTTTTTTTTTTTTTCTTAAAAGTCTAAACATTTTTTTTTTTTTTTTTTTTTAACAACCAAACTATTCTATTAGTCAAAAGTAGTAGTAAATTGGTAGTAGTACATCAGTTACAATACATTACCTTCTCCAGGGATACACACTAGATATGTAATCTAAAATTCTAAATAGAGGACAATGCCTAACTCATGGTCGACAGACATAAACCTCTCTTTGCTAGCAAGTCTGCTGTAGGGGTACTACATACTTCAACCAATCAAAAGCAGCCACGTGGCACAGTCACTCATCCACCAGGTCACCACTCTCTCTACCTACTAGTAGCTCGTTCACAACAACTCGACCTCATAACGAGCAGCGACCTGCTTACACACGTGCTCTCATTCAATGCACAGAATATTCTCGTCAGTTACATAATTAATTCACAGGGATGACCCACGCGCGTTACACAATCAATCCTCATTATGATGGCGGAGAATCTGCAAGATCCACGATCCACGCCTTTCTACCTTCTATAAGAACAGAACTACGATGGCTTGATCTTTAAGTTCAATTCCCCCGAGCTAGAGTACGTAGGCAATCTCGATCTCAACGAGGTGCAGCCACCCCGATCTCAAACACCCCCATTTGGTCAAGTCTCCCAACGACCTGACCTAGTAGTGCATTAATCTAAAAATAGGTCAATACATTTGGCGCCGACTGCAAGGAATTCGATATAATCGAAAACCCAAACCCTCCCACCCAATATCAAAATCACTAATTCGAAATGACTACCCCAGAGTTAACTATTCAAGATCTGCATGCTCAAATCACTGTTTTGCAGGAAGAAAATGCACGTCTAAAAGCCGCACAATCCAACCCTCAACAAGGAGAAAATAGCGGACATGGAGTCATTCCTGCTGATGATTCCAATCAGAAGTACGAGCAACTCAGTTAACAACTGGCGGAGTTCAAAGCCTCCCAGGCTCTCCTTCACCATTCTAAGAGCCACACTGCGGAGCAACTTGCCGTACAGTCCCTCCAGCAGTTCCAGGAGTCTCCTTTCTCCAAGGAGATCCTTGACCATGATCTACCGAGCAAGCTGAATGCACCCAAGTTTGACCAGTATGCCGGAGTCGGAGATCCAACCGACCACATCAAGGGATTTCGGAAATCCCTTCCTCTCATCAAAGAAGATCATCTTCTATGTTTGCTGTTCCAGTCCAGCCTCACTGGACCTGCTCTCGACTGGTTTCACCGTTTGAAATCAGGATTCATCAGCTCCTTTGCAGAGCTCGAGAAACAATTCGTCATCTTCTACATCCACAACAAGAAGCGCCCTGTCACTATAGATTCCATCTTCAAAGTCAAGCAGCAAGATGGTGAGTCTTTGAGCACATTTTTTGCTCGTTTTAAGTCTGAATTGCATTCCATTCAGGATTTTGCAAAGGAGCATGAGGCATTTGCAACTATTGCTTTCTCTCACGGTCTGATCCAGGGGTCCGACCTCCACAAGTCTCTAGCAATGAAGAGACCTTCATCACTGGACGAGCTCTACCTGAAGGTAGACCGTTATATAAAGCTCGAAGAAGCCCTCACTGGGAGGGAAAAGAACCATGTAGTCAGCAACATCGAGTCTGGCTCCACCAAGCGACCTCGATCGGATGGAAAGAGGTTCAAAGCTAAGTCGTTGCCTACTGAGCAGCGAGAATATCACCGGTTCACACGACCAGCCGGTTATATTTACGAAAGAATCAAGCACAACCATTGGTGCAAGATTCCTTCCTTCACACATCTGGAGGATACATCTGGTCGGCCGTACTGCAAAGTCCACAAGGTACGGTGTCATCAGACCGATGACTGTCGGGTCCTGAATCGCGCACTTCAGACTTGGGCCGATGAGAAAAGGCTCAACAATTGGATCCTCGGCAGACAAGAGGATTCTACAGGCAAGAGGGCGAGGAAGGGATCCAGAACCCCTCCCCGCTCACCAAAGCGTCATCACAGCAAGGCCAGAACGGACTCAATCAGTCCAGTACGCAGCAGAGGGCGTAGCCTCTCTCAACGCTTAGGTCCAACAGGCGACCTACGCGACCACATCAACAAGAAGGTCGCAAACAAAGTTGACAGCGACAGCGAGTCGGACAGTCATGTGGTCTACATGATTGATGAATCCAACTACACCCCGACTTCAAGAGAGAAAAAGAGATGAGTAGAACATCTTCATCATGTCTACTCAATTACTGGGCGAGCAGCTCGCTCTAACATCCCTGCCCGCCAAGAGTCCGACATCACTTTCACCTTGGACGATCTCAACAAGGTCATTACTCCACACAACGACGCCCTAGTCGTTGAACTCAGAATAGCGGACTACACCATCAAGAGGGTATTCATTGACCCTGGGGCATCATGTAACATTCTCATGTACAGGACCTTCAAAGACATGAGATTGCCCGATTCAGTTCTCATCCCAGATTTCACCCCAATCTTAGGCTTCAACAGTTCTAGAGAAGATCCTAAGGGAGAAATTTTGTTGCCCGTCACTGTGGGCAGGAAAGAAGACAAGGTTGTTATCACGGCAAAGTTCAGCATTTTAAACATCGCAAGTAAGTACAATGCGATTCTGGGTCGAAAGTGGATCCACGCTATGAGAGGTGTGCCATCAACATACCACCAAGTATTCCGTTATCCTGGTCCCCATGGGATAATGGAACTTCGTGGAAACCAGAACGTCGCACAGGAATGCCACGGTATTATTGCAGCTGTGCCACCTTCAAAGCCATCCACCTCTGGAAGCAAGGATGCTGACAACAAAGGAAAGAGCCTGACCACAACAGAGGCTCAAGAGGGCAACAACAAGTCAAAGAGCCCGTCCAAAGAAAAGACCGAACCTGCCAAATAGCAACTACAGAAGGAGCAAGCGAGCTCCCCCAAGCTTAATCTCGGAAGTACCGATCCAGGTGTGCGAGTGAATATTGGGTCAGATGAGGACCCAAGATATGTCTATGTAGGTGCTGAGTTGGAAGAAGATAAGTTCAAAAACTTTGTAAATTTCCTTTCAACTAATAAAGATGTTTTTGCTTGGTCGTATATCGATATGCCCGGAATAGATCCATCAATTGCATGCCATAAATTACGGGTCAATCCCAATTATCGACCTGTAAAGCAAAAACCAAGAAGGCTTGCTCCTAAATTTCACGAAGCCGTCAATGAAGAGATCAGCAGACTTAAACAGGTCGGCTTCATCAGAGAGGTTGATACTCCAGACTGGCTAGCCAACATCGTACCAGTCTTAAAGAAGAATGGAAAAACAAGAGTCTGCATCGACTTCACAAGTTTGAACAAAGCTTGTCCTAAAGATTCATTCCCACTGCCACGAATCGATAGGCTAGTCGATCAGACATGCGGTTTTGAGCTACTGTCATTCATGGACGCATACTCAGGGTATAACCAGATCCCAATGTACGAACCTGACCAAGAGAAGACCTCTTTCACAACAGAGCAAGGTATTTTCTGTTACAAGGTTATGCCATTTGGGTTAAGGAATGCAGGAGCGACCTATCAAAGACTGGTCACCAGAATGTTCGACGACCTCCTAGGTCGAACAATGGAAGTCTACATTGACGACATGCTAGTAAAAAACGACAAAGAACAAGATCATTTGTACAATCTCGACCAGGCATTCCAAAGATTAAGGCAATACAGAATGCGTCTTAATCCAGAAAAGTGTCTGTTCGGAGTTGCATCAGGAAAATTCCTCGGCTACCTAGTTACCAGACGGGGCATTGAAGCAAATCCTGACCAGATCAGAGCCCTAATCGACATGCCAAGCCCAAAAACAAAGAAGCAAATCCAGAAACTCAACGGCATGGTGTCAGCTCTGAACAGATTCATCTCCAGAGCATCAGATAAATGCAGACCAATGTTTCATATCCTAAAGAAGGGGGCTACATATGAGTGGACAGAAGAATGCGAGAAAGCCTTCAATGATCTCAAGGCATATTTGTCTACTCCACCAGTTCTCACAAGGCCCAACGATGGAGATGTGCTTGGAGTTTACCTCGCAACATCAGATTTTGCGATCAGTGTAGTACTTTTTAAAGAAGAAAACCAGGTCGAGCGACCTATCTATTTCACAAGCAAAGTCTTACAGCAGGCCGAAATAAGGTACACACCTCTGGAGAAGTTAGCATTAGCCTTACTTTACGCTGCATGCAAATTCAAACCTTATTTCCAAGCGCACACTGTAAAAGTAATCACCGACCAGCCACTACACCATATACTTGAAAAGAAGAACAAAACAGGTCGTATGGCTCGATGGGCAGCCGAGTTGGGTGATTACACTTTTGAGTTCGTTTCACGGCAGGCCGTCAAGGGCCAGGTCGTTGCAGATTTGTTGGTAGACTATCCAGCAGAGGATACCAATTGGGAACCAGAACCTGAAACAAGGCAAATCCAATACAGCCCTCCTGACACATGGCAGCTGTATGTGGATGGTTCCCACAACTCCAACGGAAGTGGCATAGGTGCTGTATTAATTTCCCCTGAGGGTTCACAGCTCGAGAGATCAACTCGTCTCGATTTCGCGACCTCCAACAACGAGGCCGAATACGAAGCACTCATCCAGGGTTTACAGATGGCCATCGACCTACAAGCAGTTCGCCTGAAGGTGTACAGTGATTCACAACTAGTAGTCAATCAGATTACCAGTAATTACCAGATAAATGGGGTCAACCTAATCAGATATGCCAGCAAAGCAAAAGAGCTCATCAGCAAGCTCAGTTATTTCACAATCGACCACATACCAAGAGATGACAACAGGCATGCTGATTCTTGGCATCTAAGATCGAGTCAGACAGACCGCGGGCTCTCACTATAGCAATCAGCACACAGCCCGCTTATCTAGTCAAGGAAGAAGATGTTCATCAAATCTCTGATCTACTAGAGACAACTCCAGCAAACATCCAAGGAACTTGGATGGAACCTTTCGTTACTTACCTTCAAACTGGTGTCCTACCATCCAACAAAAAGAAAGCCAGTCAGCTGTTACATAAGGTCACAATGTACAAACTCCATGAAGGTAAACTTTTCAGAAAGTCTGCAACTGGTTTGTTATTACGATGCCTAATCCCCAAACAGGGCCAAATGATATTTCAAGAAATCCATGAAGGGGAATGCGGAAACCACTCCGGAGGGCGAACCTTAGCCCATAAAGCAATCTCCCAAGGATATTTCTGGCCAAGAATGAAGGAAGACGCCAAGAAATTCGTTTTGAAGTGTGTAGAATGCCAACGATTCGCTGATAAGCAACATCAGCATCCCAATGATCTCATCAACATCACTACACCATGGCCATTCCACATGTGGGGGCTTGATATCATGGGCCCCCTAATAAAAGAGAAGAAGTCAGAAAAAAGATTCGTTCTAGTGGCCGTCGACTATTTCACTAAATGGGTGGAAGCTGTTGCACTAACCAACGTAACTCAAGCAGATGTGCAGAGATTCATGTGGGAAAACATCATCACAAGGTTTGGCCTACCAAAACGAATAGTCACAGACAATGGCACTCAGTTCGTTGGCAAAAACATCAAGGCTTTCTACAACCTATGGAAAATCGAACATTTGAGGTCAACGCCTAGATACCCACAAGCCAACGGCCAGGTCGAAGCTGCAAATCGACAAATTCTCAACAACCTGAAGAAGAAGCTTGAAGATCAGCATGATCAATGGCCACAGCAGTTAGAGAACATCCTATGGGCTTATAGGACAACTCCTCGTACTTCCACAAGGATGTCACCATTCAGTCTCTGCTATGGAGTTGAGGCAGTTATTCCCACCGAGCTAACATTTGGAACGACCAAATCTCTTCTGGTCGACACAGAGCTTAACAATCAGGTCTGGTCGTTCGGAATCGATCTCCTCGAAGAACGACGAAACCACGCCGTTATAAAGCTTGAGCAATATCAACAAAGACTAAAGCGAGCTTATAACAAATGCGTGCGACCTAGATCTTTTCAACCAGGAGAACTAGTTCTAAGGAAAATGTTCAACAACAAGAGGAAGAACATCATTGGCAAACTCAATGCCAACTGGGAAGGACCTTACATTATCACCAAGGTTCAAAGCAACGGTTCTTATCGTCTTCAAACACCAGAAGGAGAGATCGTTAAGAACCCATGGAATGCTTATCACTTGAAAAAGTTTTATCAATGAAATGTAAGCATCCATTCATTACATTTCAATATACAAACACATTGTTGCCTTCATCTCAGCTCAAACATGAATGGCTCCTAAAGATCTACTCCCTCGACCTACAAATTATCAAAACTCTAGTCCCTTTGATGATTTTAATTTGTTAAGTTCAAACATCTGCAACTTAACTTGGTGCATTGGTCATATCATTCCCACGACCTCTGTACAATCAAGCAACTATGCACACGACCTCACCAACTAGCAGGTCCAACACTATGATTACTACTTGTTTGCAAAACTCATACACGCAGACAACGTAAAAAGAATGACAATGAAAGGTAAATCGTTGAATATCATTTTTTACTTGATGAGATTTCTAACAATTACAGGCAAAAACAAAAGTACACTAAGGCATGCAAGAAGAACTGTTTCAGTCCGCCCTGCTTGCAGCCATTCATCTCGTCTACCTGCCTTCTGAACGAGCTACCAGGACTCCCTGGAAACTAGCTGATCAGACCGGCTTAAGTACAAGCTCATCAAATTCAATGTTGATCAATACAACTCTAACAAACAATTGTTTTTCAAGCACAAAAACCTCAGAGGACTGCTTTGAGGAAAACCAAAGAAGACATACTGCAAGAACAAGGAGTGCAAGAAGCAAACTTTGCACAAGGTTACCCAATACAAGAAAGTGGGGACCTGGACTAGTTCACTGCTGCGCTGGCTGGTCGCTGGAAACTTCAACTTCCATACAGCCATTGGCGACCTGGTCACTAGGGCCCATCGAGGCATCCTGAACTGGCGCCAAAGTTTCTTCAGCACCACCTCGCGTCTCCTCTCCCTCGGGCGACCCCATCAAAGCTTGCTGCAGTTGCTCGCAGTAGGCCTGCCACGCTGCACCATTTTCATGGGTTACGTTCTGCCAGTGTTCAGCAAAAGCCTTAGCAGCAGCCAAACTTTCCTTCAACTGCTCATTGGTCTCCTTCAACGCTGCGACCTGAGCATCCCTGTCCCTCACCTTGCACTCCGCAACAGCTGCAACGTTCCTCGCCTGCTCAAGCTTCTCGTTCATCTCCTTCAGCTCAACCTCAGCTTGGGCACCAACTTCAGCGACCAGACGAATTTCCTGGAAGCTCGCATTAACCTGCAAGTGCAAGCACAATTAGGCAACGACAACTAAGCAGAAACAAAGAAAATAACAATTATGGCAACACTCACCAAGGCCAGCGCCGCATTTAACTTCGAGCAGGTGACCAACAAAGTCTGAGACTTCACAGCTCGAGTATCAGCCTCCAGAACGATGCCCTCATTCACAGCCCGGGCGACGCAGGGGTCGTCAATAGCACTGTCGTTATCATATACGACATGCCTCTCACCACAGCCGTCTAAATAGTCGAACGGTCCAGGGCGAAACACAGACGACACACCCTTGCCTTTCTCCAAGGGCCGAACATCATTCTTCCTGGACACAGCAGACATCTCAGGAGCCCTAACAGACGGGGCAACAGCAGGTGTCGGCACAATGGGCCTCTCCAACAGCTTCAGGTTACCTGAATGAGACCTCTTCTTCTGCCCAGAAAAGGCAGGCAGTTTTGGAAGTGCGGGCGGGGGAGACACGACTAGGGGGCTCGCCACTGCCTCCGACTGGCGCGAGCTACCACCAGCTCTCTCCTTCTCCACAGGTCGTTCCTTTTCCGACCTCCGGGCAGTGCCACCAGATCGCTCTCTCTCAGCAGGCCGTGAGTTACCACTAGCTCGCTCCTTCTCCACAGGACGCGAGCCACCACCAGATCGTGCCGTCTCAGCTCTATGAACAGACGACATATGGGCCTTCCTCAACGCTTTCCTCCTTCGAAGCTCGTCTTCAACGGTTTTTGGACCACCTTTGGGAAGAAAATGCTCCTTCAGGTGGGGTAAGAGATTTATCTTACGTTTGTCAGCCAAGCAACCAAAACTGTTCAAAACGGAATGCAGATCGTTCTTCCTCACAAGGTGATCGTCCCTGATCGCTGCAAAAACACACAACATAATCAAGTCCAGGAAAAGGGAAACCATCTACTATCCTAAGACTAACGACCAGAAACTTACGAGTATCATTCCTAGTCACATGACGCAACTGGATACTCCCCTCAACGATCGACCCAGTAATCAGCATGGGATCTTTCCACCATGGCTCACTACTTACAGGGTAGATCAAAGGCAAACGTTCTGGCCTAACTTGCATGTTGTAGCCAAAAATATCAGCCTTTGAGGAGCGTTTGAAACAAAAATGGTCCAACACATACATCTTTCACAGTGATGCGCCCCCTATGCAACCTATTCAGGTCGTCAATGACCCTCATATTTCTACAGAAATTGCCATTCATCTGGCAGGGGGCTCGACCAATAGCATTCAACAGATCGACCACCAAACTGGACAATGGCAACCTCAGCCCAGCTCGGAATTGGTTCAAGGTGAATACAGTAGAGAAGGGATTTTTGGGTCGATACTCAGCAGAAAGTAAACGATCTCCTAAAAATCTAATCTCCAAATGCTCAATCGAGTTAAGCTCGTACTTTTTCCTAAACGCATAATGCCTATCTACATACTTAAAGTTCACTACTCTACACATTGAACCGTCGTCTCCTTCCACCATCTCTTCATCAGACGAATCCTCCCCATGAGGGCCGCTACTCTGGGGGCTATCAGAGTCAGCACCATGAATGGGAGACACGGCTTCAGAATGAGTCCTTTCAGACTCATACTCCTCACCACCACTACCACTCAAGTTATCATTTTGAGAGTCACTCAAGTCAGACATTTTCTCAAACAGCAGAAATGAAAACAGAAGAAGAAAGAAAAGAAGGAAAAGAAAACTAACCTCACGAGCTCTCAAAGTTCTTCAGGTCGCAAGAGTAAAACCGGCAGCAATTCAAATGAAAGCGAGATAGGTAAACCCTTCTCAGCAAAGCTACAGTTTAAATACTACAGCTCGTACAATCCCAGCCATCAGTTCAAAAAAGGTGAACGGCTGAGATCGAACAGACGATCCACTTCCATTGCAGTTATTTTCCACTACATAAAAGATTCACATCCACCGTCGGATCAACCCACGTGCCACGCAATGACTATATCAGGCAAGACGTGCGCCAGTAGCCATAACTGCGCAGCTAACTGCTCGACGAAAATCTCCCACTTCCCCATAAGAGCGCCATGATTAGTACAGACAAGCCTGCATGACTGCCACGTCAGCAAATTCAAAAGCAAGCTACAAATCAGCATCGATCAGAGTTATTAGTCTTTTCAGCCCGACTTCTACAGCCGACCTAAAAAGAAGGGGCTTATGTAGGGGTACTACATACTTCAACCAATCAAAAGCAGCCACGTGGCACAGTCACTCATCCACCAGGTCGCTACTCTCTCTACCTACTAGAAGCTCGTTCACAACAGCTCGACCTCATAACGAGCAGCGACCTACTTACACACGTGCTCTCATTCAATCCACAGAATATTCTCGTCAGTTACATAATTAATTCACAGGGATGATCCACGCGCGTTACACAATCAATCCTCATTATGATGGCGGATAATCTGCAAGATCCACGATCCACGCCTTTCTACCTTCTATAAGAACAGAACTACGATGGCTTGATCTCTAAGTTCAATTCCCCCGAGCTAGAGTACGTAGGCAATCTCGATCTCAACGAGGTGCAGCCACCCCAATCTCAAACACCCCCATTTGGTCAAGTCTCCCAACGACCTGACCTAGTAGTGCATTAATCTAGAAATAGGTTAATACATCTGCCACCATATTGGTTTGTCTACACACATATCTCACTCTAACCCTTTTCTTTCTTCCGATGGTCTACCCATATGAATTGATGACTATGTGAGGATACATAGAAAGAGCTCGGCCCAAGGTTTTGAGTTTGAGTCCCACTTTCATGGATTTTAAGGGATTTGGGTGAAATAATTATAAAAAAAAAACAAACATAAACCCCTCCTCTCCCTCTTTCTTAGCACAATTGTTTTGTATTAATTGAAATTTTTTATGACTTTGTTGTAATGTGATTTTTTTTTTTTAATGGTTGTAATGTGAATATGTGATTGTCCATAATTTACCCAATTTAGTTTTTAACAAAATGTCAATGTTTGTAGTCAAGTTTAAAAAATGTTTATTGCCGCACCTCAATTTTGTTAATCCAATAGGCAAAATTCCCATAAATTATTTTTTACCACCAGACCAATAAAAATGGGACTAAGTATTAATAATTTAGATATTGTTGGAAGTGACGTTAATGGCTTTATAGTGGATAAATAAATCTCACCGCATGAAAATGTTTGCATTCTTCACCACCATATCGTATGGATGTTATCCCAACAATATCTCTAGAAATGTAAATACCATAAATTTGATTTTAACCACATTTAATAATATTCCATGGCATGACCCTTCGTGTTCACCTTGATCATCGGTTGCAAACCGCTTTCGGCTTTCTCTTTAATATTCATACCTTTCACGATCGCCCATAGCCCCATACTACCTATACAGCATGTAAAGGAGAGCTTCCATGTTGTGCTTACTGCTTAAAGTCCATTGTGCTTTATTTATAGCAACTTAACTAGTGATCGAAAGTTGAAATTCGCTAAAAATACATGATAATGTTGCATTAAGAGGGTGCTTTCTTTGCAGGCTCAATTCCTTCTTTTTTTTTTCTTTGGTTTTGTAAAGGTGTGATGAATGATCTAAATAGTTTATATATGGTGCCTTGACTGTGTTGGAATTTTTTGGATGCAGGGAATTTTTTGGTTCAGGAACGTACGTACGCAGTTAGGACGTTCGTACGTTCCATTCGACAGATGTTTGTTTTTGAAGCTGAACGTACGTACGTGATTTCGACGTACGTACGTCCTATCTTGGTTTTGTTTATATGGGCCGGTTTAAGCCCATTTCGTGTGTGTTTTGTATGGCTATGTTATAAAGCCAATTGAGAAGGTTGGAAAACCTAATCTTCATGTGAGAGAGAGATTGTGAGAAGCCATTGGTGAGTTTGAGAGAACTCTTGTGAGGAAGAACACTTTGGTTTCTTCGTGAGGGCTTGTATAATCGTCTCTAATTGGAAGATTGTTGTTTTGGTCGTGGACGTAGGCAATATTAGCCGAACCACGTAAATCTTGTGTTTTTGTTTGTTTTTGTTTTGCTTTGTTTGATTCACACACTATTTCAATCTTGGATATTGGTGCATAAGCTTCCGCTGCGCACAACAAGTGGCATCAGAGCTGCAGGCTAGATCTTGAGAGCCTTGAAGGTGTCTGAAGAAATTCTGCAGGTTTCTTATTTGTGGTTTAAGGCAAAAGTTCTATCTTGTATCCGTGGGTTGTCAAGAAGGTGTTTGTTGAAACTCCCGTGTGAATTTCAGATTTGTGTACCTTCGATTGGTGATTGTTTAGTGTGTGAAAGTGATTAGTGATGTCAGACCCATCTTCGAGTAAGAATGGAAGAGTGTCATCTTTGAAGTTTGACATCGAGAAATTCAATGGTAGAAACAACTTCGGCATGTGGCAGTGCGAAGTTCTGGATTTGCTTGCTCAGCAAGGTTTGGAAGATGCTTTGGGTGAAAAACCCGAAAAGATGAAAGAAGATGATTGGTTGAAGTTGAATAGGCAAGTTTGTGGCGTGATTCGACTTTGTTTGGAAAAGGACCAGAAATACTCGGTGATGAAAGAAACGTCTGCTAAGGAGTTGTGGAAGAAATTGGCTGATATGTATATGAAGAAAAGTTTAGAAACCAAGTTGTTTCTGAAGAAGAGGATCTTCCGCATCGATATGAGACCTGGTATTTCTTTGTCTGAACATCTGGATGAATTCAATAGGCTTATTGCTGACCTATTGAATTTGGATGAGGTTGTCAGTGATAATGACAAGTCTCTATGTCTTTTGAACTCTCTCCCATGAATATGACCATTTGTCCACCACTTTGTTGACGGGGAAAGAACATGTTAAGTATGCTGATGTAGCAACGGCGTTACTGAACTATGAATGCAGGCGCAAGGACAAAGAAGTCCATAGGGGTTCAGGTTCAACGTCCGAGGCTTTGATGGTAAGGGGACGATCCAATGATTGTACTACTGGTAGCGGAGGAAGATCTCGGTCAAAGTCTAAAGGTAAACCTCTAGCAAAGGATGAGTGTGCCTTTTGTCATGGAAAAGGCCATTGGAAGGTTGATTGTCCCGAGTTGTCAAAGAAGGAAGATTCTGTGTCTTCCAAAGATAATAAGGTAAATGTTGCACATGTTGATGATAGTGATGATGATTCAAATTATTCTTTGGCTGTTATGGCTGGTTGCTCCACTCAAGGGTGGATTATGGATTCTGCATGTTTTCACCATTTGTGTCACAGTAGAGATTTGTTTGCTAGTTTTCAAAAGCTAGACTGTGATGATGTTGTGTTAGGTGATGGTCGTCACATGAAAGCACTTGGTGTGGGGACTATCAAGTTGAAGTTGGAGAATTGTACAGTTAAAGAATTAGTTGGTGTCCGGTATGTTCCGGAGTTGGAAGTGAATCTCATCTCTCTTGGAACTTTAGAGTCTGATGGTATGAAGATTGTTCTGCAAAATGGGGCTCTAAAGGTTGTTTCTGGTGCTTTGGTTGTTATGAGAGGGACAAGGCAACGAAATTTGTACTATCTTAACGGTAGTGTTGTTGGTTGTGGTGGAGATTCTTCTTCACATTTGGTGGATTGTTTGACTCCTCCCAGTTTGTCAGATTGTTTGGTTGATTGTGGCTTTGGTAGGCGTACCGGCAAGCTATGCTGTCAGGGGCGGCGCCTAGGCGGCGCTAGGCGCCGCCTAGGCGCTATTTTGGGAAGGGGTCGCTTCGCTGCAGCAAAATAGCGCCTAAAACGCTTCGATCAGCCTGGGCGCCGCCCAGGCGCAGCGCTCTGCTCAGGGCGGTCAACATAGAGGCGCTCAAGCGGCCCAAAAAAAAAAGCCCATGAATGAGTCCAGAATTACTGCTGCAGTGCTGCTGCTGTCCTCTTCTCCTCTTCTCCGCTGCTGCTGCTGCTGCTGTCCTCTTCTCCTCTTCTCCTCTTCTCTCTACTCCGGCTGCTGCTGCCTGCTGCTTCTTCTCTCTTCTCTCTGCTGCTGCTGCTGTTGCTGCTGCTGCTTGCTGCTTCTTCTCTCTTCTCTCTACTCCGGCTGCTGCTGATTAACTGTATTGCTGTGATGAATGAATCAAAACACTAGCAGAGTGCCCTAATGATATGATTAGATGGAAGAGATAGAATTAAAGAAATTTAGAGAATAGACAAAATTGGGGAAAGAAACAGGGTGTCTAAGTGGAGAAGAAGAATACTCCAATACTCCAATAGTCAAGAAGAGAGAGAATCTGATCAGGGCGCCGCCTGGGCGCCGCATAGGCGGTCGAGGCGGTGAGGCAGAAACCGAACGCCTGGCGCTCCGCTCCGCCCCTGACAGCATAGCCGGCAAGCATGGCTTGTTGAATGGTGGTAAGGTACGTAAAGTTTGTTTTGGGCATCCTTGTTTGAATGATAGTTTGAAGTTGGAAAAGATATCTCAGCAGGTGGAGATTGATGCCGCTCCTTATGAAAGTTTGTCTGGTAACACAGCTGATGTTAGTTTGCTAGCCACAGATGTTTGTTTGAAGGCTCAAGCCCATGAGCCAATTGGAGCTGTGAAGCCGTTGTTTGGAGACCTTTGTAGGTTTCGGGGTGTTGATTCATACTCATCTTCAGTCGGTTATGGTCATAAAGTGGAGATAGTATTTGGTAGCTTGGACCCCATTGTTTTGAATTATGGTTGTTGGCCCTCTACGGGCATTGGTGGGCATTTGACTTGATTTGGTCCCTTGTGGGAATTTGACCCTTCGGGGTATGGTGGGCATCGCATAGATGTCATTGGAGTGAACTACGGTGGTTTGATCCCTTAGAAGAAGGGTACGTAGGCAACCATGAGGTGGTGCAACCGCTTTGGTCCTTCGGGACAAGTATGGGAGTTTGGGACTTGGTGTCGGCTTAGATTTATTGAATCTTCGCCGAGGTGGAGAATTGTTGGAATTTTTTGGATGCAGGGAATTTTTTGGTTCAGGAACGTACGTACGCAGTTAGGACGTTCGTACGTTCCATTCGACAGATGTTGGTTTTTGAAGCTGAACGTACGTACGTGATTTCGACGTACGTACGTCCTATCTTGGTTTTGTTTATATGGGCCGGTTTAAGCCCATTTCGTGTGTGTTTTGTATGGCTATGTTATAAAGCCAATTGAGAAGGTTGGAAAACCTAATCTTCATGTGAGAGAGAGATTGTGAGAAGCCATTGGTGAGTTTGAGAGAACTCTTGTGAGGAAGAACACTTTGGTTTCTTCGTGAGGGCTTGTATAATCGTCTCTAATTGGAAGATTGTTGTTTTGGTCGTGGACGTAGGCAATATTAGCCGAACCACGTAAATCTTGTGTTTTTGTTTGTTTTTGTTTTGCTTTGTTTGATTCACACACTATTTCAATCTTGGATATTGGTGCATAAGCTTCCGCTGCGCACAACAGACTGCCCTGGACAGAAGAAACTAGGGCATTAGACAAACGAAATGGATGCATGTCGATAATTTAATTTTCTTGCCAAACAATATCGCATGTCATTGGGAAATATTATGTGATCTTGGTGTAATGGGATGGGTTTGTGTAACCATATGAGTTGGAACTTGTAACTTCATTTGGATTAATAAAATTTTAACTTATCAAAAAAAAAAAAAAATATCGCATGTCAGAACGTACTCTATCCAAAGCATAATTGATGAGGCCAACATAATAGAAGGGTAGCTAGAACATTTTCATAGTAAAAAGCATAAAACCAACATATACTGTCTTAGCTTAAAAACTTGAAATTAAAAACTGATAAAATATACCAATTACAATTACTTGTTTAAACTTGTCACTCAAACTCACTTGCAAATAAAACTTGTCACTCAAACAATTGGTTCTGATTTGATTAGACCAGTGCTAGTAGTTGGACCAACTACGGCTTGAGATATACACCAATGCCAGTGATATAACCAATATATGAATAGCCATGAAATCCTGAAAATTCACCAGGGACAAAGGTTATTGAAAAAGCAGAAACTTTCGAAGGACTCTTTTCTTCGGAACCAAATGGACCAAAGTGTGTCGATTAGTACCAAACGCGATGGACACTATGCAGCCACTGCTTCTATAATATCCGCTTATACTGGTAATGTACTCAGAAGGATGATCAAGCCTAATCTAGGGTCATTTAGACTTTGGGCCCTGTTTTAATTCAATATTAGACATTGGATCCCTTTTGTTACGAAATTAGACATTGCATACATATTGTCAAACCGAAAGAAAAAACCATATAATATTTTTGAAATGGCCAAAATACCCAGTATCGTGCTTGTCATGTGCTTCTTTGGTTACAAGATAAGAATGGACAGGTGTCCCTCAGTTAGTAGTTTGTTAATATCTAACCATTGATTTGGTGAACCACACAGATCTCGATAAATATAGCATGGGAAATTTGTGACACGTATCAATTTTGTTGTGGTATATTTTAACGGTGAATATCTAACCATTCATCTGAAATTTGTGACGCGTATCAATTTGGTTGATCTAACAAAGAAAATCGTGTTTTTTGGTTGATATATTTTGTGATTTTGGAAGGTAAACAGCTGAACTGCTGAAGCTTGGTAACTGTAAACCCAAATTTTTTAATTTTCTTTTAAAATTCAAGTTTGTGTTTGTTTTTGTTTGGGTGATGTTAAAAAATCAATTATTTTGTTTGGTTGATGTTAAAAATTCAAATTTTCTACATTATTTCTATTGATTTGTAGTTGTATGTAGTAAAGATGATTTCTTTAACCATTTGAATGTTCTGAATCATGGAAAAAATTAAGCTTTGTAAAAAAAAAAAAAACCTTTTTTCTGTTTGACTGTTATTAAAAATGATTTTTTAACCATTTTTTCTGTTTATTTATTCAAATGGGTGAACATTGTAAATGGTTGAGCTGTAGGGTTTATTGTTACAAGTATTGCAAGTGTACATTGATACTCTGTTTTCAATTTGATGTCTTGATAGTTCATACTCTGTTTTCAATTTGATCCAGTACGATGTTGAGGCAGACTTTGTGATATATTAAAATGGTATAGTGAAGATGAAATATTATAGTGGGGTTCGTAGCCTGTTAGATGTTGTGTGATGGATATATGACATGTGCCATTTTTTTGTTTGAATTTTGAACAGAGTTTAAGTTTTATATATTTTTTCACGTGTGAGGGTATTTTTGCCTTTAGAAAATATTTTCGGTTCAATTCGGTTTTTTTGAAAGACCAGATGCCAATGTGTCTGCAATGTCTAATTTCGCAACAAAAAGAATCCAATGTCTAATATTGAATTAAAACAGGGGCCAAAGTCTAAATGACCCCCTAATCTAACATGCAACAAAATGAATATATGAATACATTTATACATTAATTATTAGTTCAAATATAAAAACCATTGATCAATTCGCTACAAAAAGTATATAGTATATAGGTTAAACTATCGAGTTATGCAACAAAGTAGGGTCGAATTCCCAACTTATGCAACAAACTAAATTAGGTTTAAAATCATCAGCAAACTTTTAATTTTTTGCAATTTATGCAATGCCGTTAACAATCCCTTAACAGACGTTAGATTTTGCTGACTGTATTTTTTAAAATTTTTTTTTATTGCTGACTGTGTAATAATTTATTGCTGACTGTATTTTTTTAATTTTTTTTTATTATTGACTATGTAATAATTATTGTTGACTGTGTAAAATAAGCAAAAAAAAAAAAAAAAAAAAAATTTAAAAGTAAAACCCAAAATTAAACAAAGATTACATGATTAAAAAAAAATTAAAACAGTTTATGGTTGTTTTTAATAAATCAAATAGATTAAGAAGCAAAAAATTAAAAATTGGGGTTTAGAAACCAAACACTTAACTTCTTTTGAGATAAAACCAATTTTATTTTATTTTAATTATTAATTTTTTTTTAAGAAAAATATTTTTTAATATTAAAAATCATCTAGTCAGCAAAAAGATAACGGCGGTTAAATTTCAGTTGACGGCATTGCATAAATTGGGAAAACATAAAAGTTTGCTGATGATTTTAAACCTAATTTAGTTGGTTGCATAAGTTGGGAATTCGACCCTACTTT
This sequence comes from Aquilegia eximia, assembly GCA_023053565.1. Classification (NCBI taxonomy): domain Eukaryota; kingdom Viridiplantae; phylum Streptophyta; class Magnoliopsida; order Ranunculales; family Ranunculaceae; genus Aquilegia; species Aquilegia eximia. The sequence continues at coordinate 10,396,298 of JALIGU010000004.1, read as the reverse complement.
GTTGCATAACTCGATAGTTTAGCCTAGTATATACTCTATGGTAAAATACAGGCCGAGATAAGAGATTACTCACTGACTGAAAATGATTTCCTTTATTTCCACCGTGCATCTCTGATAATACAACAGTTGTACTCGTTCTCGCCTTATAAGCTGATTGAATAGAGGATACACCATTTTTATGGTAATACGTATATTCCACATAGTCTTCCTGCGTTCCCTATGTCATCCTTCCAAGGTTTATGATGTGATGGAGCTGAACGGTATCCAAAGAAGGCCCAGCAACCTTAATCATCTTCTAACTGTTGTGTGCAACGGAAACTTATTGTACCAATACCCAAGATTGTAATAGTGTATGAATTAAACAAAACAAAATAGAGAAGACGAAACTCCTACTACTATCAAACAAACCCACACAAAACACACGATTTACGTGGTTCGGCTAATATTGCTTATGTCCACGGACAAACAAATAGAACTTTTACTATTGGAGAAGATAGTACAAAGCTCTCAAACAAATGGAGAAACCCTAGGTTTCCTCCCTTCTCAAATCCTCACCAAATCTCTCAAAGAGACAATCACAAATTGAGGATACAAACTCTCTCTCACACTTGGATGGAGATGATTATACAAGTCCTCACGAAGAAACCAAAGTGTTCTTCCTCACAAAAGTTCTCTCAAACTCTCTAATGGCTTCTCACAATCTCTCTCACTTCAAGATTAGGTTTTTCTCTTCTTCTATTGGCTTTATAGCATAGCCTTACAATAGAAACCGAATTGGGCTTAAACATGCCCATATGCAGCAAACACAATGAGGACGTATGTACGCCTTAACTACGTACGTACGTTCTATCTCATGAAAGTTATCTGTGATACAGGACGTACGTACGCCCTAACTACGTACGTATGTTCCTGAAACAAAAACTTCCCTCCGTCTTTTTTTTCCACAAAAAACCCAACAATTCTCCACCTCGGCGAAGATTCAATAAATCTAAGCCGACACCAAGTCCCAAACTCCCACAATTGTCCCGAAGGACCACCTCGGCTGCACCACCTCATGGTTGCCTACGTACCCTTCTCCTAAGGGATCAAGCCATCGTAGTTCACTCCAATGGCATCTATACGATGCCCACCATACCCCGAAGGGTCAAATTCCCACAAGGGGCCAAATCAAAACCAAATGCCCACCAATGCCCTATAGGGCTCACAAACAACTTCAACACAATGGGGTCCAAACTATCAAATACCATCTCCAACTCAACAAAGTTCTCCATCGAAGATGATCCAATGCCCCGAAAAACTAACCTCTCAAGAGTTTTTCCTATGAAGTTCAACCAACTGGGGGTACAAATTCAAATCACTATGCATAGATTTACCAAATACGTCTTCCTTACTAAACGCCAAACAAACATCACATGAGAGATTACCAGTAATAGGAAGTACGTACACAAAACCCCCAAACAAAAATTTCACGGCTTCATAAGGTTCTTGGGCGATAACCTTGCTACTAACAATGGTGGCTTCAACTTTCTTCTTTGCCGTGTCACCTAACAAACCAATCAAATGTGGAGCGACATCAATCTCCACCCGAACAAATGACGCTTCAACAAAATGCCTACTAACTATGCATGCCTTGCCACCCGCAAACAAATCTGTCTTCACTTGCATAGTACCATCAACAGCATGCCCCATATTACTATGCAATTCCTTGGTAGAATCGACAGACAAATCAACAACTGAACTATGCAAACCACATGTAATTGCACTTCCTTTCAAGTAGTACAACTTACCCTTTCTAATGCCTTTCATAACAACTCGTGCACCTACAACAACTTTTAGAAATCCACCAATACATGTAATTTTCATACCATCGGACTCTAAAACACCCAATGAGATTTGATTCGTAGTCAACTCTGGTACATACCAAACATCTTCTAACTTTCGAGTGCATGCATATTCCAACTTCAATCGAACTGTACCTATCCCAAAAGTTTTACAAGTATGATCATTACCAAACAAAACACACGCATCTAGCTCCTGAAAGCTATCAAACAACTCCTTATTGAGACACATATGATAGGAACAACCCGAATCCAAAATCCACTCATTAGTAGAATGACTAACTGAAAATGAAGCCAACAACGAAACACCAACACATGAATTCTCATCTCTTCGATGTACACGAACAATCTTCTTCTGTAACTTTGGACAATTAATTTTCCAATGTCCCGAACAATGACAATAGGCACATTCATTCTTTGCAAGAGTTCTTCGACTTCTCAATTTACATTGAGAACCAACCAATCTACCAATACTATCATCAACCACATAAAGCCGGTCCTCTGTATTTTTCAAAGCGTACTTGTCTTCCAACTTGGACAACATAACTATTACAATGGTTTCCAATTTGACAATGTACCACAAATCTACTACCAAACAATACCGGACAAATTCACAAGCCTTTAAATTTAGAGTTAACCATTCATCATCATTTATATTTCTCGATTTATCATCAAGAACATCCACATAGCCATTAATGGCTAACCAATCTTGTACCTCTGTCTTCCACATAGCAAAGTCGAGGTTACCATCAAATCTATGAATGTCAACATCTAACAACAAGGTTTGATCAAACAAACTATCAACCTCCTTTCCAAATTCACTCGAATCCGAAATATGATCCGACATGATATCAATCAATTTCATACACCAGCAAACCAAACAAACAAACTAAACCAAAGGAGTTCACCAAGTACCACAAGAAAAATCCAAGATTGGATCTTTACCGAAATTGAGAAAACAAAACCGTCAACTTCAAAGAATTACTGGGAACAGAATACTTTGAAACAAAAAACGTACCACACACCGTTGGAAAGCCTGAAGAGTCTTCTTTCCAACCCAAAAAACGGATCAACGTTTCGATATCCGAGAACAGAGTTATGGCCGTTTTACCACAGAGTATCGAATCTGGACAGATTCCTCAAAACCCTTTAACCAATGTTCTGTAATCCCTCTTTAACCCAAGGAACTAACCTTCGGCTTTGATACCACTTGTTGTGCGCAGCGGAAACTTATTGCACCAATACCCAAGATTGTAATAGTGTATGATATAAACAAAATAAAATAGAGAACATGAAACTCCTACTACTATCAAACAAACCCACACAAAACACACGATTTACGTGGTTCGGCTAATATTGCCTACGTCCACGGACAAACAAATAGAACTTTTACTATTGGAGAAGATAGTACAAAGCTCTCAAACAAATGGAGAAACCCTAGGTTTCCTCCCTTCTCAAATCCTCACCAAATCTCTCAAAGAGACAATCACAAATTGAGGATACAAACTGTCACGACCCTAATTTCCAAAAATTGGCAAAAAGAGAGAATTTACAAAATTACCCTCAAGATGCCAATAAAAGGAAAAATGATCAAGACAGTAATCTAAATAAACATTTGCATAAGGTAAAAATCCATAACCATTAAAGACAAATACTTTCATAGAAAAATTGAACTCCAATAAGTTTCCATAAATAATCTGAGAACTCCAAATACTGAATTAAACAACTCCAACTGAGGTACTATATGCCCCAATCAACAATAATCCAATTAATGAAATAGACTAGAATAATCCATTGACCAACAAATCAAAGAACTAAACCTACTATGAACTATAACTTCTACGATCTCAAACTCCTTCCCGAACAACTGGATCTACACGAGCCTCCTGGTGTTGCTCCCGATCGTACTCAACTTGCTGCTCGCCTCCGCCTACGCTCCATAAGGATACGTACCCACGTGCAAAACAAGCAACATGGGTCAGCATATTATCCTGGTATGAGTAGACAAGGGTAGGGAACTCCATTCCCAAAAACAATAAAAATAACAGACTCCGCGGTCTTTATACATTTATCTCGTTTACTAAGTAAATACTATATATTATATTAATACCTTACCTGAGCTGCACCTCCTATTAGGATAGGTCGAGCTCTGCAAGAAATGTTAATTGACCTATCCTCCTGCAAAATTGTGTTAGTACAATAATATATAATTCATGGCAATTTCAAGTCTCGACACCATATCTCAATCACTACAAATCAATCATTACACCCAAACAACACTTCACAACCTATACCCAATCACTAGTACATCTCCCACAGGATGCACTCCACACATTTGCCATACCCACACTGCACCAGTGTGCCTTGACCATGGTTAAGACCCTCTACGCGGAAACCAAAACCCAAGTGGGTGCTCACCTGCAAGCTTTGGCTAGCCTCGACGTATGCCCAACTCATGGCCTCTACTAGCTCCCTTGAGCTTTCTAAAGTGGCGCCCAGACCAACCCCGAAGGCTATGAAGGTCTGTAGGGTCAGTTCCGCAGGCTAAGCCATCTAGAAAATATACCCAAATATTTTCCAAGTGTCAACCCGCAGGCTAAGCCGTCTAGGGTGATATCTAATTTTCTTAATCCTAATTCCACAGGTGCAGCAAATGTACTAATGCTTGGGTGACTACTAAAACAACTAGATAAATCAAGCAACCACACAACATTTGCCAAACAATCACATTCCAAGTCCATTCATTTTTTTCTTTCCAATTAACCCAGTCATTCCAAGGCATTAAACAGTATTCCCACATTTTCTAATATTGTATCTCAGATATACCTTTTCTCTACTAACAATTTCTACCAACTGAACGTATATACCATAAGATAGTGTTTGTGACCGACAAGGTGCCAAAAAGCCTGATCCAGATGAGAATCTCATTATCATATTCTAACATAACTTAATAACTTAAATATAGAAGCCAATGACATTTAGTGTACTTTACGAATTTATAACAAGATGAAATTTAACAGAAAACGTAATAACTCGGCAAAGCAGTTTACTGTACATCCATGTCAGCAGAATTTTATTTTCTCCCCATATATCATATATCCCCCGACCAATCGGCAACAATGAACATTACATATCGTTACTACTTTTTTATCCAGCATCTTTTATAATTCCCAGGTGCTCAACAGTATATTCCAACCATACAAGTCGATTTAATATCAATAAATGCTAATGAACCCCACCTAACCAGCAGATGCATTCCAAATTCATTTTTTTTTTCATATTAAACAAAAGAGCACAGAACCTATAACTTATATAAACAGATTACTGCATTAACCATTACTTTCACCAAACATAACTATATATGTATATATATATATTACTAGTTATACCCGTGGCTTCGCCACGTTAGTGATAATAAATTTGTAAACTTATTCGCTCTAAAGTGGAAAGAATAATTATTCTGCAAAGTAGAAAGGATTTGTAAATAATAATGATATGCATTTACTAATTATAATTAAAAATATTTTAAATTTTGAACTTGTACTAAAAGAAGTTCATACAACTTTTATTTATTAAAACTAATTTTTTTTATTATATCTTCATTCTTCAAAGCTTCTATGACAGATAAAACGTCAAAATAGGGACACAATGAAAATACAACAACAGTAGATTCATTTTTGCAAAGTTATTTTCAAAAAAATTTAACACTTATTACGAATTTTTTTATAAACATTAAAATTTATATGTTGTTATTGTTACATTCTTAATAATACAAGTTGATGATAGTAGATATTAGTTTCTATTTTAACCTATTAAAAATATATATATTTTTTTTATTGCATCTTCAAAGCTTCTATTTCATTTCTTTTGTACTAAAATCACCCTTTGTGTATTCTGCCGTCTTTTGTACTAAAATCACCCTTCGAGCCATTCAGTGTTTTTAACTCTTAGTGCATCCTCTTATAGTGTTTCTAACAATAATCCAGCTGCATGTCCTCCTCAGTATTGCATCTTATAAAAACTTGCTTTCCATGCCATTTAACAGTTATAGTTCATTTATTATTTTTTTCGTCAAAGCAAATATCATTACCACCAATAAAATAAATTACAATGTCTGGGCAACATGGATAACCTGCAGTGCCAGTTTCCTCCCTGAGGACATATCCTCATGATTCACAAGTCCCATACCCTACAACTCATATAAGTACAAAAAATAAGACGGAACAAACTGACCATCTAACACTGCAGCATAATTAACAGTTGTTTACACTCCCCTATAGCATGTGCTTCAACTCCCTAGTGGTTACCAGGACTCTGTCATGACCAATCTCCATCTAAACCACAGGTCATTGAATCGAAATTTCTGGCGCAGTTCCATTGTTTTTCAGGTCATGTTTCAGACAACTCCATATTGTAGCTTTGATTGCCTGCAACACTTCGTCTATGTCTGCTTCCCAATCCCTTTAACAACCGGTCTTCCTGCATCTCATCTTCAATTTTAATTTTAACCCTTCTAGTTGTTGATTGACAATCTTATTCTGTAGAAGCAAAAAAAATTTATAAGATTCGCATTTGTCAAATAATTGTTTATGCAATGTAAAGCCTCCTTCAATGGTGCTTTAAAGATCACCCCTGAAGACGACTTGTAATTATTTAATAGCTATTTTGGGTTCACATTATTCACATGAGGGAGAATTTTGGGGCTTGAAACAACCAAAATGCATACTCTAGACTGAAATAATTGGATTCAGTTAATAAAGTCTCAATTACGAATAATGTCATGGAGAAGAAATATAGACAAAGTGCAATATGCGTAACTATGGAAGCAGGTTACCGTGTATGCTGAAGTCAAACCCATAAAGAAGAGAACTTACTTGTAAGTAGGTCATATGAGGACTTGGATTCACAATTCTTAATGCTCTATATACTTCTTCGAAAGGATCTGCAGATGTTCGACGCTCAAAACGTGGACTTAAAACAATCTGAACTATATCTTCAGCCATGATGTGTTCTTTTGCCTGAACTACAACCTTTTTCTATGCTTCACTTGTCATACTGGACTTCTTCAACTAAGAACCAAATTAGCGAGTATGCAACTACAAGTCACCCGCGGCGAACCTTGTACTACATCAGACATGTATCGGGCTTGGGCTAAGAACTAACCCTTTTTTTTTTATTTTTATTAATCCAGCATCTCACGTCTGAGTTCTGACAGACTGGAGCAAAAGAATTAAAGAAGAGAACTAAGCCTTACTGCGCCTAAACATAATATATAACTAAGCCTTATTGTATCGGGCCTGGGCTGAGAACTAACCGTCTTAATTAATCCGGCTTCAACGTCTGACAAACTGGAGCAAAAGAAGTAAAGTTAGTCCCACATTGATTAAAACTAAGTAAGTTTTTTACTTTAAATAAGTTTGTGCAGAGTAATAATAATTGCCCAGGGATGGGTGGGGTGAAGTTGGTCGTGGGAGCTAATGTCCTAGGTGCGGTCACCATTGGTTGGCTACCAAGTATAACTTGGCTACTAAGTGTAGCGCCAAGTATAACACCAAGCTCTGCATTATAAAATATCATTAACCCGGCGCCCTAGATCTTTAATCTAATGGCTCCCATGGCCATAGTCCCACTTCTGAGGGCCCAAATTTTTTTTTTTTTTTTCCTCTAAATTATAATTCTCCAAATACTTTTCTTCTTCCATTAATTTTATCTAGAGCCACCAGATTGTCAACCCATATGAATTGACTATGTGAGCATACAGTACATATAAATCTGATATCTAAAATCCTTTTGCGCGATTTATATTTTTGTACTAATTGAAATCTTTGATGACCTTTGTTGTAATGTGATTGTCCTTGATTTACCAAAAAATACATTTTTAACAAAATTTCAATATCCACAGTTAAGCTAAGCCCATTTTTTTTTTCTTTCTTCTAAATTAAAATTTTCTTTTTTTTTTTCTTAAAAGTCTAAACATTTTTTTTTTTTTTTTTTTAACAACCAAACTATTCAGTAGTACATTGGTAGCACTACAGCAGTTACAATCCTAGGACTACATGACCAAAGTCTAAAAAGCCCCTTCCAGATAAACAAGAAAAGAAAAAGAAAAAGAAAAAGAAGAAGAAAAAGAAAATCATCTTCAACTTCTTTTGTAATTGAATTGTTTCTGCAATTAGACTTTCACAACAAGCTACAGTATTCTTCTCCAATTCTTTCTCCAATCGCCTATTCTTCTTCTCTAAAAACTTTAATCCTGCATTCCAAGTCTTCTTTCTTGTTTTTCATGTCTTCTAGGTTTTGGTTGCTAAACACACCCTAAATAAAAGTAGAGTTACTTTTGGTTGCTAAACACCCCCTTAGTGTAGTGGGTTTTTAACAAAGATTTGTGTTTTTTTGTCAAACAAATAAAAAAGATTTGTGTTTATTTGGTGGTGATGCAAAAGTTGCAATCAAGCTCAACATTTGTAATGAAAGCGAGAATTTGGAAATGTTGGGTTCTTAGGAAAATTTTATCATACCACTAAAGTTAAAAGTTACTTAAATTTGTTGCACCACTGACTGAAGATGCTGAGTCTCATGAGGATGGGGGCAATGGGCAAATATCACAACAATATATTTGAATTATGTTTTGGCTCGGACCATCTGTTGAGGCACAACCTGATTGGCTGATTCTGTGGACAGGGTTTACCAGGGGCATTAAGCATGTATATGTATGGCTTTTGGTGAAGGAAATTACCTTTTGCTTTCATAAATTAAAAGTTTAAAACCAATATTAAGTTATTAACTATCGATGTAAACCAGTTTTGGTTGTTCAAATTACAAAATAACACAATGACACAAGCTGAAGCAGCTGCATGATGTATAGAACCAAACCAATGACCAATCTAATACTTGTCTAATTCATACCACTTGCGCAAAATATGCTTAATGAACTGAAAAGAAAAGGATGGCCAGAATACCGCATTTCACAATAATATCAAGTACACAGTAACACACTTTCTGATGAGTTGTGGAGCATATCATATCACATGGTAATTGAAAGAGTAGACATATTAGGATAGGTATCCTCGTTCAAAGCAGCAGATGGCTTTACATAAGCACCAATAGCACAAAGGCCATCCCTATCTGCAAATCCAGGAAAACCATAAAAGTCTTTTCCAAAGTTCATGCAAAACTTAGTAGTACTACCAGGATTACTGTCCTCCTTTCCAAAGGGACCATATGTGCGTAGATTGGTACCAAAAGTTAACGACTTCACATAATCGTAGTTGGTATATCCAGTTATCCAAGTAAGGCGCTCGGTCGGATAATCTATGGTAATCTGATTATCAAAATGTATATTCACATAAGCAATTTGGCTAGTTAAAATAAAATAAACAATTTCAGAATGAAGTCAATCAGACGATCACTTACAGTATCAAAAACTGGTCCTGTGCTTTTGCCATGCTTATCTGATGTTAAAACTGAATTTCCTTCCACATAAGCAACTTGAAAGGAATATATCTTGTCACCATGAGAAATGTATATTCATGAGATACAATTTTTCCCCATTTCATCCCAGCCAAGGTTCTTGGCAAAGTCGTCACACTTATATGGACCTACTTTAGTCATCTTCTTCCTCTCCTTGTAGTACCTATATATATATATATATATATATATATATATATATATTTCACATGTGAATTGAAAAAATAATCAGCATTTCATATGCAATTATGAACTGTAACTATAACTGATCAACATCTAGGAAATAAAATTTGAAACTACTCTCTGAGATGGATATATATCGTCAAAGCTCCTGAATGCAGTCAGTCATGGAAATGAATGCTGTAGTAGATATAAGATTACAGATACCAGAATTTTTGTTGTAGTAGATAATATGTGCCTTAACAACAAATTCAACAATGCGTAAGCATAATTTTTGTTGTACTTAGGAATGTATTATGTAGAAATTAGATAGAAGTTAGAAGTTAGAACAATAAAACTCTTACTTTTTCACTCGAATGAAATGTTGTTTGTGAGCATATCAGGATAACTCTTATATAGGGGACTTCATGCCTGTCTATTAAGTGTGGTTCATGAACTTTTTGTTCCCTAGGTCCTGGATTAGATATATCTATAGAATGTTCCATCTCCCAAAACACCATGGAACTTGTGAGTATGCATACCTAAACGTTCGCTCCCTCTACACGATTATCCACAATTCCACATTACCCAACTAGACCCTTGTAATTAACATCTTCAAGGTGGGTTCTCAAGTTACCTTAGAGGGGTAAATTATTTGCTATACTGTAGTTGTGTACAGCTTCATTTGGGCATATCTGAATATATCATCCCTGATGGCTAGATTCCTAAACAAATGCACCAGAGGGAGAGATTCAAATGGGAACACATTGCCACTAGATAATAGATCAACTTTATTTACAAATCACTGGCTTGCTGACATGAATTCATGAGAGTTAATGATATACATTTCATATGTTCTATGTAAAATGAAAACAGTGTGTTTTCAGTCTGGAATAACAATTTATGGGATGGAAATTTTATACTATTTAAATACATGTATCTATTTAAACCCACCAATTGAAGCAACATCCACTCCACTGGATCTCAAAAACTTCTTCAAAAGCAGCACAACAATAGCAAGAGTTAGACCAACTGCAGCCCATGTAAACAGCCTATCATCCGAGCGTTGTAAAACTCTAACCTCCTGTGTCTGCACTTGTTCACTCGAACCTGTTGCTGGCACACGTCTTGATACACTCAATTCTGCACTGAAACTGACTCTTAAAGGACCTGCATTAGCATTCACATGGACCTCCCGCACATCTGCAACGACCCTGTCATCTGCTTCTGGGTTAGGCTCCTCATCACCAGCAGCTATGTCATCCCCATCTTGAGGATGGACAACGGCGTCAGTCTCTTGGTTGGTTGCTTGTTCATCAGATGTCTGTTCTGCACCGAGTTGGGGAACTGGGGGTGCTTTGGTAAGCATATACTGGTGAATCTGCATAAGCATGGTTGTAAGCACATAAAGGTAACCAAAAGTTTATCCATAGAAATTAGAAAGAAAGGTGACATGTAAACTCAAACAGACCTCATCCATCAGCTTTTGGCGTTCAGATGACCCAAATGTCGGAGCTGCCTCGCGTGATTTGATGGCCAACTTACGCCTTTCTTCCTTCTTGTAATCCAGAGAGCCCAACGCGCCATTGGGGTTGGTGGGCATGAAAGCAATCAAAGCAACCAAGGCTGTTCTAACTGAGATCAAAAGTGACAGATACAGATGTCAACAAAAAGAAAAGAAACGAATAAACTAAAAAAAAACAATTATGGAACACAATTTTTTTTTTACAGTAGATTCAGTAATAAAAGGTGTGTATTCGGATAGAACATTGCTTGGGGAGTATATGATTCAGTGAGAAGGTGGGACTTTTTCTTTCCCTTCTCATTTCCCCCTCTAATTAAGCGCAACGGGGCAAAAATAATAGCCAATGTAGCTCATTATAGAACTCAATCATTATTCATCTCAAAGACAAAAACATCTATTTTCACATGTTGCATACATCGAGAGAAGAATGGGGGGTTCTGAATATTGACTATGCATACTAAAGATAGATTGCCACCCTGACATATGGTCATCATTAACTCCAACCTGATATTATATCAGGGTAAACACTGCTGATTGGAAGACAACGTCGTGTTCACGTGTTTGCATATGTATGTAGAAATTGATTCCATTCTCGTGTTCCATATGTTTAATTTACCAAGCAACCCCAGTCATCATTTTATGGTTATATAAAAGTGAACTAGACTGGAAACCCCTGATTTAAATATACAATTAATTTTGCAATTTGCAGCAGAAGCGTCAAAAGTTAAGAAATTTACCACTCCATGAAGGTTGCCAATGTTCAGGATGATAATTTGAAATGCTAAGGCAGATCTTAGTCTGTGTTTCAAAGCGGCCATTTGGCTGAAAATTCCACAAGATGATTACATCAGCACAGGAAGGAAACATAATACTAGAAAGTTTACTTATATATGGTCATGTAATAGTCAAAATCCAAGATAAGAAACATAATATATTCAGACAGCATCGTATAAGAAAAGTTGGGTCATTACCGTTAATAACATAAATGATGGTGGCTTAAATGGATATTCCGCAGGCAATTGAATCCGTCCATGATAAATTCCTCCTTCAAACTCGGAATCAGGAGGGCCAGCTATAGCAAATTGCCATTCAAATATATTTTCCTGACCAAAGCAAATAAAAATAACCTCATTATTTCATAATATACCATATACAATTTATAAAAAGTAAAGTGAATTTATAGCTGCAAATGAAATTACATACAGACACAAACATAAAGCTCAAAAAAGGAGATTGAAACAACAAGTATCACAATGAACAATATGTTCAATCTGACCAAGAAGTTGGCCAGAAGTACTCACTCTTACTCCCTAATAACTAGCTCAACAAAAGAACTTCGGCATATAAATTAATATACAATCCACATGCATTCAATTCAAATCTCCATGGAGTCTCAATTGATAACAGGATTAAACATTGCATAATGAACTGCTTTTCTTTGACAAATAAAAGCAACACAACACAACAATGAAGATTTTATGTTCATGCATTAGTCATTACAAATAGCTAGATTGACATAAAACCCCAAAGTTTCCACTCAAAATTCCTCAAAAAATAATAATTATATAAAATTCAAGAATAATTTTTCAATTTTCATACAGATCAGCACTGAACCTATTCCTCTTTCAATCACATGAACCCTAATTGTATCAAATTAAAAACACAAACAATCAAATTAGAAATTCAATCAAAATTTAAGAACCCTAGAAAAGAAATTGGGGTTTTTAGGTAAGAAATTATTATACCTCAAGAGGAAGACTCATGTAATCATCAGAAGGATTAGATTGCATCTCCTTCACCTCTTGAAGAATCCTCTTCACAGCCGGATTCTTCATATTGTATTTTTCTTCCGCCATGGTGTATGTTAGAGAAAATCTAGCTAAGATCGTTAAACTACGCCTCTACTACCAACCCACAAACAAAACAAACGAACCGAACCAAGCTTTGAAAAGTGGAAATGGTGTTCTGTTCTGTTCTGGTCTGGTGGTGGTGGTGATGATGATGATGATTTGATGTTTAGATTGAAAGGGAGATTTTTTTCCATCTTTTAAATTGCTGAGAAGCTTCCACGTCCTTTACCTGAAGAGCTGTTAGTTACTACGTCAGCTATGACAAAAGTTTGACAGGTGTAATGGTTCTATTGGGTGATGACAGCTACGTTGTCTTGTGTGCTATCCATTCGTGGTTCTATTGGGTGATGACAGCTACGTTGTCTTGCTTGCACCAACCTTCTGATCAACATACCCAGTACTCCAGTAGCACTTCATGCCACCTTAGAATCAAATTCTGAAAGGAAAAATTCCTCCTGCCTTGCCAGCCTGCAACCAACACCACAAATGAGACTTGACTTCAACGTAAATTCTTTCCACTGAAACCATTTTGTTGTTGAAGATACGATCATTCCTGATCTTCCAAAGCACCTAAATCATAATATAAGGTAGTAGAGTAGTAGAGACCATAGTTTAAAATATGGATATATTTTGTGAAATTTCGGTTTTTAAAGACTTAGCATTGTAAATTCTGGGAATATTTCCGACATTTCAGGTGGTATATTTGTTTTGAGGGTTGGAATGTTGGAATATACCGTAATTTCACCCGGACTCGGAATTTTAAACTATGATTGTGTCATCTAATCCTTGAATGGAAGATGTAAATTCTTCATTAGAAATTTTAGCAACGAGACATCTAGAAACTTCTAATAATCCCTTTTGAAAACAACATAAACCGGTTTATGGGTACGGTTAACACACGAGTCCCACTAGGTATGCTCTAACGTTTTTATGGGTGCCCCCTCTAATTTATCTAACTTCTTCCCAAAGTAACAAAGTTTTTCTCGAAACAAAAAGAAGAAAACACTAGGAAGATTCAAAACCCCATCAGCTAGGGTTTTCTTCACTCTGCAACTTTATTTCTTCTTCTTCTCTCTCATTTGAAATCGACGATAACAACATCAACAACAACAGAAGAGAAAGAGAGAGAGAGAGAGAGAAAAGATTCGAAAGGAAGAAATCATGGCGGTAGTGGAGTTTCTAGAATCTCAGCGTAACGTGAAACCAGAGCTAGCTGAATGGTACGACGCATTTGCCGATTTGTACCAGAGAAAACTATGGCATCAACTCACTGTCAAGCTTGACCAGTTCTTCTCTCTTCAGGTTTAACTCACTCACTCATTCTATCTCTTTCTCTCTCTCTTGTTCGTGTTTGGATCTAATCGTTGTGTTGAGTTTCAAATGTGTGTGTGTGTGTGTGTGTGTGTGTGTTTCCCCCCTATTTTAGGGTATTTATTAATGAGAAGAGAACTATTTTTTGCAATTAGTTTCAATTCAACACAATAATGATTTAATTTACTAGTTTTCTGTAATTATTATTAGTTAAGAGTGACAAAAGGGGAATGTATGTGTGTTTTGGTAGAGAAATTGTATTTGTGACCAAAGTGTATTGCTAGTATCTTGAACAGCTTAAGAGAAATTTTACTTGAGTTACAGTAATCAGAAAAGGTGTTTCATGCTTGTATCTCAATCTGCAAAGTTTTACCCCATTGAAGTTTAGAGTTCTGTTAACATTGTCTTGGATTTTGACTCTCGCCATTTAAAAAGTGTTTTTTGGTTCGTTTGTTTATCGCACTTTCTAGTCAATATCCCCTACCATTATTAACAAGCCCTTAATTTGATATTGATGATTAAGTGGTGGTTTTTGAAGTTTATGTTGTACCAACTGTTAGACATTCATGATAGAAACTTAGGTGGGCGTGGAGTCAAGTAGGTGGAGAAACCTAAACCAAATTAGGGTGAGTATACTAGTGGAGACTGAAATTTCTACAAATGCAGACCTTATTTGAAACTTTGGGAGGTATTTTTGGGGTCTCAATTAAATAGTTCCTTTCTACTTCTGCTTAGATTTCTGGGAGCCTACATATATGTAACACATAGGAAAGATATGGCAATTTTGTTGAAAAGATTAAAAGGGCAGACATAATCTAGGGGAAGGCATAATACACAAGCAAACAGAAGAAGTATATTTAAATTAGAAGAAAAGAAAAATAGTAGATTGAAGACCTCTTAATCTTCTTGGATTGGGAGGGTATTATGTAGTTATTGAGTAATTATAGGTTTGGGGCATGGGGTCTCATGTGGGTGAGGTATTAGGCTTAGTTTCTTGCTGATCCTGTTTAAGTTCTAGAAATGTGACGTCCGGTTTTACACCAGCCATATCTCTTGAGGCTATTTGGAAGTAACAAGATGTAGTTTTACCACAACTGTTTTTTATTTTGAACTGTTCAGTTTGCTCCACTGCTATTTTTGATGATTTTTTTCTTCTCACAGTTTAATTTATTGGTCTTTATTTTTGAGTGACCACTGACAAATTTTATATCATTTTTCTTCAGGCTGGTGATGCTTTAATACAGTTATATAACAATTTCATCACCGACTTCGAGACTAAGATCAATCCCCTGAAGCTTGCTCATTTTGCTGTCATAGTGTCTCGACAGTATTCAGATAGAGAAGCAGCTACTAGCTATCTTGATACCGTGATTGAAAAGATTCAAGCTACCAGAGAATTACGTATTGAAGAGCCAATCCTTTATGTCAAGTTGCAGATAGCTGCATTCAAACTCGAGAAAGGGGACCAAAAAGGGTGCATAAATCTGTTGGATGATGGAAAGGCTACACTTGACAGCATGACTGATATTGATCCATCAGTTTATGCGAGCTATCACTGGGTTTCATCTCAGTACCATAAATCTCGTCAAGAATTCTCAGAGTTCTACAAAAGTGCCCTTCTTTATCTGGCTTACACGTCCGTGCAGTCTCTGTCAGAAACTTTTAAGCTGGTACGGGCTTTCTTTTCTTTATTTATAAGAAAATTATATAGGATGCATGTACGAGTTCCTAAATTGTTAGATTGGTCTTTAGACAAATTGTTTAGCTTGTAATCAAGAGAGGTAAAAATTGACAGTTCTGTCGTTGTACTTGTTTCTTTATAAGATTGCAACTGGAACTACTTAATACTGTTAAATAAGCCGCTATGTTCTTGTTCATTGTTGGTGTAGTTTCTGAAATTATAGTGTGTTTATGAAAAAAACAAGCTAATGGTAAGAAACCTGCTCTTCAAAGGTTGATTCACACTAAATTGTAGTTACAGAGTAATTCAACCTGTACTTCATCATATATATTTCCTTGCATGCTCAAATATAATATTCCTTACTAAAAGTTCTATTACGTGTCTTGATTTTGCCACAATTTGGTCTGGCATGTGGATTGTTTTAGGTTTTGAAATAGTTTATGAGATTATTAGTGTAGATTGTAGAACTGGTCAAACAAAATGAGTGAGGCAGTGTGTCAAGGGAGTACAAGTTATAGCATTTGAATCCCTTACCAATTAGTTAATGAGTCAAAAGTTTCATTGTCTATATCATTTATTTGTGTGAGAAATTAGTCATTCTCTCGTAGTTGTAAGATAATCAATGTTACAAGTGGTCGGAAAGTCCCTTTGGATTGAAAATCTATATAACCAGTATGCGGCTTAAGCAATTGTTTCTACTTAGATTTGCTTTCTTTTTAGTGCTGCTATTGTTGTTGATGGGATCTCTTTCCTTCTATTGGACTGGTGAAGAGAATATATTGGAGGAGTTTAACATGAGAAGAAGAGGTGTCATTGGTTGTTCTTTTGCTTATTCTTTTTTATATACAATAGGTGAATTAATATATGTTCTTTTTCTTTCTGGTGGTCCTATTTGATAGGTTAGGCTGTTCCATGCGGTAGATGTCGCTTGTAGATCCGTATTGATTATTAACTTATTGACATATTCTTAATAAAAGCGTCCTAGGAGAGATTCTCTTATTTTTACTTGCTTCCTGGCTTTTTTAAATAGAATATGTATTGGCTTTTCTTGATATCATTTGTTTATGATATTTCAGGATTTGGCATTTGATTTGTCTCTTTCTGCTTTGCTGGGAGATAACATCTACAACTTCGGGGAACTGCTTTCACATCCTATAGTAAGACAATATTAGCATACATCTTTTTGATAAGAATGCATTTTGGATAGTATCACGTTATTCTTATCGTTGTATTGTTTATTGCTTGCTTATCTCAGGATTTATAGTCGTATTACTTTTATTGTGTGGTAATTATGTTTTAAAAGCGTAACGTTAAGGGATAGGCAGTTAAGTATTCATTCTGTTACTTTCTTTCACCTAGGTGAGCATGCTATGTGTGTATTGACAAATTTTAGTATCCCTGATAGAATCACAGGGATGGTGATATTGTTGTGATATATATTCAGTACCTTGAACCGCAGTATACATTCATGGCACATGCTAAACTTAAGGCACAATATCTTCCAAGTAATATAAGTACCCTCTGGAACTTTGAAGAGAGATGTTCTTGTTTACCTTATCATGTTAGTAGGAAGCCCTTGCTACATCCAACATTTCTCGATTTCTGAGAACTCATTTTAACAGAGTAGTCTGAGCTTCCTCAAATATGCTCATATTTGTTCTGTTATGTTCTGCTTGCTTGTTAGATTAAGACATATTGGTTAAGTTAACCTAACTGGACATGACAAATGTTTTCTCATAGGATTTCTTCTGATCTCTCATAAGGTTAATAAGCAAGCTTGATGCAATGACTAGAAATGTCTCTCTTTGTTAGTCACTAACTCACTACTCCCTCTGTCCCAAATTATAAGTACCTTATTCCATTTTAAATTGTCCCAAAATATATGTCGCTTTTGACTTTTCAACACATATTAATTAAGTTAAATGGTTCATTTGTCTATACTACCCTTGCTTTGAGACTAGAGTAATTATTCTAATGAAAAGTTAGACATTGTAATTAGTATTAAATAGGGGTAAATTAGAAAATAGAGTTAGTAGACAAGCAATAAATGATATTTCCTTAATAAGTAGAATATTCCAAAAGGTACTTATAATTTGGGACGGAGCGAGTATAATATTAAGAGCTGACTTAATAGTTGGAAAATAGAACTCCTATCCAATATTAGAACCAAGATCTGCGTGCAAACTTCAAAATTTGTGCTTTATTATTTATCAGTATTCCTGAATCCAATGAGGGTGGGAATACTTGGGGGAGGAATTACAACATTAAAAAAAGGTTCCATGTAAACTGGATAAGATATGCCTTCATATCAAAGACGGGGGATTTGTGGTTGCCATTACATGCAATTGATTTTGAGGCTATGCTGGCATAAGGGCTATGGAGATGAAACAAAAGAAGCGGATACTCTAGTGATTGGAGGCTAACAATGATGAATAAATGAATAATTAATGCTTTCAAGAATATGGATAGTCTAGAAACCTAGATGTGGCTCTTTAGAAAGCATATGTTCATGTGGTAAACTGTTTGTGAATTTATGGGGTTGCTGGTTTATCAAGTTTGGAATGGTATTTGTGTAAGGTCTTGAATTTTACTTTTGTTAAGGCGTTGAACACAATGGCTCTCAGTACAGATTACATGCTGTAGAATGGTTGGCAGTTGACACAGTTACTTAAAAAGTTTCTTTGCAAATTGGCTAAAGACCGATACTTTGAGGAGTGTTATAAGTTGGTTGAAACCATTGAACACACCTGCAGCAAGCTTAAAAGTGAGAGTAGAAGAGCGTGGAAATGAGAATCTAAAAAACGGTTACATCCATCTATTTTACATTTCGCTCTCAGTGGGATCACATATTTACATGCATTATAATGGTGCCACTTGAGAAGTTTCTTTATGATGCATTGCCAACACTCTAAGGAGAATAACGATTTGTTTGAATTGACCAATCGTGAAGCAACTTCAGAGGTGAGAATAAAAGTATACAAGAATAAAAATCTAATATTAGTATAATGGGTTACATCAATCTACCCTCGTTTAGCGAAGGAGCACTTAAAAAGGCTCGTTTAGCGAAGGAGCACTTAAATAGGGTTTTGGGCACACTTGAGCTTGCTAAAATTTCACCACAAGTATGGAAAACCTTGTGTAAATGTCCCTTCTAGCCTTGCAGTTTTCTGCTCAACCACTATCATCCAAAGAGTTCAGTCACAGTTGGTGTACTGTGGAGGAAGGGAATGACAAATGGGACTAGTTCAACCGTTATTTAATGTGAAAAGAATTTATTTTTGGTCTTCCTAATATCAATGGGTTGTGGGCAGATTTATGCTTATCTTCTCTTAACTATTGGTAGGCCTGATTCAGCACTTCTGTGCTTCCTTCTGAGACTTCCAGTTTATGCAAAAGCAAGTGGTTTGATAACCCTCAAGTGTCTTGCACTTTCTTTCACATCTTGAGTTATATACATAGTGTCATGAGGTTCCCAACTTCTCAAGTTAAAACAGTATGTTTATATTGCTCATATGCATGAGAAACACACCTTATGGTAACTTTTAGCTAACTTATGTTGCATGATTGCATCAGCATCTTGTGCTGTGCGTATCATAGGATGCTAATTGAAGGACTTATTCTTTCTTAAAACTTACAGATCAAAAGTCTTTTCGGAACGAAGGTGGAGTGGATCTACTATATGCTTCAGGCATTTAATGATGGGGATTTGGTTCGCTATCAGGATCTCTGTCAAGTTCACAGAGCTGCGCTGGTTTCTCAGCCTGCACTGGTAGCACATGAGAAGAAGCTAATGGAGAAGATTAACATTCTCTGTCTGATGGAGATCATCTTCAGGTATATTTCGGTAATTTTCCAGTTTTTTACACTTTGGATTTCCTATTTGTTTATCGTTTATAAGCCAGGACTATTCTATATACATTCCTATTTGTGTCCTGTATTTGTTGATATAGGGTCTGTTTGATTGGTCGTGGGAAAAATTCCCACATCAAACATTACCCCAGAAATTCCCAGATGCCTGTTTGATTGGTAAAGTTGGGTCATGTAAAAATTCCATGATAAAAATATTTCTCATGAATCTTTCCTTGACCCACCCCTAAAAAAAATTCCCAAACTTGTAGGGGAATATTTTTTTGTCTAATCAAACAACTAAAATCTTTCCCACATAAAATTTTCCTCGTGTTTTTATGTCTAATCAAATAACTAAAATCTTTCCCACATAAAATTTTCCTTGTGTTTTTATGTCCAATCAAACAACCCATTAGTGGGAATTATTTTATGTGGGAATATTTTCAACTATAAAAATTCCCACAAGTAGTTATTCTCACCAATCAAACACACCAATAGTTCTGAAGTTCACCTATATTTTCCCTTGCAGCCGTCCCTCAGAAGACCGAACAATTCCGTTAAATGTCATTGCTGAGCGCACTAAACTTTCTGTAGAGGATGTGGAATTTCTTCTCATGAAGAGCCTTTCTGTAAGTTGTTTAATCGTAATCTCTTTACTCTGATTGTCTGCTTAAATCTTATGGCCAGGAATGTCTTTTTAGTTAATATCATGTCACTAGGCGACCTGTATTAGAAAATAGTTGGGAGGGACCACCCCTTAAAACCTTGTTCTTTCAAGCGCAAAAGAATATGGCGTAATTCCCAAACATGAACCCTATATTAATAAAGTTCCACTTGGGTAGTTGGGTAGCCTCTGTCCTTCTATAGACCGCGGGGAAAAATATTAACCAGAATGCATGCATTACCTAGGGTTTGTCTAGCCTAAGCGGGTTCACACATTTGCCTCCACTTAAGTTTTCTCTAACAGTGCAAGCTAAAAGTATGGCTTCTGCCGCAAAGTAAGTTTGTCTAGCCTAACCGGTCAATTCTATGTCTGCTTTCTGCATAATATGAATTTAATTAATATTGTTGTAAACTTCAATTAAAATCTAAATGTTTGAGAACATTGTCGCAGGTTCATCTCATCGAGGGGATAATTGATCAAGTGGAAGGAACAGTTCATGTTTCCTGGGTGCAACCAAGGGTCCTAGGGATGCCTCAGGTCAAATCCTTGGCTGACAGGTTGGACAATTGGATGGACAAAGTACACACTACTTTGTTGTCTGTCGAGGCGGAGATACCAGATCTAGTGCCATCATAATTTCATTCTGTTGCCCTTTTTCTGTGTTTTGTAGTCTAAAAATACATGAAATTACAAAGGAAAAGTGTAGGAAAAAGAATTTTGGAAGTTCCTTGACGGTACCAGGACCATTAATTCTTCTCTTGACTTGTTGCCATGTTATTAGGAAGCATGTGTTCACTGCAGGTCATATCTCTTTATTTGTCAAAGAATTGTAAGGCTAGCCTAGTGAGTGGCTTGGTGATTATATTTGCCAAGGAAATCATCTTACTTTGAAGTCAGGAACTATTTATCTTGCATATTACAGGTCTTTGACTTATTCCACAAATACTACAATATAGACTCATCATAACATATTAATGGACAAGTAATTGCAGTACATTGTCATCTCTTTAGTCTTAACATATTGATCTTATGTGTGGACAAGTAATGATAGTACATATTCATCTCAGTTAAGTCATATCAGCTGCCTCAATGATTCATTAGTATTCATATCTCTGTATGCTTTTATACCATCATTAGAAGCTTAAGAATTATGTCTTGAGCTCAACCAAATTTGTATTGTGCTTTTATTCCATCATTAGAAGCTTAAGATTTTTTTTTTTTATGAAGTAAAAATTTATTAATAGTAAATAAAGAATTACAATCCTTTTTTTTTTTTTTTTGGTTGGCATTGCTCATGAGAATTACAATCCTGAAGTGCCTTAAAACAGAAAAGAGCCAAAGCCCCCTTAAAACAGAAAAGAGCCAATGCCCAAATGCATATCATCGCCAGTGCCCTGCAATGATCACATCCCAATGGACTTACAGTTCCCTAAAGAAATAATTGTCCCTTCCTTTCCAGCAGCCCATCCAGTACCAGGTTACAGCTTTCAACTTGGTGCAAGTGCCTTCAATAGTAGAGGCCTTACCATTGAAGATCTAACCCCCAACCCAAACCACCAAGAGCATGATTCCTTTTTTTGGCCATTCCCTCAATACTTCCATCACCGAGCCACCGAGCAGTTACCACACATGACACGTGGGACAGACTGGATCTAAGATTTGGGCTTTCGGGTTCAGGTTGGCCTTAAGCCCTGATAATGCATTTAAGAATTACATATCGAGTTCAACCAAATCTGTATTGTGCTTCGCGTAGAATGATTTAATCCCTACAGGAGTTAAAATAATGTGCTGGGAGGAGTTTAAAGAGTTCAACCAAATCTGTAGCAATAATGTGTAGGGAGGAGTTGAGTTCAACCAAATCTGTATTGTGCTACATGTAGAATGATTTTTAACCCCTCCAGGGCTTAGAATAATGTGTTTGAATTCCTTGCAGGGAGGGGTGAGCAACCAACCCATGCAAGAAAAATGCAAGGATGGAACAAGACAATTCATGATTTTTTAAAGGCTCCGTGATAACTGATTTTTTTACACAAGGATCTACCTATAGTTTACAGGGCAACAATATATCAGTATCTGTAACGACCATGTCAAGAATATGCAATGTGGCGACAGATGTTCTAGCATGTTGGTTGTTTATGAAAGTCAAGGGTCTAACTGGGAGAGTTTATTTACAATCAAAGTTATGACACAGACCTGGAGTACATACCATATAACTTTGGTAGGTCACCAACAATTCCATTAAAACATCCGGTGACAAAAAATAGGGTCACATCAACCACCTTGGCAAACTGATTCGGCATCTGTAAATCCACCAAAATCTTCAACTACCTCACTCGCTTCCTCCCTTGAAACAGCAGCACTCGATGAGGCCGATGATCCAACTGTTTCTTGATAAAAATCATACCCAAAAGGTGCCTTTCTCTTGCTTCTGCTACTAATCCTGCTCCTGCACCATCTCTCTAAGGATTCTAATGCCTCTCTATCTCCTCTAACTTTAGTTGTTTGATCCTGAACATCCTCCACTGAAAAATCTCTCTGATTACGGACAACAACATTCACAGGGAAGAAAAGTGGTCTACAGCAACAAATGGTCAGCACAAGAAAAATGATGTACACATACGAGGAAGTCCACACATAAAGTGTCCATTTCCAATTACGCACCACTTGCTTTATCAAAGGTAGCTCAGATCTTATGACAATCTCAGTTGAATAGAGTTGCGGAAGACCCGAAGTTCCAGCTCGCGGTTGCAATGTTAGTCTGATTGCCCTTGTTCTAGGATACCCTTCTTTGTGTTTCAATATTGTGATGCCAATTGTCTGAGTTTCACCAGAAATACCAAGCAAGAGAGGTACCCCCATTATGAATGTATGCATTAGTCGAACGGGAAGGCTTCTATACCGAAGCATGCACGGCTGGCTTGATATTGCTAGAGTATTTCCAGTGACAGCTATAGCCTCTGCTGTAACCTAATAGAAAATAAGGTCATACAAGTAATAATAAGCTAACAGTACTAGTTCAGATAATTTGAAAATACAGCATCTGCATACTTATATTGAATCTCACCTCAAGACCTTTTCCATGTTGACATTTTTTCTAGTAACCAAGATAGCCTCTATTATCATCTACTTGAATAGGGGCCTTAATCAATAAGATAGCTAACATCCCAGCAGCATGCATCTTTGATTTTTTGTGTTCTATTAGCATAGCATGCATGTAAGGGAATCTTAATCTGTATCGTTTGATCTTAGAAATGACAGTGTTTACTATTTATAAGTGCTTCAATAAACAGAAGGTTATAATATTAGGCGAGAGGAAAGGGGACGAAGATCAAATAATAGGTATTTACTTAGAAAATAGAAACTACACACTCTGTACAATATGTACCCAAGTTCCATCATATGCTGTTTGAAAAATATTCGATAGTAATTGGAGATTGAAAGATTGTTGAGAACGACACATTTGTAAACTGGAAATTTAATTTGACGAGGATGATTAGAAAACCCTTTTCAGAACACATTCCCGAAATAATACGAGTAGTGTTGCTCATTTTTCACCCCTGTACCATATATTAGTTTATCAGTCTCCCATCCCTAATCGAACAAATTATTCCCAGTTGAGCTGTGCTCAATAATATGGATTGGGGCATAGTTTTGGCTGCTCTGACCTAAAGTTCCAAACAATGATATTGCTTTTGATATAAATAAAATGTTGTGATGATGCGTTTGATTTGAATATGAGTAGTACTAACTACTACCAAATTTGGGTCCAAATAGACTAATTTAAAGATGGTTTTGTACCTGAAATACGCCAATGTGCCGGTTGAAATCCGATTCAGGCATTAATAACACAAGAGAAACATAATAAGTCTGACCAGCTGGAACACCTTTTTTCTTTTTCCCTTGGAATGAAAACACAGCTGTCGGATGAACTTGAGTATAATCAAAATGAATTGGTTCTTGATAAAATACAGGTTCTTCAATCCAAAACTGAACCAACCCAACACCCACTACCAAAGCCAGAATCAAAATAGCAGTAAGAATCATACATGCATAAAAAGCACCTAAACATCCATACCCAAGTTTCTTCAAGAAAACAATCCCACCTTCAGCAACCTTATAAGGGACCTGAGTAGCCGCAACAACAGTATCCTCAACCTTTTTTTCAGCTTGTTCAGTCCGGTTAATGAATTCATAAGCCAAATAAGTAAATGGTGAGAAGAGAAAAATTAGGATATTGGTTAAGAAATCTGCTTGGAAAGTTATGAGCTTGATAAGCCAAGAAGATGATGGATTCAGTGATAAGAGGAAGCTTTTCTCTTCTAGACTTGAATCCATGGTTTTGAATATTTTTAAAGTTCTGGTTTTGCATTTTGGTTGTTGATATTAGTGTGTTGTGTTCCTCAACAAATGAAGAAAGAGATGAAGCTGACAAGGGTTAAAAAGGTGAAGAGAATACATAACACGTGTAGTATAATTAGATGCCCAGACTGAGAGCAAGACTGACAAGAACTCCTTAGTCATCACTTCACTGGTCTCAGAGCATTCCCAATGCAGGGTGGATAAATCCACCTCCGGACGGCATGTGACATGCCGTCCCATTTTTTTTTTAAAATAAAATAGGGAGACGGCATGTGACATACCGTCCGAGAGTCCAAAACTTTTAAAACACTACGTAAACTTTAAAAAAAAACAGCCTGTGGATTCATCCACCTTCAAATCCACCTGTGGGCAGCCCACCCCCAAAATCCACCTCCCCTTGGGACATTCTTTTAGACTACAAGGTGGATTTATCCACCCCACCTCCAAAATCCACCTTGCATTGGGAATGCTCTTATACTTTAGGGTTGATTTCCTTGGACTTAATTATAGGCCTATAGTTTATTCTTTTTAGTAGGCCCAACAGAACTGATTGTGGGCTTGGCTTGTCATGGGACAGATCTGCAGCAATATTCATTTTTGTTTCAATCAGTGTGACCAATGCAATATTAAAGTCCTCTTTTAAATGGCCAAACCATTTTGGCTATGGCTAGTCCCATAATGGCTAAACAAACCTTGAAACAAATACAAGATCAATAAATTACAGTAATTTCAAGACAGTGACATGCAAAGGTAACCACGGAAAATGTATCTAACATTCGTGTTGTTCAAGATAAATTTGAAAAATTGTTCTGCTCTCTCCCATAGACTTCCCATAGATCTATTTAACGCAGACGCAAACAAGTGATAAACATGATCCTCCCTTGGCTCCTCTGAAATGAATGGTCATCAGAATTAATTGTTGAAGCACTGAGAAGAATTCCTGCTCTTGTTGCCAGTTTCTACATAGTTTGATCACGTATTGTGTTTAGGGTCACAAATGATATAATAAAAATATGTAATACAAAATAAGGGTTTGATCTTACTGAAACCAAGCAGAAGCTCACTCAACAGTACAGACTTTTCTACATTTTGGACGTCTTAAAACATCTGCGATCAAGAGCCATTGCCGGCAGAAGAACCCTCAGCTGCCTTCTTCTCCCTCTGCTTCTCCCTCTTTTTTTGGTTCCTCAATGCATTTTTGCTTAGTTGTCTAAATTAGTGAAACATGAACAGCAGTTAATTACATTGCTTGTAAGATTTATACTATAAATCGGCAGAAGTAATAAAGTTGAAACTGTACTTACTCAGTAGGTCCACCTCCCAAAAGCTGCCAGAATACCAGAATAATTAAATAATCAGAAACACAATAGGGTTAACTTCTTCTAGCACTAAAGAACTTGTCCTACAGCAATCGAGACAAGATTCAGCAAAACTTTCTGGAAGACCTCTCCCCTTTTAACTACCATCATACTTCATTGCATTTTGTTTCTCTCACAGCACCAAGTGCTGGGTAAAGTAACACTCTTACTTTGAACTTAAGTGGTTGATTTGATAAATTCCAAGATCTATCAATAGTAACTAAAGTAAAACCCAATTAAATTTGAAACTCAACTTTCAGGATTCTGATGAAAGACGTGTTTTAAATAAATCATCACCTACATTTTTTATATAGCTGTGCATGTGATGTAAGACAGTTCAGATATTTTGTGTCTTCATAACCCTCATTCTAAGACTTTGCTTTGTTTGATCTCCAGTAGCTTGCCGACTTCAAAATGATACAGGGTCGTTCTTGGAAAGGAGACCAGTCATTAGACAGCCAGATTAGAGTTTGAGTTTTGACATAACAAGTGGGTTTAACTTATACTTCATCAGTGAAACTGTATTACTGCAGATTTGTTTCTTCTATAAGAACAATGGTAAAGATGGTATATAAAACCATGACATTTATATAGTCAAACAACATCTTTCATGTGCATCGTTAACTGCTTGCTTACTAGGGATATACAGATGCCTCACTTCACCCCAAAAAATAGCATACCCCCAAGTCATGATGTTACCTAGACTGAACAACCAAATGTGGTTTAAGACTTTGACCATACCTCTGCTTGAACTGTAGCAGCCGCTTTAGCATGTGGTGGTCGATATGCAGCAGGTTTGTGCACAGTGGGAATGGTGGTCTTTGGTTGGGAGGACTTTGATCCTTTTCCTGGAAGAAAGTCAAAGATCTCTCATGGAAACACTGAAAACATGAAAGCCCACAAATTCAACTTTTGTTGTTTGAGGAGACTAACTAACCTTGTAACTTGGTCTCCTCAACTTTTAATGAGCCAATGGATTGTACAAGTTCAGCGATATCACAAAATCTTTCGGGGGCTTCTGGTTTCCATTCAGCCTGAACAAGTGCAAAAATTAAGTGGCCAGAAGGCAAGATGGGTCAGGGTTTGTTTTGAGGCTGTTAACAACACAGACCTGGTATAACTTGTCATACATCTTCTTGAAGTACAATGACCCATTATGGTTGAAAATTTTAACCCTGTAAAGAATAACAGAACGAGTGTGAGAAAGAGGGGAAATACATATTCATAAAACTGAAAATGAGGATAATGTTTGTACAATGCTTTGGAATTTGGAAAACAACAGCAAAAACACTGCTAGCAATAACAAGTATAGCAACCAAAAACAGGAAGAATACTAATTTTTTTAACACTAATTAGCAGTATAGTTACAGTTTGCAAATTGCAATAGTAATGTTTGTACAGTGCTACCAGCACTTCGTTAACATGCACATGGTAGTACCCCCCCCCCCCCCCCCCCCTATCCCACACACGCACATGTACAATCATACACGCAGTGAACCTTGCTTTTCATGTTTTTAAGACGGAAAATTCTTCTCCTATAGGCTGTGTTGCATCAGAAACCGTGGTGATTCAAAGTAAATCTTTTAATGTTGAATGAGCAAGAAAAAGTATAAACAATCAATAACAGAAAGCCATACGAATTGCTCAAGATGCATACCCAAAAGGCAATATAACGATCTTACAAAAGTAGGTATAGTGCAAAACTTGAGAGGTATTACAAAGTTCCATTTACAGAGCTACTGAGAGACCCAAGCATATATGCATGTGTGTGTATCAGGATGTGGAGCCGTGGAGGTTCAATTGTATATGTCCAACAATTGAAACAAGTTGAACCTTGGATGCAAAGTACAACAACATAAAGGATGTGTCGGGTCGGAAGAAATGAGATCATGACAGTGCCAGGTTGTAATAAAAATATTGCAATTAGTGTAACTTTGTAGGACAGTTGTGTCAATCTTAATAAAAGTACAGTTCGTTCATTTAAACTATTTCAACATTTTGACAGATAAAAACTTCACCTAAGGCAACAACCAAATTAGATGTTCATAAACTACAGACTCAAATGTATTTTCAACACCTTTCATAAAGTCAAATACTTTTTCATTTAATTCGGACATTTTTGTGGAATAAGTAAAAATGGAGAAAGGCTATAAGGTAAGAACTTGAAGACAAAGGGGGCGGGAGTCATAGTTTGGATTCACTACATTAGTTGTCTTTGGATAAGGAGAAGAGGCCAGAAAGGACTTTCAGTTTTTAAGAACTCATCGTACACCTCTCTCCTTGAATGAAGGAGTTCTCATTTTTCTCAAACACTCAAGCTTAAGAATGTTTTTTTCTATTTTTTGTTCCCTAAGCCCCCCTAAGCTGATGAGACAATGATATATTAATTCTCTCATGGAATGTTAGCCCAACATATAAATTCAGGGTATTGCAACTTTCATTGATTCACTCATTGTATATGGAAATCTTTAATGTAAGCTCTCGCTGAGAATCATACATCCACATTGAATTTGATTTTAAATGATAA
Source organism: Aquilegia eximia (assembly GCA_023053565.1). Classification (NCBI taxonomy): domain Eukaryota; kingdom Viridiplantae; phylum Streptophyta; class Magnoliopsida; order Ranunculales; family Ranunculaceae; genus Aquilegia; species Aquilegia eximia. The sequence goes on along the minus strand of JALIGU010000004.1, from coordinate 10,367,713 downwards.
CATAGTCTTACAGAGGAAAAATTGCCACAGTATACTTGGTCTTTCATTTCTCAATTTAAATTAATAGTTTATATGCAAAGCCAGTGTATATTTTAAGTACCATCTTTCTTCTTTAAAAAATTTCTATATTTTCTAACAAAAACAAATCCATGACTTAAAATAATCTCTATTACTAAAAAAGCAATAAACTTTGGTATGTCTTCAAGTAGAATCTGAGGCACACAGAAAAAAATAACCCCCCCCCCCCCCCCCCCCCTCTCTCCCTCCTCGTCCCTGAATACAAAGTATACACGTACCCATTGTCAACTTGTAGTCTCGGAGCTGTTGTGGCAGTCATAAAGTAGCGGCCATCAGGGGACCATTCACTTGTAACAGACCATTCAGCTTTTGCTGTTCCAATCAATTTCTTCTCCACATAATCCCAAAACGCCTAAGATAATAGACATACAGAAAAGCATAGAATCAGGAAAACAGGAAAGCAGAAGTTATAAAAAAAAAAAATCGTAAATATATGACCATACTGTAGAAAGCATCTATATCGATGTAGAGTTACACTTTCAACAGGATTAAAAAAAAAATTCAAGTTTCTGTTTGAAGAAACACAATTCCGAATGCCATTTCGTATATTGTATATTTTAAGAAGCCAGTACACATGAAAGTTATCTGTCAGATAACGTGAACCGCAAGGAAAAATGTACGAGTACTTGATAGATCATTTAAATTGGCCCATTTCCATAAGTGCAACACTTGTAACAAGTGGGAAAAGATTTCTGTTCAGGACTTTAAGTTGTTTGTTTAGTTTCAGTCATTCAGCACATTTTATTATAAAATCAGCAGATTTTGGTCATATTCAGAACTTTTCAATAAGCACATGAGTTGTGCTTAATGCTGGCACTTAACTCTTAACTCAAATAAGTGATCAGGATTAAGTGTTCAGAAGTTCCAACAAACACAGCCTTAGGATCTTGTTGTCAGGAAATGCAAACAGAGCTTGTCTTGACCGCCATATATGACTCATGTTATGGAGTCCATCAAATGAATTGATTCCTATGTATTAAAAAAAAAAAAAAACATTTACGCTCATTTTATTCAAAAAGCAAAGAATATTTGACATTAGTAATAAAAGTCAAACAGAACTTGACTTTCTGCCAATCGGACGTTCTTCATCTCTCCTAATTGATCACTAGTTGCTCTAAGTGAAAAAGAGTGGACCAAACCCATCCCTTGGAATTGACAGGTTAGTCTGAGGTGGGCAAAGGAGCAGACCATATCGGGCTCAATTACACCCTAGGTAGCACGGACTCGGACACTGACACAGACTCGGACTCGGACACGGCTTAGGACGCGGCAATTAAATATATATAAATAAATATGGTATATCAATAATATATTAGAAATCATGTCATGTATCATATACATTCATAGTTCATAAAACATGAAAGAGAAATGGTTGGAAATATATTACAATTCGTCTTAAATTAGGACTTGGAAACAGAACAGTGTCCAAGAAGTGTCCAGAACAGTGTCCAAGAAGTGTCCAAGCCGTGTCCAGATTGAACGGCACATGGGACACGCATGTGCCGTGTCGGACACGTGTCCAAGCCGTGTCCGAAGCAGTGTCAGTGTCCGAGCAGTGTCTGACACTGACACAGTGAATTTTTTGAAGTGTCCGTGCTTCCTAGATTACACCCCTATTGAACAGGTTCTTTCTGAACAATGTAAGTGAAAGCATCTTTAAAATAAAGTTTTCCGTAATATAACATTTGTGATTTCTTAATTATTCGAATATGATAATTGAGTCAAATAAATCACAGATAGGAAGACGAAAGGAAGTCAATAAGATTAAGGGTTTCTTAAGATTGTACATTAGCATATCATCAGCACAAGAGAAGTCTTTTGATTGGGAGGAAAAGAGAAAGGCTGGATAAATGAGAATTTAAGTCCTAAATTCACCGCCTGACAAACACAAAGGACAAGCTTTACCAAGCACTCTTGTAGACTACCTCTTACCTGGGTTGTCAAATATGACGCACGTGCACACACACACACACACACCATATATATATATAGGATCTGTCTACCTTGACATAATTAACCATCAGATGTTATAAGATCCTATTCCTACGGCAATGATTTATTCTACAATTAACATGTTTATCCATTTAAGGATATATTGCTCTTTTAAATTAAAGCAAAGAAAAAAAAAAACAGAAGTCTTTTCTAATCTTCGAACAACTCTGTCACATTTGTCGTGTCCTTCATCTTCTTCCCATAACTTTTCACAATTTGAATAAAGAACATAGAAGATGAAGAGATAGAAGGAAAATGTTTCCTTTCTACCAATCTGTTTATGGTTCTGATTCTTCAAAAAAACAGTTATGAAATTTTTGAGATTGAAAATTGTTCTCTCAATTGTTCGATCTATTATCAAAAAGTGCTCGAATGGTGTATGAAAATTGTTATTTGGAAGCTGATGGGTTATGGACATTGACAACTCTACTCCCATAAAAAATTTCAATTTCTATCTTCCTTGATTAGTCTATTTGTTCTATTTCCTCAATTTCTTTTGTGGGTATTAAATTGCTATATGAACAAAGATCCTAAATCAACCTGATTGGTATAATTTCTTCTCAATTAAGAAGTTGTTTTTCATATTTTTAATGAAGAGGAAGAAAATACATAGGGTTTTCTTCACAAATCCATACCCATTAATTTCAAAAGTATAAAGTCAAAACTTGTGGCATATGGTTTTTTTGTTCTATCATCAAGTTTTTAATGAATTGGAAGATTAATCTAGAATTGTTTTAAACTAACAATTCATTTCAACTCAAACAAAAATCCAAAATCCACAGAAACCCTTGATATTGAAGTGGGGGCAAGGGTCTGTTATTTGCTTGATCAAGTAGGAAAGACCAAAGATTAAGAATTTTCTTTTTTCAAAGAGCTCATTTTTCAGATTCGGGAAGAAAAAATAAATCTACTGTACTTCATTGAATTGACTGGAAGATGAAACTAAAATTCCATGAGAAAACTTTCCATCTACTAATTGTGAGGGGGGGGGGGGATGAAATTGACGGAAATAGAGAAACAACTTGACTGAGAAGGAGAAAGGAAGAACATAGAATAATTAATGCAAAGTTCGATAAGTTAAAATAGCTAAAATACCCTTTAAGTGTTCATTTAAACATAACATAACCGTCGGATCTAAAGATCTGGTGATGGAGAAGAGATGTCAATTGCAGATATATCTTACTGTCCTAGTACATGTTTGCTAAACAGCTAAACCGAACTTTAGACCAGGAAAGGACCAAAGAAAATAAGAACAACATAAAATCACTTACCATTTCACCAGGCAAATTACCAAAACCCGCCAAACATAAAACTGTAAACATAAGAGTTAAGGCCACGATAAAAAGAGATAGAAAATGAGTGTCAAGTATCACAAAATCTAACTGTTAAATCAAATCAATAAAGAACGTAACAATATTATATGAAGGATACAATTTCCCTTTGGGTTCCATCTAATTGTATTGTAAGGACCCGTTCCAAGCTCAAATAGAGGATTGCACTTCTTGTTGAAGATCGTCGCTTTTGCAGGCATAACTAAGAAAGTTAAGGAACAATGCAACTGTACTAACTAGGAAAGGAAAAACAGAAAAAACAGTCATTGGCTTGCAAAACTATCCTCATCATACATCTCTATTTCTTCTATTTTCTTGGACATCAACACCTACTACATGTCTCAATTATCAAAAACAGAGAGAATCGAGATATGACTTCATAGGTGTAAATTACTGTTCATTTTTTATACACATGTAAACATCACGCTGATCGTTAAACACGTAAACTTCCACTATTATATCTGATAAAAAAAATATAAATGACTTACTGTTTATGAATTTAGTTTGACTAATTGGGAATTCCTCTCACATTGCATCGACATTATAGTATTATATGGATGTTTCATTTTATTTTGTACTATTTGCATATTGGACAATACAAACATATTCAGAAAAAAATGCACATGTTAAAACTTGTACATACTAGCATTAATATGAGTCTTTTTCAATCAATATTTATCTTCATTCAGGTTTCCCTGGTATATGAATCATTCAAATTGCCATTTTCTACTCTTGAGAATGGTTTCTACAATCTAGTAACAGAGAAAAGGATACATCCGTAAACAACCGCAAATTCTGAACCACTAGAAGACCAACGGACATCATGAACAGGCCCTTCTTTACCTGCCAACAGATTTAATATTTAGTAATGTCACAATCGAACTAGAACACCAATAGTTAATTTGACAAAGTAAAGTTAGAATATACGTAGAGACACAAGCCCTTCGTGAGCTCCATCTGTTGTTAAGTAGTAAAGCTTTGATTCTCCATAGTAACTCTGGTTAGTTTTATCAACGTCTGATTGTGCTACTGCTAGAAGTCCATTTGAACCATAATTCCAGCTCAGCTGTACTGTGGAACAGCGAAAAAAATTCCGTCGAGCCACAGGTTGTGTCTGTAAATCCTTATCACATGGAAATATTTGAACACTGGCAGGAATCCCCTAAATGACAAAAGTGTCGAGTTTTCAGTAACAAATTTAGTAAAAACCAATAAACTATAAATAAGTCAAATATCTTCAATGAACATTACAAGCCCACTAGGAAACTCGAGATAGAAGTGACAATTGCACCATTAATGGTGGAAACTACGGTGTAGAAAGATGAATAAAGTTATAAATTAAAATTACAACGACCCAACCATTGGAGCCTACAGACTGGTTTATTCAATTGGGTTCAATAAGCTCAAACAGTTTGCATTCTGGTATACTAAAATGTCAGGATTAGCGTTTTTAAAGATCAACTAAAGAACGATATATTCCCTAGTGCATACATGGTTGCCCTCTCAACCAGCCTAATTTTCTAGTTATGCAACAATGTAACCTGCGCGACAGGATAGTTTTGGATTGAAAACCTTAGATTCTGGAACAAACGCTGCGACATAGGATCCGGGTGACTTAGAAAGCTCCGCTGCTGCTATGCCAGGGATCCTAAGACGATAGATGAAACCTTTCGAAAAATCCCCAGAATCAAAAAATTGTATCTCATTTGTTGCAAGCCGACAAGAAGCAGCTTCGTCAGAGCTAAATTGGATAGATGGCCTACAAAATTAAAAGAATGAAAACTTAATTAAAATACCTCAAGTACACAAATTAAAGTAAAAAGGATGGGAGAAAGAAAGCACAATAAAAACATCCAAACATACCATGTAGTTTTTGACATGCCCTTTTGAAACAGTTGATAAACAGGATCCCCGGTTTCTATATTCCACAAAACTACATTTTTATCTTGTGGTGTTGAGAATTTTTGAAAAGTTTGAAGATAAGTTCCCTTTGGAGATAAAGCAGCTGCAAGAACATTGGGAATTTCAAAGGATCTGATCTCAGAGAAACTGCAGCAATCATAGATGCAAATCTTTGAGTCGGGTTTTATCACCATAAGTTTGGATCCATCTTCGCTGAACTTTGAAGTGGCACAAGGAACTTTCTCAAGCTTGACACCTGGTTGACCATTGCTGAATGGAGGTCCAGTCCAGATTGAGAAACCTTCGGGTTCTCGAGCTGGTGGAAGAAAATGAAAGGTCTTTTAAGGATATACAAATTAAAAAAGTTAACAAAATCTGTAGGCTCCAATGGTTGAGTCGTTGTAATTTTAATTGGCTGACAGGGGGAGTACCTAAAATCTGTAATGGGGGTGCAGGATCGCTGACAGCCATTTTAAGCTACCTGGAGAATAAACAAGGTGAGTTGCAAGCAAAGCAGCAATTAAAAAGTAATAATTCTACATGGTGATGATTAATATCTTTAATAAAACTGCTATAACTAGATGTAGAACAGAAAATCTATTCAACATATAACTTTGAACTTATATATGCTCCAACCACTTAAACCATTGAATTCCAATATTCATTAAGATAATTCCTAGACAATGATCCCGAGTTTATCAGAAACAAATTTGCTATATCAGATATAAAAATGAGTACAATAAGGTTGATAACAACAGCAATACTGATACATATTGTAACAGTATTTGTTAAATTTTTCAATATAAATGCCACACTCTCTACACTAAGAATCCAACCAGAACAAAACGTATCAAAATGATATCCTATAACTCACATTTTGGACTAATCGAAATGGCTCTTGTTCTTTTCCAACTAACTAATCACTTCAAGTCAAATTTATACAAACTCTTAATATGATTAACCAAGGAAGAGTTACATTCTTGATTGCCACAAAGTTAAAGGTCCTTCACCCAGTCAGGCATTAAAATAATTTTAACTAGAAAGCGAGCGGGAAGGAAGAACAAAAACACCACGTCTAACAAATGCATAATCAACTCATTGTCAATCCAGCATACTATAAACTGACATTCTCATACACACAAACTTATCAAATCAATTCTACATTCCTAGTTTAGTTCAGTAGGTGTGATGAAAGTTAATCAAAATTAATCAATTTCTAATTAGAAACAATCTAATTAGCTCAATTCAGTTTCACAACATTTATAAATCAATTTCATAGAAAAAATCGAAAACCAAACAACTCTTCTTCTAGTATTGAATTCAATCAAAATTTCTTGAAAAGAGAATCAATCATGAAAAAGAAGAATTAATTTATTGAAAAGAGAATCCTAAGTACCAATTGTTGTTAAGTTTAGCGATGTTAATCAAATCAAAACCTTTCTTTCTTCTTCTGTTGCTGATGGAGAGAGAGCGAGCGAGCGAGCGAGAGAGAGAGAGAGAGAAACTGCGTTGAAGTGATCAAGTGAAAGAACTCCGAATGCGTGCGGAATGGAAACTTGGAAAGCCTTTACTTAACCTAGGCCTGTTATAATACGCCTTGGGCCTATGCCCAATATAAAGCCCTTTAATAAATTGGACTTTAGGGTCTGTTTGATTTGATTCCGGGAAATTTCAATTTCCCGTTTGATTCAATGAAAAATAAGCGGTAAATATTTAAAACAACATGATAAGTTAAAATGTTGGGACAAATTGAAGCTCAATTTTGTCGAACTCTCACTACAAACATATTTAAATGATTTTCCAAAAAAAAATCATGATCAATGTAGCTTTATAACTATTTTATCAAAATTTTATTTCCCGAATATTTGCACAAGGTAAATCTATTTCCCGGTAAACTCTTTTCCGCCCGAATCAAACAGACAGTTAATCCAAGTACTTTTCCTCACTTCATCAAGTGAAACCAGTTTGAGTTCTTCACTTCTTGGGTATATTATTGTCAAAAAGAATTATTTCAGCTTATTTGGTTTTGGTCTGATGGTAATTTGCATATGAGCTTTTTAGCTCAATGGAAATGCATCCTTCTTTCTTGGTCGACAGTTGATTGTTTATTGTTTGACAAAAAGTATGCTTATGTAATCTAAACTCTAAAGGAGTAGGGTCAACTTTTAACCGCAATGCAACATCTTTCACATAACATAACCATTCAGATTTCCAGTTTTGCTAACATGTGGACCGTTGGATTTCTCGTAGTTGGTGTTGGACGTTGGAGGTACTGATATTGCTCCTGTTAGTTGATGTTTGCTTATACTACTGATGCTTCATGCTCCATGCTCCATGCTCCATGCTCCATGCTCATATTTTTTTTTTGTGCATGAAAAATTGAAAATGTGAATGTATTGAAGACCAAAACTGAGAGGTACAGAGGACATGCCCTCTTTTTTAGATTTGGTGCCTGAAAAAACAGAGAATCAAACTTAACTGACTACTCTACAGTAAGTCTTAAGAGGTTCCTCCACGGCAGCAACAAAACCAGGTTGGGAATTCCACCAAGCCTCAGTATCATGCTGCATTCCAGCTCCATTTTTAGCCATTCCATCCGCTGCAAAATTTTCTTCCCTGAAATTATGAGTAATTTTCCGAGAAATCAACTCCTTTGTAGGATTTTTCCACCTATTAGCAAAGATCCCATGGAAGAAGCAATATTTGAGGGTTTACCCAACATTTTGTCAGATAAGAAGAAGCCTACTGCTTGCTTCATATCTCATCAGCAGCAGCTACTAGCTAGTTACAGTCATTACCTACATAGTTGCATACTTAAACAACATTATTATATGTTTGCATGCTAATATTGGTTATAGTTTGATATCTATCAAACGAAGAAGCTTTGTCCAGGTCAGGTGTTGCAGTCTTGCAGATTACGTCGTGAAGTTGATTGACTTGCACTATATTTGGTATAATCTCAAATCCATTCTATCTGACATTGTTTGCTTCACCATTTGTATAACTTTGAGTTTACTTGTATATCACTCACAAAATTATAATACGACTGTACTGTACATATGTTTCTTATAAAACTAAGAATTATAGCCACATTCCCACATATGGCTATGGACTATTATAACTCAAAAGATCCTGTATTTTAAGCCAATACAGGTTTGTATTATTTCTCACTATAACATTTACAAGTTCTCTATATGCCCAAATGATTAGCATGGGAATAACTTCATCTTATTAAAATGTCGGAAATTCCAATGTAATCAAACTCAAGTAAGTCTACAAGAAAAACATTGAATAATCCACTTTTAAACAATGTTAACCTCTCATGACAAAGTTCTTGTACAGAATCCATACAGACCAAGACATATTCTTAACTATTGCAATTAGTTTGTTTAATCAATCATTGTCTAAACTTCATAGGACTTCTTGTTGGAGAGCATTTGTTTATAATGGACATCAACTCCTGATTGGACATACGCCGTTGTTTTATTTATATTTTTTAATTCATAAGAATCTAATGCCACTATTTTGGTGAAGAAATTTAGATCCAAATGTCCAATTAACGACCAATGCGTCGTCATCCAACAGCTGCTGTCAAAGTCTGTAAATATCACAATGAACTTATTGTTCTTGTTCTTTATTGTAAGATTCTCCATTGCACAGTTTATATCTGAGTATCTTATTTATAGATGTAAACAATCATTAAGTATGTATTGTATTTGTACATGTATCTTGTTTTGGTAGGTTGTAAAACTGTGTCTGTTCCATTAACATCATTCAGATATATCTCCCATCTTCTTCAGTCTCGATATCAACATGGCAAATACCTATTTCTCTTTTGAGCCATTCAGTTCAAGTGGATATCAAAATGGATATGGCTCTCTTCAAGATGATCTGATGAAAGGAGTGAACAAAGAAGGACAGGCTCGTATGTTTCACGAAACTTCAGAGGAAAGGGTCATGTTTTCAAAATATCATGGAGATACATTTACAGATTTTGGTATGTCTGAGAAAACAGTTTACTCTCCAATGGAAATATGTCCTGACTCACCAAATTTTGATACCATTCTGCAAGAAATTTCCGTTTTTGCTGACTATAAGATGGAAAAGCCAGAGCAAATATCTTCAGCATCGCTAAAGCTTCTGAGCGACTACAGAAGTGGATTAAAGAAGTCAAACGAGGAAAAGGAAATTCAGCAGTCGGATGGTGGAAGATTATCAACTGAAGAAGTCATAAGGGTTGCCGGAGCACGGTACATCCAATTATATGTCCAGACAGATGATGATCTTTCCATGCTTGGACATCCATTTGGCTGTGCACTTTTTGGTCTCAGTACCGAAGAAATCAAAGATGTGGAGCTCGCCCACTTTCTTCTATCAGCCGCGGAGAAGGTAGGGAACAAGCAATTCGAGCGGGCCAACAAACTACTCTCCCAGTGTGACCACTTGGCATCTATTACCGGTAATCCTGTTCAGAGAGTTGTTTACTACTTTGCTGAAGCTCTTCAAGAGAGAATTGATCGAGAAACTGGTAGAAGTGCATCTGGTAAACAAACACAAGAATTAGATTTTGAACAAGCAATGATGAGTCTTAACCCAGCTGTTATGGGATATTATGAGAGACTTCCCTTCTCCCAAATGTTGCAAGTTGCAGTGAGTCAAACCATTATAGATCATGTAGGTTCAGCCAAAAAGGTCCATTTGATCGATCTCGGTATCAGAACTGGGATGCAATGGATAGTCTTAATGCATGCTCTTGCATCAAGAGGTGAGTGCCCCGTTGAGCTCTTTAAGATAACTGCTATTGGAACAATTGCATCACAGCAGAAGATCGAGGAGACTGGTAGGAGGTTGTCAGGTTTTGCTGAATCCATAAACATCCCTTTTTCATTCAAGATAGTTACAGTATCACACATGAAGGACCTTAAGGAAGATTTGTTTGAGTTAGAAGCTGAAGAAGCGGTCGCAGTCTTCTCACCAATGGTATTAAAGACCATGATTGGACAGCCTGATCACTTAGAAAATCTAATGAACGTAATAAAAAACATCAATCCATGCATAATGGTTGTCACTGAAATTGAAGCCAACCATAATTCACCAATTTTTGTTAACCGATTTATTGAAACTCTTTTCTTCTACAGTGCTTTCTTTGATAGCTTTGAAGCTTGTACAGATCGTACTGATCATAACAGAATGATGGCTGAAAAGGTATTCAATTATCAGACAATCCGGAACATTGTTGCAACCGAGGGGCAGGAAAGAACAATGCGCCATGTGGGGATCAATGTGTGGAAGACGTTCTTTTCACAGTTCGACATGGTGGAGACTGAATTGAGTGAATCATCATTGTACCAAGCCAGGCTAGTTATTGAGAAATTTGCTTGTGGTGGTTCTTGCACCGTTGATATGAAAGGCAAGTGCCTAACTGTTGGATGGAAGGGAACTCCTTTTCATTCTCTTTCTGCTTGGAAGTTCAATAAGTTGGAGAGTACACCTTCTCAAAGTGAGTCTATTGGATTGATCTTATCCATATGAAATATTATGTAGAAGTTGTTAATGGTAACTTACTTTCTAAACGCACGAGTTTAAAACTCAATGACCCTGGAAGTCAAATTCCTCAGCAACAGTAAATGATCGAGTAAGTTGATGCATTTGTGGAGTACTTGTACGATCTATGGTCTACTTTATTCATGGTACTTCCAGGTACTACTTTAATTGAGTGTAATGTTACATTAAGTTATTACTCCACTAGAAGGTGTATATAAGTGTTGCTGGAAGTTCCTCTGCATTATTTGCATATAAGATTCTACCACTATAAGAATAATAATCACTATAAAGTAACTAGTGATAGTTGCGATTTGTGAAACGGAGTAAAGCAACAATGGCAATTCTTAATCCTAGCTCCTTCATGTTCATTCTCTCTTGTTGTTGATTGTGTTACTTCAGCCTTCCTCTGCCAGTGTAGGTTTAACGATGACCTATGCCATGAAAAATCGAATTTGTTCACAAATGATAAATGCAAGTCTATCTCTTACCATTCTAAATGGCGATCCTCATATACCTACGGCCAATCTCTATGGTGTTAAAGTACAGCCATCAATCTAGCATTTACCGACACAACCAATACTGCTAACTACGTATATCAAATCACTGCTTTCAAAACCCACCAACGTGAGGCAACAACTCGAACATTGTTCTTATAGTTATGGAAGCGCCATCCGTAGTCTTAATGGAGCTGTTACGTTGGTTATTTGAATAAGCTTCAAAAAGGTATTTTAAATATGGCAGCAACGGCCGCGGCTAAGGAAATAAATGATTGTAACAAAGCATTTCTCGGACAATCTCCGTTAACACAAAGGAACCATCATGCATAATGGGGATTGTCTCAAATATGCTTTGATTGTATTTTACTTAACCTTTTCATATGAAATTCGTGTCTCGTGATATAGCAGTGGGAAGCCTTAGTAAATTTTGTTTTCTTGAGGTAAACTCTCAACAAATATTATCATTTTATGGATTTTCCTTTTCCAAAGTTCTGTAGTTTGCAAATGCATTATCCAGAGAATTAATTTTTGGGAAAATTGGTCAAAACCCCCCAATGTTGTCCAACCTTTTTGTCAATGTTGAAGGTAATATGTTGAATGTTGTAGGGGTACTACATACAACACACATGTGGCACCATCTCTACCGTCCATCATGGTGCCACATGTCAACATCTAATGGGCTCTCTCTTGATGGCACAAGTTATAAAGTTAAAGCCAATTACTACAAAGATATTCTCTCATCATTACCTCATTAAATGCTAGGAATGGAGTTACATTGTAAGCCTATAAATATGAAGGCAAATCACTCATTCCAGAGATGGTCTGATAGTCTAATGCTCTCACCACTATCTCATGGTGAGGTCTCAATATCAACGACCTCCCTAATCTCTCATGATGAGACCTCACCTCTCAGGTCTCATCTCTCTCGAGCTCTCCTCATAATCGAGCTCCCATTTTGTATCACCACCACTACTATAATAAAGATCATTCTCTCTCTCCGTGGATGTAGGCACAATTGCCGAACCACGTATACAATGGTGTTCATGTCTCTACTTTATTATTATTGTTCATATCATACAGATCATCATCATTCATTAATGTATTGACCAACCTCACAAATATGGTTAATACATTTGGCGCCGACTACGGGGACTTGGGATTTTCTCAAGCGAATTCCACCCACCAACCCCACCATTACACCATTGTTGTAAGGCTCTCAAAGTGGTGATTTCAAGTTCAAGAAATTCTATTTGGCGGAATTGCAATCACAATTTCCAAATTGGGGGTTTTATTTCGGTTACCATTACTGTATGTGAAACTCGACGAAAGCAAGATAAGTATCAATTCACTATGATCTTACTGTTCATTCTATTTTGTCTCACACAAATTGATTATTATATGCATCTATGTAACATATATTCTCATAACTCGATCATGATATATATATCAGTTACATTCTTAATGGCCACATGTTCAGGTCTTGCAGAGACCTCCTCACATATTCAGGTCTCTAAGCTAACGAGCTCAGGTCTCATCGCGACCTGACCTCTTATTCAGGTCCCTAAGCCAACGACCTCTCAGGTCCTTCATGTCAGGTCCTTCATGCCAGGTCCTTCATCGCGACCTCACCAGGTCTATCAACGACCTCCTCAACTTACAGGTCTTTCAACGACATCAAGAATATTTATGCCATACAGGGGGCTATTCTCACTTTATCTAATAAAATTAACTTATTATTAGCACAATTAGCTATTAATGATATTTTTTAGAGCTCTCTCTATGTGCAGGTCACATGAACACGACCTCACTCCCCATGAGCTATTTTTGCACAAATGTGCCACATTGCTTTCACTGAACTCTTTACAAGTGAAATGCTTGATATACAATACGGCCACCCTCATTGACTAGTGAGTCACTCGTATGCGGGACGACCTCAAACACAATTCTCTAGCCACACGCCTGGTCGAACGCATTCACTCTCAACGCAATGCAGACCCACAAAGGCCACATGCCCGAGAATTGTCAAACAGGTCTCCACGCTGCGACCATTCACTAGATCGGGCACCAAAAGGTTCCAAGTAACTCTCAAAACACTTGGTCAACCAATGCTCTTTCTCAAACGAGCCACATGTGCACTCCAAAGTGCCACATCTATCGGAATGTCCAATCACAAGGCGACAAAGATAGTACATACAAAACTCATAACGAAGACATACAGTTCAGTGTAAGTCTCTTATCAAATTTTATAATATTTCACATGCTAACATTATCAACAAGTATCAGGTCTATGCAACTCGACCACAAAAAGACAACCACCCATGTATGCAAGAAGACCCACTTCAGTACGACCTGCTTGCAGCTGTCCATCTCGTCTACATGCCTTCTGAACGAGCTACCAGGTCTCCCTGGAACTAACTAGCTCGCTATACACAAATTCATGATCAAGTTGCTATTACCACAAGGGACCTTCATCGCGTCCTGCAAATCTCAATGATCAAGCTCATCAAAATTTGTGGCGGATCGACTTCGTTAAAGAACCCCATATTTCATTCATCTTGGGGGCTGGATCGGTTCGATTACTTCTTTTCAGCCCGAACTCCGTTCAACCTAAAAAGAGGGGGCTTATGTAGGGGTACTACATACAACACACATGTGGCACCATCTCTACCGTCCATCATGGTGCCACATGTCAACATCTAATGGGCTCTCTCTTGATGGCACAAGTTACAAAGTTAAAGCCAATTACTACAAAGATATTCTCTCATCATTACCTCATTAAATGCTAGGAATGGAGTTACATTGTAAGCCTATAAATATGAAGGCAAATCACTCATTCCAGAGATGGTCTGATAGTCTAATGCTCTCACCACTATCTCATGGTGAGGTCTCAATATCAACGACCTCCCTAATCTCTCATGATGAGACCTCACCTCTCAGGTCTCATCTCTCTCGAGCTCTCCTCATAATCGAGCTCCCATTTTGTATCACCACCACTACTATAATAAAGATCATTCTCTCTCTCCGTGGATGTAGGCACAATTGCCGAACCACGTATACAATGGTGTTCATGTCTCTACTTTATTATTATTGTTCATATCATACAGATCATCATCATTCATTAATGTATTGACCAACCTCACAAATATGGTTAATACAAATGTTGATGAAATTGCCAGCAATTATATAGTACTTGCAGAATTTATTCTTGGTGAAAAATATGCATTATGTAGTCTTGCCAGGTGAAGAAAAAGGCAAAAAGCCAAAGAAACCATGTCCAATTTCTTTTGTTACTATTGAGTCTGACTCGTAGTCAGGTTCATTACCATGTCCAATTTCTTGCCCCCGACACCAAATGGTCCCTAATGTTTTTAAGTCATTTTACCAACTTCATATAACATTACATATTTATTAAATCTTCTGGATTTTGTTACATTTACCCGCTATCTAACTTTAAAAATCTACAAGATTTTGCATGTGATCTTGTAATTGTCTAGAATAGTCACCATAAAAGAACTATCTTTGCCTAATTCAAGATGTGATGGTTGTGAAAGGAAGTAAAACAACAATGACATCTCTCAGTCCTAGTTCCTTCATGTTCATTTCTCTGTTGTTGTTGATTGTGTTACTTCAGCCTTCTTCTGCCCATGTTAGTTTGATGCTGACCAATGCCATGAAAAATCGAATTTGCTCTCAAAATTTGGATGCAAATCTATGCATTAGGATACTAAATGGCGATCCTCGTATACCTACAGGCTACAGCTGATCTCTATGGCGTCGAAAGTACAGCCATCAATCTAGCATTAACATCCACAACAAATACTGCTAACTATATCAAATCATTGCTTTCGAAACCCACAAATCTGAAGCAACAGCTCGAACTTTGTTCTAATAGATATGGAACCGCCATCCGTAGTATTAATGAAGCTATTGGTTACTTGGATATAAGCATAAAAAACTCAATCTAAATTTGGCAGCAGGGGGCGCGGCTAACGACATAACGGAATGTAACAACGCATGTCGTGGACAATCTCCCTTAACTCAGAGGAACCATAATGCTTTGGTCATTATTAGTAATAATGGGGGTCGTTTCCAATATGATTTGATTGTTTTTTATTTAAACTTTGCGAAAAATATGTATCTCCAATAATGAAGTATTTGGACTCTCACAAATCACAAGTGTTGTTAATTAGGTCTTCTGGATTGCCTCTAGATTTTTCTTTATTTTGCTATAACATGTTTTGCAAGCTTCATGTTTAAGGGCTTACTCAAGATCTTAGCACCATTTTAAATTCTCAAAGAAAAACAGGGGAGTCTTTGAATACATAGAGTATTAGAGTGCTAGCTTGATGGCCTTGTCATCATTTTGTAAAAAATTCTTTTCTAAAGTTCTGTAGTTTGCTAAATGCTAATGCATTGTCCAGAAAAGCAATTTGCCCTGAATCAAACAGCAGCACAAGGAAAAAAATTCTCCCTGGTCTGTTGACGCTCGTTAAATGTTAACACTGTAGTTTGCTAAATGCTCGTTAAATGATAATGCATTGTCCACAATGAAGTATTTTACTTAATGTCTGAACTTCCGAGCACTGATATTTACAGAATCCCCACATACCAAAATATGCATCCAACCTTTATTTACAGCATTCTCCAAGGCCCATTTTTGCTAAAGCATCCTGCAAGAACATATTTATCAGGCCATTTTATAAAAGAAACCCATTCAACTATTACATTTCTGATAAGAATCCCAAGAAAAAGAACCATCAACAAGTACAGATAGTAAGTTTTCTTTAAATTCCTGAGGTATATTTGTATTGAAGTTTTCAACTGGATGAGTGTTGTGTTTAAAAGATCGTTAACAGAAGCATGAAATGTGAAATCAAGTTTTGCTGGTTGTGCTTCAAAATGGATAGAACATTAAAGAAAAGAATCGACCAGAACTTTGAAACCTACCACAAGTGAAAACTGACCTCGATCTGCTTGTTCACTGCAGAAAACAGTCAGATTAGAAGTAGTTAGTTCCTGATGAAAGTAACATTTGAATGGTTTATATCACAAATTTATATTTACGTACCATGTCAAACCAGTATGGTATCCCTGCATGTAGTAGATAACCACTGACTATCCTCAAAGAAATAACGAACACATCTGATAAATTCAAAACCTTGAATCCTGGCCACTTAACTCGGTTCAATGTGTTATTGAATTCTCCGAAGTAAACTGTTTTGGTTTGGTGGCGTTTGCATCAGGAGAAATCCACCCAGCTGGATAAGATTGATGAAACCAGCCAAGTAGGATCTTAATATGACAATTTTAGAGTACGTACTGCCCTTCATGATCTGGGGAACTGGGGAACCCAAGTAGGTAGACCTACTCAATGTGTATAGGTTCTATCTTTCATTTAAATAACACGAATCCAGATTCTAACCATGGGGAATATTTTTCCTGAACTATTACTACGACATTCTCTTTCATCCCTATTGAATTCTCTTCTTCTTCTTCTTCGTCTTCCGCATCTCTCTCTCTCGTGTTGTTTTCTTCGATCTTAAGTCAAGTGAAAATCTAAGTTTCAGATCGACAATGGATTCAGGTATATATTTCGCATTCAATTTCAAAGTAGATGAATAGATTCGGTTTTAATCCAATTCTATTGGTTTTGAATCGATATTCAAATCATTTGACTAGAAGTTGAAGTATATATAATTATTGTTGTTGATGATTTACCAAAAGAAAAAAAAAATGTTGTTGATGATTAGGGATTTCAATCAATTACATGTTCGTGATATTACATGTTCTTGATGATTAGGGATTTCAATTACATGTTCTTGATATTTTTCAATCGAAATCATAGTAATGTATACAGAATTGAGATTACTCAATTTTACGTTACATCATCTCAAACATAAGTTCATGATATAGAATTGAGATTACTCAATTTTCAGTTTTATCCAACTTGAATCATAGTCCACAAAATTGACATATGGTATGAATTGAAGTTGTGTTTCATTTTAGTTGTTAGTTTGTCATTTAGATTGATCAAAATATCTTCTTTATGAGACATGAATGAATCTAACCTTCAGCTTCTGTATAATCAAGTAATGTGTTTTGTTCGGTTTTGTATGCTTAATCAAGTAATGTGTGTGTGTTCTGGAGTGAGTTTAGTTGTAGGGGGGTTCTAATGTATGTCTTTTATTTGGTAATCAACTGATGTGGTTAGGAGCTGAAAGCTACTTGTTTAATCATCGATTACTCATTTGGTCTCCCTGTTTCTACAAAGACATTGGAATCAAAGCTTCAAGCATCTGAAGAAGCAAGAAAATAACTTCAAGATCAGTATTTCTTCTTACATTCTCGATTGAAAGAAAAAGATGAAGGAATTGAACGAGCTAGGGTTTGTGTTCTTTTTCTATTAAATCTTCTTTCAATTTTTTAATTTATTTTTTCTTAATTTCTTTTGCCCTTTTTGATTTGTTTTGATGATTTGTTCTTTTTCTTTAGTCTGAAGCAAGTATGAATGCACAAGCATTGAGAAAGTTTGTAGAAGAGACTCAGAGATTGGCTCAAGAGTGTTCCAACCTTTTAATTCAGTGTTCGAAATGGGAGAAGGAGGTTTCACTCTATGATCATGATCGTAATGCGTATATGGAGTTTGCTGATGAGGCGTAGGAACGAACCAAACAGGTTGAGACTCGTGTTCTTGAAGTCGAGGATCATTTGAGAAAACTATCAGAAGAATTAGAATTTTACAAAAATGAATGCGAGGCACACATGGTATTTTGTCTTCCTCATTTTGTTTTTATTGTAAAAGGTTTGTCTTCCTCGTGTTCTTGAAGTCGAGGATTGTTTGATGTAGGGTAATGAATCAAGATTGGCTGAGGAGTTGCATTTGGTGAAAGAAAGACTCAGTTTGCTTGAAAATTTAAGGTATAATGAATACTGGTTTAACTCTTACTCATCATTTGCAGATGAATTTCGTTTCCTTATTTTATATCTTCGAGGATGTTTTAGGTTGTTGAATCTATTCATTGATTGTATTAACCAGGTTGCAAGAATGCAGTGACAGTCCAATTGATTGTAGCCAATGCTCTTCCCCGAAGACAGAGAACCATCGGCAATACCCACATATGCTAAACTCCTCACCTGTAAGTGAATTTTAAAATTCAAATGCAATTCGATTGAATTGCTAGGTTAATTTTTATTTCTCCTTGTGATATATTAGTATGATAGCCAGTGTTCTCGCACATTTTTGACAAATAATCATAACAGATTTTTTTGATGTACTTGGGAAGAGTAACGCTGTTGTTAGTTGTTAGTTATGTGTTCAACTTGATTTCACTATCCCCAGTCATATACGTTTGATTCAACAACCCAATGTCATTGTTTTTCATCCTCCTAGTTTAGTGTATACATGAGTTATATTACCCGAAAGGTGACATTCATAAGAGAATCATTTTGGTCCAAATACGAGAGCAGAGATGTTATTAGTTTTAAACTATCGTGCCGCAGCTGAGTTAGTACTCAACCCCAATGCCAGTTCCTATGCACAACAGTCATTTACTCTTGTACTCAATTTTCATTGACTTCCCCCGAAGTGCTATATCTCTGATAAGCTAATTATACATTTAGAATGTGACATAGAGATTAATTAAACAAGTGTATTTTAATCTAATGGACAGAATATAAGTTGCACCTGTAGCATGGTTGACCAGTAATTTTTGACATGATTTTATGACGAGTATACCTTGCATTTAAGGAATATCAGACATGTACTTTAATTTTGTTTCCTTTTCTAAAAGGTGATGAGTTAGCAGTGTGCCAGTGCTTACTTTTGTTTGTCATGACTGCTTGTCTTGTTGGTAAATGCATGTTACTATTTGACACGAGATTCTGACTAGTATTTTCTGCCTATAAGGAGTAGACTAATTTTTGTCAGGGCTCTCTGTATCTACCTGAAATATTGTTGGAGAAGATTCTGAATGCTTTTACTTGTTTTGTTGAGCAGGGGGGCTTAATGGTCTGGATATACACGCAAATAAATTCACTTATGAAGGATCCCTTTTTACAGGAGAAATAATTAAGAAGGTGGAGTCTCCCATGGACAATGTTGAGTGTTCAGGGAAATAACAAGTTACTGTTGTAACCATTATTTAGGAGTTGACGATAGTTTATATCATTGTTGTAATTGTTTCAAAGTTGACGATATACAAGTTACTGTTGTAACCATTATTTTGGAGTTTTGTCATAAATTTTTGAGAAGGTTATGTAAGACATTTGTAAAATGTGAATTGAAATCAAATTTTTTTTCTCTTTTGGATTGGCATTAGCAGGCAGCATTGAAATACTGAAAATGTGAATCAAAATCAATTTTTTTTATTTTTTATTTTTTAATTTTCAAAATGTTATTTGCCACTGTCCTTGGCAGTAGCAAATTTTGAGCTTTTGCCACTGTCCTTGGCCGTGGCAAATTTTGAGCTTTTGCCACTGCCATAGGCTGTGATAGAGTATTTGCTACCCCACTTGTTGCTACTGCCCTGCCACAGCCATAAGCAGTGGCAAAAAGCCTTTAGCCACTGCCTAGAGCAGTGGCAAATATCCTGTTTTTTAGTAGTGAAATAAGAAAAAAAAAAAAAAAAAACATACCAGCTGTGGCGTTTTATGTATGTAACTGCAAAATCTAGAGTACGCGATGTAAAAACATACCAGCTGTGGCGTTGTTCCCGTCGAATGTAATTACCGTTTGTCCAATTCTGTCACCCACTAAAGCGATGTTTGACTTGTACTAGTCAATCACAATCCGCTCCTTATAAACACCAGCTTTAATATAAATATAATAGTATTTCTCTGAGTAGTAGTCTGGTGCATTGGAGATAACATCGGAGACTGATT
Source organism: Aquilegia eximia (assembly GCA_023053565.1). NCBI lineage: Eukaryota > Viridiplantae > Streptophyta > Magnoliopsida > Ranunculales > Ranunculaceae > Aquilegia > Aquilegia eximia. The sequence continues at coordinate 10,347,489 of JALIGU010000004.1, read as the reverse complement.
GGTATCGACCGCTTCCGTCGAGTGCAACCACACTGTCTGGTTTGCACTGGAATGTGTAACTGTGACTGTGGTGTTTTTTCTCAAGAATGGAACAAACCAAATACACAAATACATATAGTAAAGCTTGTTGGAAACTGTTTCAGCAGATTCTGTCAGAAATCTGATAAGATCTTTGGCAAAACATTTCGACATGTTCTATAGCTTCGTTGAGCAAGACCTTGGTATGTATGGAATCCTCGTTCCGAGTAGATGCTCATAGAGTATTCATAAGTCGAAAACGGTTTCATATTGAATGAGAAATTGGCGTCCCAAGTTACCAATATAAGTGGTACAACTTGAGACAAAACAAGGAAAATGTGATAGTCCCACATTTGACCCATGTAGATAAGGTTTGCTCTTAATAAACTACTCATGTACAATAAGTACAAGGGCTTGGGGTTGAAAAACACACACACGCGCACCGTCCGAACGACTCGGCTCGGGTTTGGGTTTGGGTTTCCAACATAAACTTTTTGTCGAAAGGTTCATTGAACTTAAATCCCAATAGGTGTACACCCATTCCCAACCTGTTTGCTACTGGTTCGGCCCAATAGGTGTGACCTTTCATGAAACTGTTTCGGGCCCAATAGTTGTGTCCCTTAATGATTTGTTGAAAGGTTCATTGAACTTAAATCCCAATAGGTGTACACTCATTCCCAACCTATTTGCTACTGGTTCGGCCCAATAGGTGTGACCTTTCATGAAATTGTTTCGGGCCCAATAATTGTGTCCCTTAATGAAACTGTTTCAAGGTCTTTTCGAACCAAATGGGTGTGTCCATTCATTGAACTGGTTCGACCCATTAGGTGTGTCTGTTCAATGAATTGGTTCGGCCCAAGTGTCTATTCACTGAATTTTTCCTTGCTATAAATAAGTGTTCAGTGTCTGCATCATTCATTCATTCGAAAAACCTCATACTCATTTCATTCATTATGTCTGTGTGTCCTTATGAGAGTTACATCACTGAATTGGTTCGCCGTCTTCGTTTTGTTTAAAGTGTTGCTACACGACGAAGGTACTGATCGTTGTATCCTGGGAGACAGTTTGCATAAAACCCATACAGCACCTGTTGGGGCAAATTATGTCTTAAGGACAGAGATATTTCTCGACTCGATCAATTCATACCGTCCTTTGCTTTCTGTTCTGGTTTGCATAATTTACTTATTCTGTTTTGGTAAAATTGATAAAAAATACAAGGTACTTTTACCACTTTTTTCCATTAATACAATGTACAAAAAAACTAACCAAACAATGTTTGTAATTTCATTTTGTTTCTATGTTATAAAATCTGTTAAAATGAAGCTAACAAACTACTTATCTGTACAAAATTTTCTGACGTAGCTTTATCTAATTGGTGAATATGCTGAGATGTAAAAAACATAACAAAAGTTAAAGTAATCCACGTGTTAGCAGATCTTATTACCATATGTTTCAATATCAGCCGTCCATAAATACATAAACTTGTTGATAATCAAATCAATAGATTACAAATCCACACATAAATTACCAAACAAACTAAGGAAAAAAAAAACGAAGGTTTTTTTGAATGTTTGTCGTCGTGATCATTTTTTGCAACTCTTCTATCTTCTCCGTCGTCTGTAACTTCGAAACTTCATCAACATCAATGGTCTTTTGTATAATTTTGTTTAACTTCTTCATCTCAATCAATGTTTTCTCAAGATCTTCAATTCTCAAATTCAAATGCCCATTGACAACCTTCAATTATTCATGCTTATAGTACAATTCTTGATGACGTTGTTCAGGTTGTTTGTAGGAATCAATCCACTTGAAAAAATCACACTTTGATTGTCTATCAGTGTAATTACCGCACCCACAAAACGACCTCCCATCATTTTCAGGGGTCCAAACGATCTTAGTTGGAGAAGGAACTCAACATTTGCAATTACGAAGAGAATTAACACTAAAAGAGAAGACATGAAGCCTGAATTTAAATATTAGAAAACTAGGTTTTCTGAAACTTTGATTTGGGGATAAATCGATTTGAGAAGAAGAAGTGTTCAATTGTCTATAAACAGATAATCACGTGCGGTTTTTGAACTGCTGGAAATTATTATCAACTTTATTTAATTAGATAAAACCATGTCAGAAAATTTTGTATAGATAAGCAGTCTGTTAACTTCATTTTAACAAATTGTATAATGTAGAAACAAAATGAAAGTACAAGCATTGTTTGGTCAGTTTTTTTGTACATTGTATGAATGAGAAAAAGTGATATAGTACGTTGTATTTTTTATCAATTTTACCTTCTGTTTTACTTAGTTTTCTAGATGAGCAGTAGCCTATTACTAGCATGTTACCCAACAAAGCTAACACTAGAAACCCTATAGCTGTGTTGATGATCCAGTGGTTGTTTCTTCGGTAAAAACCAACCGGAGGAGGTGCTACTGGTTGGTTTGCTTCTACATTCATGTGATGGAAACCATTTACTTGTGCATTTTGTGAATTTGGAACAACGACGATAATCGGCATAGGGTCCATTATATGGTCCCTCCCTGAAACGACATACAAACGAAGAGATAATTAGTCTACCTTACAAAAATGAAAAGGTACATTGATTTTATTTAATTTTTATAATAACTTGGTAATAAAATAATTTAGTACATGTAGTTGCTTTACATCGTCTGTCTTGATTTGTCTCTTTTCAAATTATAATTCTAGTAAGTAGTGAAGCATAAGTAACTATATATGAGATGAATTCGGGGGTGGGGTTTGGCAACAAAAAGTAAATTTACTTTTATTTATAGTAGAAATAAAAAAAATAAAAAGTTAGTTTGGTAATGCACTGACTAAAAAGTTGAAAAAGTTAAAAAGTTAGTTTGACAACACATACTAACAAAAGTAAAAGGTAAAAAATGATAACGACAAAAGCACATTAAAAATAAGAAAAGACAAAGAAAAAAAAGTTAGAGTTGATTGTAAATCAAAATTAAACAAAAAAAATAACCTATTTTTTACAGAATCTCAATCAGAATTATCAAAAATTATTATTAACAACATGATTATAATTGGTGTGGTGATATTTTTATCATGGTGAAATCAAAAGAAGAAAAAAGATAATAAATTAAGAGAAGGGCAAACAATGAAGATAGAACTTTAGCATTTAAGATGTTTGAATTAGATTTTTATCCATCACAAAATTCAATCCTATGGGTAGATTTCTACAACAACTAGGATGTTCCAAACATGATCCAATTAGGGAAAAAAAATAATTGATACATTTTACTTATTATGTTGTTGTAAATTTTACTTTTTAAAAGTAAAAAGCTAAAATTTTGAGCTTTTTCTAGCAGCAAAAATTTTGCTATGAAAAATAAAAAAGTAATTGCATCCATACTAAATTTTTTATTTTTTTACTTTTCACAACAAAAAAGTAACTTTTTTACGTGTATCCAAACACCCCTACAAAAAATAACTTTTTTACGTGTATCCAAACACCCCTACTGTATCTCATATAACAATAAAAAATTCTTAATAAATCTCATATATATAAGACTGCAATATTTTCTGATTTCTTGTGTTTCGAAATAAAAAATGCATGTGGTGGTTGTTCTTCTTAGAGTTTGCCACGTGTACTATATTGAATTTTCTTCTTTAGCAAGTAACAAAAAAAAAAAAAAAAACTGCTTTTTATTTCCATTACTACTTTTGGAATCGAATAAGTAGGGTATTCATTTACAGTCTTGTTTTTCTAATAGGGTTCGACCAAATTCTAATTATGGGGGGTTTATTATTTTAATAACTGTTGGGTATGATCTAACAATAAGGTTTTGATTGGTGTGTTCTATTTACTCCAACACTTCAAATAAATCATATCAGATTATCAAACCCATCTTCACTAACAGATTAAAATTCAAATCATGCATATTACCATAGAAAAAAACTGAATAGGTTTGGATGAGAGTGCAAATGTTGTCAAGTGGTACAACAGAGACATACATACTCAACCTAATTAGCATGACAATTCAATCCAAGAGAGAGAACATACGTACTCAACCTAATTAGCATGACAATTCAATCCGAGAGAGAGAGAGAGAGAGAGAGAGAGAGAGAGAGAGAGAGAGAGTACTGATGAGTTGAGCCTCCTAGGTCTCTTATTATGGCCCCCAATGGTATCTCTCTCTTCTCTTCAACAGTTCACACTAAAGATGCAACGATCAGCTTACTTGCACGAATTGAAGTGTTAATCGTGTGATATTGATGAGTTAGAACGCACTGTCCTTCTTTTAATCTCTTATTATGGCCCCTCAATTCTATCTCTCTCTTTTCTTCAACATCACACTACTACCTTGTGTATGTGTGTTAATGGCAATTCTTTCTGAAATTATCTAAGAAAGAAGATGCAAAGGAGAATGAGAACGCAAATCACATGGATGAGTACAAAAGTGAGGAAATGGCCTGGATCTCAATAACTATTCCTGGACACAAACTTTACATCAAGAGGTCGATCATTAGTTGTTAATGATATTCGAGTCCTTTATTCAACCAAATCGACGAGGTTTGTTGCTTGTGATCGAGATGAAAAAGAAGGGATTTTTAGACTTGACCCCCCCTTTTATGGTCACGATTTGAGTAAACCCCCCCCCCCCCCCCCCCATTTGTCCAAGTTTGGACTTTACCCTCTCTCCGTCTACTTCTGTCAAATTTAACGTCAATTTTGTTTGTAACTTCCCAAAATGCCCTTGATTGTTGCTTTAGACTTAACCCCTAAAAATATGAAAGAGGGGTATTTTAGGAAGAAAAAATAAAAATAGACGTTAAATTTGACAGAAGTAGACAGAGAGGGGGTAAAGTCCAAACTTGGACAAATTGGGGGGGGGGGGGGGGGGGGGGGGTTTACTCAAATTGTGACCATAAAAGGGGGGGTTAAGTATAAAAATCCCGAAAAAGAATTGTTTATAAAATGGGGAATTTTTCATGTTGTGAAGGGGTTGACGGTTGCTTAAGCATATATAGAGGGAGGATGAGAAAGAAAACCAAATGGAATTCCTAAAGTAAAACCTGGTATTAGCAAGCTCTCTGAAACACGACAAACTGTGGAAAAGATGATGTTTGATCAAAGATAGAAATTACAAATAAATGATCCGTCCAACAAGTGATGCGTTACAGATCGAAGGATTAGGAAATACTTAAAACATAAGCATTCTAATGGTTTTCTCAATCAAATGCCAAATTTGCATGAAAAGTTAATTTCTTCCTGCTGCATGTCATATCCACAAACTTTGCCTATTTTATTTTTATTTTTCATAAAAAAAAATTGTTAATTATGTGTGGGAGTAAATAAGAAAAAAAAATAGATTGTAAATAGCATGAATCATGGTATCTAGGTCTGGTCAATCAAAATTCGTTATTGTCCAATTAGTTATACCTAGGCAGAGCCGATCACCCGCCTCTAATATCAAGAGTGGAATTTCACTTGGGTACAATATTTATATAAAGATTCTGGAATATTGTCATTCCGATGGCATGTTGTTGTGCGTAGGTTACGTTGTATGTTGTATCAAAAACACGCATCTGGACTTTGACCATGGGCAATACTTTTCTTAAACACTTACAATATTCTCTTTCATTCCTAATGCAAGACCAATTTAGATGGAGCGGTTCTAGAAAACTACAGTGGCACCACCAACGATGAGTTGATTGGTTCCAAAAATTATGTACTCATAAGAACTGTCTATTGTAAACAATGTGTAATGTGGATTGAGTCGCCACAATGTTGTTTCAATGGAGAAACTATGTAACCAATGCATCTTTTGCTACAAGAGCTTTTTCAAGGATGAGATTGATGGCTAAAAATCTGTAGTCTTTTACCATTATAACGTTTAGGAACAATTAGTTCATAGAAGTATAAAACAATTTTCAAAAATTATATAAGTTATGTTGAGTAAAATAACATTTTCAAATTTAATAAATTGTTGTAAATACACAATTATCTAAAATTTTAAAGAAAAACTATATATATACCAACTGCGGCGTTGTCCCGATCGAATGTAATTACGGTTCGTCCAATTCTGTCACCCACTAAAGCAATGTTCATCTTATAATAATCGATGACAATATGTTTCTTATAAACATTAGATTTAATAAAAATACAATAGTATTTCTCATTGAAGTAGTTTTGTGTCTTGGAGATAACATGAGAAACTGATTGGTATTGACCGTTTCTGTTGAGTGCAACCTTACTGTCTACTTTGCATTGTAATATATAAATGTAATTGTGTAGTTTTTTCTCAAGCAATCAAATAAATCAAACTCATAGTTGTGTATAGTAAACCAAGCATTAGAAACATTATAGCTATTTTGATCCACTACGTGTGTTCAGTAAAAATCGTGTTGATTGGTTTGCTTCCACATTCGGGTGATAACCATTTATTTGTCCGTTTTGTGGGTTTGGCATAGCAACCACAACCGTCAGTCCGACATTGAGTCCATTGTCTCTCCCTCAAATATACAAAAAATATAAATAATTTGTCAATATTACAAAAGTTATACTGATGTTAAAGCCTAACCAAAACTCTACTCTTTTATTTCAACGATTTTTGTTTCATTGTTCCTATCAGACTTTTAAACTTTTAACACCATTTATTTGTTTTTTCTTCTCTTGATAAAAACTTTTGAAAAAAAAACATACATCTTCATTCGTATTTGTTCCTATCGATTTTTTCTAAACCTTACCAAACAAACTATGAAAGATTCGAACAACAATCATCTTGAAAAATATACAATCAACAAGTTGCAGCCAATAATCATTGCAACATTACCAACACATGATCATATGATCACTCGAAGATGTTCATATAAGTAATAAATTATTTTTAAATGTTACAAACAATCTTGGTAGACTAGATACATTTGAACCAACATGTAAGCCAAAAAAAAAAAAAAAAAAAAAAACCAACTTATTAGTCTAATGTTTATATTGCAAGACCTATCGTAATGATTAAAAATATCTCCAATGTTATCTTAAACATATAAATTTAAGAGTTTTCCATAAAAAAAAACCATCTATAATGTTATCTTAAATCTAACATTCTTTTAGTTTTATCAAACTTTCTCTTACTTTTAAAAGATTTCTTAAGTTTAAAAAAGTCATTGACGCCGAATTAAAAATCCAACTTGAAGTATTTTATATTTTTTTATTTACTTTCTATTTGTTGGGTCCCATAATATTGTTTTTTTCACGTCGTGGGAAAAGAGAAAAAGGGTGCAAGCTGGAGTGGTAATCCACCTTGGAGCTTTTTCTAATAAGAATTAAATGCACGAACGTTGTTCGTGATTTTACATTTGGAATATAAATATTAGGGGTATTTTTTTTATATAGGACCTCTTTTGAAAAAAATCGGATATTTTTTTATATAAAGTCTTGAATCATATCTCAAATAATTAGATTTATTTTCAATTGATTCTCATGTTTGATAATTAATATTCGTTAGGTTTTGTACAAATATTTTTTTTTCACAATTGATATTTGATATCTATACTATCTATTAACCCAACACCCCTTATAACATATTTTTTGTTACTCTTCAAAAATGCCATTTTCATTTTTTGACATAATTTATTAACTTATATTGATATCAACAATTTTAAAAGGGTAAATAGGTTATATTAAAATTATATGTACTTTCTTTATTAGTAGTACTTATTTACAATAAATTCCCAATAAATTTTTAACTAATAGAATGAAGCTCAACATTGTACAAGAGATGTTGAGCAATTTTAGCTTTTGTCAAACCAATATTATTAAGAATACATGGTCTTCATTGTAAACATAATGTAAATTTTTAAGATTGCATATCAAATATTGCACTATTACATATTATATTAGTATCGCACAATTTGATAGACACACGTATAACACATGCATTTCCATTATATGATGGTATTCCATTGTCGAAAACAATTTTTGCACGTGTACTAACCTATTTCTAGATTAATGCATCTACTAGATCAGGTCGCTTATGGACGTGACCAAAGGGGGAGTTTTAGATCGGGGGTGGCTGCACCTCGTTGAGATCGAGATTGCCTACGTACTCTAGTTCGTGGGGATTGAACTTAGAGATCAAGCCATCGTAGTTCTGTTTTATAGAAGGTGATGAGGCGAAGATCTCGGGATCTTGCAGATTCTCTGACATATTTATGGTGATGCAATATTCTCCAATGATTGGGTAACGGTTGTAATGAATGTATGACAGCTGGAGATATTATTTGTGCGTTGAATTAGGACATGTGCGCGTAATTAGATCGCTGCTGATCCTGTAGTCGAGCTGCTCTGGTCGAGTTCTGAGTAGGTCGAGTACAAAGCGACCTGATAGAGTAATGACCGTGCCACGTGGCTTGTTTTTATTGGTTGGAGTATATAGTACCCCTACATAAGCCCCCTCTTTTTAGGTCGATGGTGAGAGTCGGGCTGAAAAGACTTAGAACCCTGATTGATGTTGATTTGAATTTTGCGTTTTGAATTTGAGCACGTGGCGGTCATGCATGATTGTCTCGTATCATCATTGCGCCCTTACGGGGAAGTGGGGAAGTTTCCTCGAGCAGTTACCCGTAAAGTTATGACAACTGACGCACTTCTTGCTTAATGGGTTCGATGCTGGACACGTGGATGTATCCGACGGTGGATGTGGAACGTCGGGTGAGTGGAAAATAACTGCAAGGAACGTGGTTCCCATGTTCGATCTTAGCCGTCGAATGAATTCGAACTGATGGCTGGGATTGCGTTTGCTGCAGTATTTAAAATGTAGCATTGTGAGGAAAGAGTTTACTTTTCTTGTTCTCTCTCTCGAACTACTGTTGTTCTTCCATTGCGACCTGAAGAAATTTGAGAGCTTGTGAGGTTAGTCTCTTCTGCTTGTCTTTGTCTTTTACTTTCTTCATTTTTCTTCTGCATTTCCGGTTTGAGAGAGATGTCGGAGTGTAGTGATTCAGAAAATGATCACTTGAGTGGTGATGATGTCGCTGAATATGAGTCGGAAAGGACTCAGTCGGAAACTGCTTCTCCTAGTCGGGGGGAAGGAGATGTAGACCCAGAAAGCTCTGAGAGTAGTGGTCTTCATGGTGAAGATACATCTGATGATGAGATGGTTGAGAGTGACGATGGGTCGTTCTGCAGTGTTGTAAACCCTAAGTACGTCCATAGGCATATTGCCTTTAGGAAACAGTACGGTTTTAGCTCGATTGAGCATCTAGAGATTAGGTTTTTGGGAGATCGTTTGCTCACTGTCGAGTATCGACCTAACAACCCTTTCTCGACTGTCTTCACTTTGGCCCAATTCCGGGCTGGGCTCAGGTTACCTCTATCTGGCTTGGTGGTCGACCTTCTTAATGCGATCAGGCGAGCTCCTTGCCAGATGAATGGTAACTTTTGGAGGAATATGAGGGTTATTGACGACCTCAATAAGATGCATAGGTGGAATATTAGTGTAGAAAATGTGTTAGATCATTTCTGCTTTAAACGGTCTTCGAAGCCGGGGCTTGCGGGCTATAACATGCAAGTCAGGCCGGACCGGTTACCCTTGATCTACCCTGTGAGTAGTGAGCCATGGTGGAAGGATCACATGCTGATTACTGGGTCGATCACTGAGGGGAATATCCGGTTGCGTCATGTGACTAGGAATGTGGATGATAATCGTAAGTTTCTGGTCGTTAGTCATAGGTCGATATGAACTAGTCCTTTTTCCTAAATTTTTGACTGTAAGTTTTTGTTTGCAGCGATCAGGGACGACCATCTGGTGAAGAAGAACGACCTAAAATCTGCTTTGAACGCGTTTGGGTTGTGGGCGGACAATCGAAAGACGCAGTATTTGCCGCACTTGAAGGAGCACTTTATCCCCAAGGGTGGTCCGAAAACAGTTGCGGAGGAGCTCGAGAGGAGGAAGTTGTTGAAAAAGAACTTCATGTCGTCTGTGCAGAGAGCTGAGAAGGGTCGATCTAGTGATAGCTCGCGACAAGGTGAGCGAGAGGCGAGCCCCCAGATCGTGTCTCCACCGACTTCTCTACCCAAGATACCTACCGGGTCGATTAGGAAGAGATCGTTCTCGGGGAATATGAAGCTGATGGAGCCACCCGTTGTGCCTGCTCCTGCCCCTCTCAAAACTGTGCGATCTCCTGAACCCACTCCTTTGTCGAAGAAGACTGCTGCTCGACCTTTGCACAAAGGTAAGGGGGTGTCATCTGAGTTCCGACCTGGGCCGTTCGATTACTTGGATGGTCGAGGGGGAAAGCATGTCGTTTATGATAACGATAGTGCCATAGATGACCCCTGCGTTGCCCGAGCTGTGAATGAGGGCATCGTTCTGGATGCTGATGCTCGAGCGGTAAAGTCGCAAACCCTGTTGGTGACTTGCTCGAAGATAAACTCAGCAATGGCCTTGGTGAGTGTAACTTTTAGTTTCTGTTTCGATTGTTTGCATGCTGCTATCTAACCGATGCCTGTGTGTGTAGCTCAACGCCAGCTTCCAGGAAGTTCGTCTGGTCGCTGAGGTGGGAGCTCGAGCTGAGATTGAGCTGAAGCATATGAATGAGAAGCTCGAGCAGGCGAAGACGATTGCTGTAGTTGCTGAGTCAAATGTTAGGGATAGGGATGGGGAGATTGTGGTGTTGAAGGAGACGTTAGTGGTGGTAAGGGGTGAGCTTGCTGCTGCTAAGGACTCTGCGGTCCACTGGGAGAACACATGTCATAAGAACGGTGTAGAGTGGAAGGCCTACTGCGACGACCTGAAAAAACAGATGATGGGCTCGCCCGAAGGAGAGGAGACGCGAGGTGGTGATGAAGGAGCTTTAGTGCCAGCTCAGGACACCTCGATGGGCCCTGCTGATGTGGTTGGAGGTGGCCAGAACGAGTTGGGTGACCCCAACGATCAGACCTCCCAGCAGTGATCCTCTCTCTGTCTTCAGAGATTCTTGGTGTTTGGTGAGACCAGCCCGAGTCTCCACTACACCAATAGCTCATCTTGCTTACACCTTGGTAGCTTCTCCTTGCATGGGAAAGTACATCTCCTTCTTCTTCTCACGTTCAGTCTTCAAGTCCGATGTAGCGAGGTTGAGTGAACATTTATCTGTCTTGACTAAGTTTGTAATGAATGATAGTGGTCGATCTACTTTTGGTAGGTCGACTGCGACCTAAGTTTTCATTTGATTTGTTGTATTAAGTCTGTCTGAGCGGCTAGTTTCCAGGGAGTCCTGGTAGCTCGTTCAGAAGGTAGGTAGACGAGATGAATGGCTGCAAGCAGGACGGACTGAAATTGTTCTTCTTGTATGCTTTTAGTTGAATTTTGCTTTGATAGCTTCTAGGTCGCATATGGTAGATCGGTTTACCTGTAATAGTTATATTTTCATAAAGTAAAAAGAAATTTCGCTTATTTACCTTGCATTCTTATACTTGTTGTGTTGTCTGCTTGTATGGGTTTTGCAAACAATAAATAACAAGCATAGCGTTGGACCTGATAGTAGATGAGGTCGTGTGCATGTGAGCTCGATTGTACGTAGGTCGTGGGAATGATATGACCAGAGTACCGAGTTAAGTTGTAAATGCTTAACTTAACAAAAAATTATCAAAGGGACTAGATTTTTTGATAATTCGTAGGTCGAGGGATGGGGTTAGACCTTTAGAAGCCGTTCATGTTTGAGTTGAGATGAAGGCAAAAATGAGTTTGTATATTGAAATGTAAAAAATGGGTGCTTACACTTCATTGATAAAGTTTCTTCAACTGATAAGCATTCCAGGGATTCTTCACGTTGTCTCCTTCTGGAGTTTGGAGACGATAAGATCCATTGCTTTGAGCTTTGGTGATAATGTAAGGACCTTCCCAATTTGCATTGAGTTTGTCAATGTTCGCTTTCCTTTTGTTGTGGAACATTTTCCGTAGGACGAGCTCACCGGGCTGAAAAGATCTAGGTCGCACGCCTTTGTTATAAGCTCGTTTGAGTCTTTGTTGATATTGCTCGAGCTTGATAGTGGCATGGTTTCGTCGTTCTTCGACTAAATCTATTCCAAACGACCAGGCCTGATTGTTGAGCTTGGTGTCGACCAGTAGTGATTTGGTCGTGCCAAATGTCAGCTCGGTGGGAATGACAACTTCAACTCCATAACAAAGGCTGAATGGTGACATTCCTGTCGACGTTCGAGGAGTTGTTTGGTAGGCCCAAAGGATGTTCTCTAACTGCTGTGGCCATTGATCCTCTTGATCTTCAAGTTTTTTCTTTAAGTTGTTCAAGATTTGTCTATTTGCAGTTTCGACCTGAGGTTGGCTTGTGGATATCTAGGTGTCGACCTAGAATGATCGATTTTCCATAGCTCGTAGAAAGCCTTGATATTTTTGCCAATGAACTGAGTACCATTATCGGTGACTATCCTTTTAGGTAAACCAAATCGTGTGATGATGTTTTCCCACATGAACCTTTGGACATCGGCTTGAGTGATGTTGGTGAGGGCAACGGCCTCCACCCATTTGGTGAAGTAGTCAATTGCAACTAGAACGTACCTCTTCTCAGATTTCTTTTCTTTGATCAAGGGACCCATAATGTCAAGCCCCCACATGTGAAATGGCCATAGTGCTGTGATGTTGATGAGATCATTAGGATGCTGATGTTTATTATCAGCAAAACGTTGGCACTCTTTACATTTTAGCACAAACTTCTTGGCGTATTCTTTCATTCTTGGCCAAATATATCCTTAGGATATCGCCTTATGAGCTAATGTTCGACCTCCGGAGTGGTTTCCGCATTCTCCTTCATGGATTTCTTGGAAGATGATTTGCCCATGCTTTGGGATCAAGGATCTTAAGAATAGACCAGTTGCAGATTTTCTGAATAGTTTACCTTCATAGAGTTTATACATAGTCACTTTATGTAATAACTGATTGGCTTCCTTTTTGTTGGATGGTAATGCACCAGTTTGAAGATAATTGATGAAGGGTTCCATCTAAGTCCCTTGGATGTCTGCCGGTGTTGTGGCTAGTAGATCGCAGATTTGGTGGATGACTTCTTCTTTTATTAGGTACGCAGGTTACTGACTGCTATAGTGAGAGCTCGAGGTCGATCTGATTCGATCTTGGATGCTAAGAATGCCAATGAATCAGCATGCCTGTTATCGTCTCGAGGGATGTGATCGATTGTGAAGAAACTAAGCTTGCTGATTAGTTCTTTTGCCTTGCTTGCATATCTGATCAGATTGACACCGTTGATTTGGTAATTGTTAGATCTGATGGACTACCAGTTGTGAGTCATTGAACACTCTGAGGCGAACTGCTTGTAAATCGATAGCCATTTGTATGCCTTGGATTAGAGCTTCGTACTCAGCCTCATTGTTAGAGGTCGAGAAGTCTAATCGAGTTGATCGTTCGAGCTGTGAACCCTCAGGTGAGATGAGTACGGCACCTATGCCACTTCCATTTGAATTATGGGAACCATCAACGTATAGTTGCCATGTGTCAGGAGGATTGACTTGGATTTGCCTTGTTTCTGGTTCTAGTTCCTAATTGAAGTCTTCTGCGGGGTAATCTGCGACGACCTAGCCTTTAACGGCCTGACGAGAGACGAACTCGAATGTGTAATCACCCAACTCTGCTGCCCATCTAGCCATACAACCTGTTTTGTTTTTCTTTTCTAATACATGGGGTAGTGGCTGGTCGGTGATTACTTTAACAGTGTGGGCTTGGAAATAAGGTCGAAATTTGCATGCAGCATAAAAAAGAGCTAATGCTAATTTCTCTAGAGGTGTGTACCTTATTTCGGCCTGCTGTAATACTTTGCTTGTGAAGTAGATTGGGCGTTCGACCTGATTATCTTCCTTGAAAAGCACTGCGCTGATCGCAAAATCTGAGGTAGCGAGGTAGACACCGAGGACATCTCCATCCTTAGGCTTGGTGAGGACCGGCGGAGTGGATAAATATGCCTTTAGTTCGGTGAAAGCGTTCTCGCATTCTTCTGTCCATTGATATGTAGCCCCCTTTCTGAGAATATGAAGCATTGGTCGACACTTTTTAGATGCTCTAGAAATAAATCTATTAAGAGCTGATACCATGCCGTTGAGTTTTTGGATCTGTTTTTTTGTCTTTGGGCTGGGCATATCGATCAGGGCTCTGATCTGGTCGGGATTTGCTTCAATACCTCGTCTTGTAACGAGGTAGCCTACAAACTTTCCTGATGCAACTCCAAACAAACACTTTTTTGGGTTAAGTCGCATCTTGTATTGTCTTAACCTTTGGAATGCCTGATCGAGATTAAACAAATGATCTTGTTCATGGCTGCTCTTTACTAGCATATCGTCGATGTAGACCTCCATAGTTCGACCTAATAGGTCGTCGAACATTCTAGTGACAAGTCGTTGGTAGGTCGCTCCTGCATTCCTTAAGCCAAATGGCATAACCTTGTAGCAAAAAATGCCTTGCTCTGTTGTGAAAGGGGTCTTCTCTTGGTCGGGCTCGTACATTGGGATCTGGTTGTAGCCTGAGTATGCGTCCATGAATGACAATAGCTCGAAACCACATGTCTGATCGACTAACCTATCGATTCGTGGCAGTGGGAATGAATCTTTAGGACAAGCTTTGTTCAAGCTTGTGAAGTCAATGCAAACTCTTGTTTTCCCGTTTTTCTTTAAGACTGGCACAATGTTGGCTAGCCAATCTGGCGTGTCAACTTCCTTGATGAACCCGACCTGTTTGAGTCTGTTGATTTCTTCATTTACTGCTTGGTGAAACTTAGAAGCGAGCCTCCTTGGTTTTTGCTTAACAGGTCGATAATTTGGATTGACGCGCAGTTTATGGCATGCAATTGATGGGTCAATTCCAGGCATATCGATATACGACCAAGCAAAAACATCTTTATTAGAAGAAAGAAAGTTTACAAAGTTGTTGTACTTATCTCCCTCTAACTCTGAACCCACATAAACATATCTCGGCTCATCTTCTGACCCTAAGTTCACTCGTACTCCTGGATCAGTGCTTCCGAGATTAAGCTAGGGGGAGCTCGTTTGCTCCTTCTGTAGTTGTTATTTTGTGACTTCAGACCTTCCTTTCGACGGGCTCTTCGATTTGTTATCACCCTCTCGAGCTTCTGATGAGAGCGGGCTCTTTCCTTTAGTGTCAGCATCCTTGGTTCTAGACGTAGATGGCTTTTCAGGCGTCGCAGCTTCAAGAATTCCATGACATTCTTGTGCAGCGTTCTGGTTGCCACGAAGTTCCACTATCCCATGAGGTCCGGGATAGCGGAAAACTTGATGATATGTGGATGGGACACCTCTCATGGCATGGATCCATTTTCGGCCAAGGATCGCATTATACTTACTTGCGATGTTGAGGATGCTGAACTTGGCGGTCACAACGACCTTGTCTTCTTTTCGGCCCACAGTGACGGGCAAGAGTATTTCACCCTTAGGACCTTCTTTTGAACTGTTGAAGCCTAGGATGGGTGTGAAATCAGGGATGAGGACTGAGTCAGGTAGCCTCATGTCTTTGAAGGTTCTGTACATGAGTATGTTGCAGGATGCACCAGGGTCGATGAGTACCCTCTTGATGATGTAATCAGCTATTCGCAATTCGACGACAAGGGCGTCGTTGTGAAGGGTAACGACCTTGTTGAGGTCGTCTTCCGTGAAAGTAATGTTTGTGTCTTGGCGAGCTGGGATGTTGAACCGAGCTGCTCGCCGGTGATCGAGTAGACGTGGTGAAGATGTTCTACTCGTCTCTTCTTCTCTCTTGATACTGGGGTGGAGTTGGATTCATAAATCATGTACACTACATGACTTTCGGATTCACTGTCACTATCTATCTTGTTGGCGACCTTTTTATTGAGTTGGTCGGGTAGGTCACCCGTTGGGCCTAATCGTTGTGAGAGGTTACGCCCTCTGCTGCGGACTGGACTTGTCGAGGCCGTTCTGGCCTTACTATGAGATCGCCTTGCTGGATGTGGAGGCGTGTTGGACCCTTTCTTGGCTCGTTTGCCATTAGAATTCTCTTGTCTACCAAGGATCCAATTGTTGAGCCTTTTTTCATCGGCCCAAGTCTGAAGAGCACGCTTCAATATGCGACAGTCATCAGTTTGATGACACCTAACCTTGTGGATCTTGCAGTATGGTCGACCAGATGTGTCCTCTAGTTGTGTGAAGCTCGGAATCTTGCACTAATGGTTGTGCCTGATTCGTTCATAGATATAACCTGTTGGCCGAGTGAATTTGTGGTACTCTCGTTGCTCAGTGGGCAACGACTTTGCTTTGAACCTCTTGTTGTCAGATCGAGGTCGCTTAGTGGAGCCACCTTCCACGTTGGAGATGACATGAGTCTTATCCCTACCAATTAGGGCATCTTCGAGCTTGATATAACGATCTACCTTAAGGTAGAGCTCGTCCAGAGATGCTGGCCGCTTCATGGCCAGAGACTTGTGCAGGTCGGATCCTTGGATCAGACCGTGAAAGAATGCAATTGTTGCGAAGGCTTCATGTTCCTTTGCAAAATCTTGGATGGAGTGTAGTTCAGATTTGAATCGAGCAAAGAAATTGCTCAGTGATTCGCCATCTCGTTGCTTGACTTTGAATATAGCGTCGATTGTGACTGGACGCTTCTTGTTATGGATATAGAACATAACGAACTGTTTTTCTAGATCCATAAACGAACTGATGGATCCTGGCTTTAGACAGTGAAACCAATCGAGAGCAGGTCCGGTGAGGCTGGACTGGAACAGCAAACATAGAAGGTGATCTTCTTTGATGAGAGGTAGGGACTTACGAAATCCCTTGATGTGATCAGTTGGGTCTCCAACTCCTGCATACTGGTCGAATTTGGGGGCGTTGAGCTTGTTAGGCAATTCATGGTCAAGGATCTCCTTGATGAAAGGAGATTCTTGAAATTGTTGAAGGGACTGGACAACAAGTTGTTCAGCTGTGTGGCCTTTGTGAAGCTGTATGACGGCCTGGTAGGCTTTGAACTCTGCGAGCTGTTGGCTTAGTTCTTCGTATTTTTGGTTGTTGTCTTCAACAGCAATGACCCCATGTCCGTCGTTTGCTAATTGCGCAACTGGTGTTGGCGCAGTAGTTTGTGCAGCCTTCAATTGTGCATTTTCTTCCTGAAGACGATTGATTTGGTCTTACAGATCTTGGATGGTTAGTTCTTGGGTAGCCATTTGAGTAGATGACTTTGAGTTGGGTGGGAGGGTTTGGGTTTTCGATATAATCGAATTCCTTTCAGTCGGTGCCAAATGTATTAACCTAATTCTAGAGTAATTGCATCTACCAAAGGGGGAGTTTTAGATCGGGGGTGGCTGCACCTCGTTGAGATCGAGATTGCCTACGTACTCTAGTTCGTGGGGATTGAACTTAGAGATCAAGCCACCGTAGTTCTGTTTTATAGAAGGTGATGAGGCGAAGATCTCGGGATCTTGCAGATTCTCCGACATATTTATGGTGATGCAATATTTTCCAATGATTGGGTAACGGTTGTAATGAATGTATGACAGCTGGAGATATTATTTGTGCGTTGAATTAGGGCATGTGCGCGTAATTAGATCGTTGTTGATCCTGTAGTCGAGCTGCTCTGGTCGAGTACAAAGCGACCTGATAGAGTAATGATCGTGCCACATGGCTTGTTTTTATTGGTTGGAGTATATAGTACCCCTACAGCACGAATTCACATTGTTCACTCAAATATGATTTTATAGTTTTGATAGCTACGTCCCACTTGTTTCTAATGAGTGAAATGAGGTTATCAAAATAAAAAAAAAAAAAAAAAATTGAGTGAAATAAAATACCAAATATATGGGTCCCACAATTATATTTATCTTCTAATACACTTTTGTTTTGGAGATGTGTCAAGCTATCAATTAAATTACACATTGGAAAAGTAGATTTTTTATGATGTGTTGTTCCACAGATGTTGTTTAGAGATGTGGTGCATCAGCTTGACATGAGTCATTAGAAGTTAGGGTCATTTTTGTCTGCATGTTACAAAAAAGACTGTGAAATACAACATGGCTAAGTTGATGAAGCCTCTTATAAACATTAGTAAAGATTGTTTTATATTGTTATTTTATAGGCTGTGTTTGATAGGCATCATTTGCCATGACAAGTAGCTATAGTGGATATATTTGCCCACTAAAATTGTATTTGTCAGTATTTGATACATTTTTTATAGTGTTGCAAATATTTTCAACTTTTGCCCAGTATGGAAGATTTTCCCACTATATCTGGATAAAAAGTTCCACCTATTAGATGAATTTTGTTTGCCACCAAGTTTTGCCCAGTATTGTGGCAAAAAATATATAAGGGCTTTGGACTTTGTGTAGTTCAATTAAGAAGGATTTGGGTTTAGGCCTGTATTATTTTGTGTTATAAAAATAAGAAGGCTTTGGGCTTAGACACCTGTTAGGGTTTAATAAGCAAGACTAAGGTTAATGAAGTATATATATCTAACTTAATGTGTAGTGATAGAAACCTTGTTCTTCTTCATTTTGCTCTGCTATTAGGTGATTAGTGATTACTCATTACTAATGATGAAGTATACTATCTTGTGTATGATTAAGACAATGAATTAATTGAATGAGTTAATTTCTTAGCTACGTGGATTAGAAGTTGGCTGGATTTTTTTGTTTGGCTTTATTTCTGTTAACTTTTGATTATTTAGTTTGGCTTAAGGTACTCATTATCTAATAAAAAATTATTTTAGTTGAATTGTTTAGTATATTGTATTGGGCCATGTATGTGTATTTTGTATTGGGCCTTTGATATGCACATGGTTTTGGGCTATGTATATAGGCAATAGTTTTGATCCACGGCAAAAATTGATGTTTGCCATGGCAAATATTGTGAATCAAACAACAACAAATGGTAATAAAATAAGGCAAATAGTATTCACCCACTATGTTATCAAACAACGACAAATTTAAAATACCCACTATCAGTTTGTCATTATCCACTATAATTTGCCATGGCAAATCAAAAATTATTTTGCCATTGCCCACTATCCTATCAAACACAGCCATATAGTGTTTTGTTAAGATAGGATTGAACATGGTAAAAAAAAATTTAAATTAAATTAAGAAAAAAATTATTGATAAGCTCAACGAATTACACAAAAGTAAAGGACAAACGCGCTACAAACTGCCCGGCAAGTCCTTTCTGGATAGCAAACCCGATTCTCCTAAATATATATTCGTTCGAACCTGCAGTCATCACGTTGCTATCCATTACCTTCTGCACTCTCCTGAGGAGCTCAACTGCTTCTGAGTCTAGCAATCCAAATGTGTCAAATGCAAAAGGGATGAAACTATGTTGGTTAGCCCTACAAGCTCCGTCATATTTCTCTACTTTTGTTGATGCTACGTTGCTAGCTGCTAGCCTCACCTCAAAAATCCCAGCACCTAGCCCAACCATCGGAGACGCCCCTGTAACATCAACACACGCATGTTTACCTTCAGACCAGTTGTAGACCAGAATATCAGCAGGACGTAATGTCGATCTTCCTTCCTTAGAATCAGTAAGAAAATTAACATGAGCCTCCTTCTTAACCTGTACTCCAGCCCGCCAGAACACATCACACAAGATATCTCTAACGTGGTCATGCATGTACTTGAAGCTGGGGTAATGCTTACAATGGGCTGCATGGTCCTCGAAAGCATCAAGTCTGCTCTTCTTGCACACTAGACAAAGCTCACCATCTGAATATAGAGGGATCATCAATCGATAATGAAGAATGACACGATATTCTACAGGCGTCATGCGTTGTCCAAGCCCTTCTATCGGGATAACATGGAGAAAATCTTTGGCATGTTCTGACTGCACACATCCAATCACGGCTTTCTGTCTAGCTGACAACTCAAATTCCCTCTCAAGACCAGAACTAATCTTGTTGTAGTATGCTTCCGCCAAGACATGTTGGGGTCTGAAGGGGACGGTAGCAGTTGGAGCAAGATTACTGAGATCAAAATCAGGTATAGAAAGATGTAAACTAGCAATGGCAGTATCGAAAACATTACCCATAGGTGCAGTCTCACACCCTCGAAGAATGTGGTCTTGGAAATCCTTGGTTTGCATACGTGAAGCTACGAAAGCAAACTTCATAACATCAGTAGCACAATAGATACCAAGTCCACCCATACGTAATGGGAGGGTTGCCATACGCCACTGTAGATTGTCAAAACCAGGTCCATCAGAAACCACATTTGTTTTTGTTTTTTTTGTCTTAGGTATCCCTTATAAATTTAATGTAGCATTGGAAATGCTCTAACTTTATGTGCAAGAATGTATGTGTATTTAGTGAAGATGATAAAACATGGTAAACTAGAAATATTGAAAAATCATTCAAAAAATTGATCTTTTCAAGTTTTGTAATACTATTTCAAAATCTAAATTTTCATATAAGATTTTTTTTTAGGATTTTTGTGTTTAAATCGGGGGTTAATGTTTAATCGTTTATAAGAGGCACTACAAAATAAAAGAAAACCACCTATATGTAAAGATGTGACAACAAATTTTACTTTTAAAATTAAAAATCTTCCAAAAAAATCTATTTACATTTATAACGGAATACGTTAGTATGGAAGGAAACGAATCGCAATTAGCTAGGCAATATCTCATTACCAAAAAAATATTAATGAGATTCAAATGTATATGGTGATAGTCTATAAATCAATTTATTAGTGCAGTCTAGATTGTGTCGAAGGAATATGCTTCATACATCCTATATTTAAATTGATAACTTCATGTCTGCTAAAAGATAAATTTGAGTATAAATCGTACGCTTTAGAAATCAAAATTAAGTTATTTTTAGTTACTTTCTAGTCCAATCCACACCCTACTAAGTCTCAATCTATATGTTTCTAAACAGGTTTACCTATTAAGAATAGTTAACTTAACGAATACTACTTACAATTTTAATGTACTCATAGTAACTTCGCTATTATGAACCAAATATTTTCCTGTTTACAATCCTAACACTTAAAAAATTATTATCAATTGTTTTACACATAGGTGAAAAAATTGAATTTGCTGGGCGGATATTCACGAAATATTTCGGTTTTTGGGAATTCGGATCGGTACGGCATACGAAATATAAACCTCCCCATGCCGTTCGAAATTTTACGAATATTCGCGAAATATTCGGCAAGAACCGAAATTTACGAAATTTTCGATTATGAAATTAACACATTTATTTTTAATTCACACCGAACTAGAATTTTCGATGAGGTTATCAAAAAAGGGTCCAATACGTAGATGTTGGTCGTCAAAGGGGAAGATCAGAAGCCAGTGATTCACTAAGAGAGCGCACCCCAGAAGCGATTCGTTTCACGGGGGAGTCTCAATTTCTTTTTGCCACTCAAGATGAAGACCATACTGGATGGCAACAACCAAGAGAAGGAAAACGACCTCGACAGAAAAGACCGCATCCTAAAATGAAAACAGAATCATCTAGGGTATCTTCCCAAGGTTCATGGAACATTCCTGACCAGTTTTCTTCCCAAGGTTCGTGGAACCTCCCTTATTCTCAAGGCAACATCTAACCTACCTATGTTTACCCTCATTTTTCTTATGGTAACATGGGAACCTCCCAAAGTGATGATTCCAGTGTACCATCCTACTAAACCAACCAGATTCCAGTGGTTCTTGGTTTCCTAATATAGGGAGTTGGTTGGCCCCAATGACAAGTGGGTCGGACGTGCAGTCAGCCGATACATTAATGCCGGTTCAACAATACTCGGGATTTTCCTATCTTTGAATCATTTGCTCCGTAGTGTATGGATCAAGATGCATATGATATACATATTGACCAATTCAGGTCGTACGAGCAAACAATGTCATGGGAATATTACTGTACTGAGTTCGTCCCCATACGTATGCGACTCGAAGCTCATCGGTTTGACTTGGGGCGTGTATCATTCTGGGGTTAGCATGTCTTTTATTTTGATTATTAAAATAAAATTATGGGTTGAGTTGTTATGAAGTTGTTTGTGTTTAGTTCTTATATTAGAAACAAATAAAAGTTCCATGAATATCCGCCCGATATTTACGATTTTTTCACCTATGAGTAAAACTATCTTGTGTAATAGTTCCGTCTTAGCTTCCTTGTATGATTTGTCGCGTGTTTAATTTGCAATGTATGTTTTTCTTTTAATTATAAATTTATACATTGAAACCAGAAGAAAAACACGACAATAGCAGAAAACCTCCCAATTTTTTGAATTTTTCGCGAATATTCGCGAAATATTCTGTGAAAATTATTTTTGCCAAACCTCCCATATCCGACATTGGGGTCCGGATATTCGCGGAATATTCCGGTTTTTCCAATGTCGGATATTTGGATTATATCGAAATTTTCACCTATGGTTTTACACAACAATCGATCACTCATTGTCTTATACTCTCATGACTCATCATAAACTTTCTTCACATATTATTACATTAATCAGTATCCACTAACTTTGTTGTTGTTGTTGTGTTTTTTTTTTTTTTTTTTTTTTTTTATATTATTAATATTATTTTACGTACAATTCTAGTGGCCATGGTATCCGAGTTTAGTTAATCGTACCTGCCCCCGATTACTTGTACATGGGCAGTGCTGATCATAGTTGAAAATATCGATTTTATGTTGATATTCGATTTAAAAAAAAAAAAACAGATTCATGTAAAATAGAAACAAACTATATATCACAATTAGTCAAATATTTATATATATATATATATATATATATATATATATATATATATATATATATATATATATATATATATGGGTAATTTCCCTAATAAGTACAACATTAGGCACAACATTCCCAAATAAGCAACAAGTCTAAAGTTTTTCTCAAACAAGCACAAAGATTCTCTTTAAAATTTTATTTTTGTCTTTTAGCTAATTTTTCTTCCTATATTACCCTTAGTACTTAAATAATACTTTTTGTTTAATTTTTTTGTTTGAATGACCGATGTGACATGTGAGAAAAGGATTCTTCTTTAAATAAGGACCATTGGATTTGTATGATGAGCTGTGACCGTTGGATGTAGAGTCTAGTTGGGCTAATATGTAAGAAAACCGAAATTATCTGCTAATCTGATACACGTGGCAGAAGTTGTTTAGGTAACAAAGAGGCGGGCTTTTAGTTGGGGAAAACGAAAATTAGGGATTTAAATTTCGCACAGCAAACGCTTCCCTCTCATCTTTTCCTTCCTCAACTGTCGCCACTCTTCCTCTCATCTTCTTCTTCCTCAACCGTCGCCACTCTTCCTCTCATCTTCTTCTTCCCCAACCGTCATAACCTCAATTTATAACCCAAAGTTCTCAAAGTTCTAATTCGACAAAACATGAAGAAAATTAAGAAGAAGCAACAGCAAACTAGAGATGATGAAATCGAAAAAGGTAGGCGATTTACTCTCACAGTTAGGTGTTCAACAACTAAATTTTTTGAACACTTTCAACATCCAAGTGATAAAATTCCACCGAAAGGTTAGAATCATTTAGAATTCGCCCTTCGGTCAATTTCTCGATTTCAATTCCGAACATGTTCACATGATAACATCCGTTATCACAGAAATTGTGAGATGTAGAGTAGTGACGGCATGCATGACTCAGAAGGTATGTTGTTTGCTACAAATTTTTTTTCCATTTTTATGTATCTGCTATATGATTCTATCGTATCTGCTACTGGCAAGACCTGTTGCTTTACATAGACAATCTATCTGCTACCTACAAACCGAAATCTTAAAATAGAGAAGATGATTCGTTGGGCTACAAAAGGGCAACTAAAAAACTGAGAAACATGGAGAAGATGTTGTCCTATGTTATTTATGCTGCAGACCCATCGCAGATTCATCTTGATTTGGAAAGGAAGTGGAAGCATGAGTATGTATCCTGTGTTACACAACCAGACTTTTGTACCTGTGGGGCATTCCTTCTTGCATTCGTCGAATGTGTCCTTCGAGGAATACCACCGAAATTTGAGGCAGATCATTTGCAGATGCGCTACCGCATTGCTAGAGACCTAATTGATTGTGGAGAGCTACCACCAAAGAGAAAGACCTGATTTATGAACCTATTGACATGTTTTGTGAAGACTTATGAACCTATTTCTTGTTTTGTATTCTGAATTTATTGTATTCTGAAACTTATGATCCTTTTAACTTATGGTAGACACCTTGTTTAGTATATTGGATTACCCTCTTCTTAACTCTGTTGAACATGTTAGTACGGATTCTAAGATTTTAAATAACAGATAGTAGAATCAGTCTAGTAGATAGACTGCTCTTAATAGCAGATAATGTGTGAAGTCTAAACTGTATACATAGCAAAAGATAGCAAAAGTGTATACATAGCCAAATATTCTTCCACCTACTATGTTGTTGTGACCTCTCCGTTTACACCTTGAGCATCTCCTACTCTGGACTGGGACACCTTCAGCTTTACCTCTCTTCCTGACCACTTTAGGTCGACCTGGCATGCAAACTTTAAGTGGTGGCAATATTTTTCTTGTCGGTCGTGCAGTTGGCCATGACTCCTTTCCAGGAGTCGGAATCCATTCTTCCTTGTACGTTTCCATGTATATTTCTTTCAAGAAAAAAACAATCCTTATTCTTGACTCTCCATCCACATATCCAACCTCTCCCCTCTCAGTTGTGACCTCCAACAGACCACCAAATCGATAAATTGCATTGAAAGTATTCGCTGAAAGTATCCACATGTTAATAATGTTGATTAGTATCACAGTGTTATAGTAGTTATTCAAAGTGTTTCATGCATTCTAAAATGTATCTGCTACATGCTTCTATTGTATCTGCTACTGGCAAGAACTGTTGCTTTACATAGACAATCTATCTGCTACCTACAAACTGAAATCTTAAAATCTTTAAAAATGAAAGTTTGCATCTTTAAACCAAATTGCATCTCCAACAACAAAGCTTGCATCTATAACAAACTTAGAAATCAAATCAATTCAACAGCAAAGTTTGCATCTTGCATCTTGGCCCGACCAACTTTAAAAATCAATTAAAATCTTTCAAAATCTTTCAAAATCAAAGCTTTCATCTTCAAATATTTCAAAATCAAACCTTTCAAAATGAACAAATACAAACTAACTTAAACAATACCAAGGGTTACCAAACCATGAGGAATTTAATGCGAATTTAATTCGAAAACAATATGAAATTGAATAGCAAGCCATCTTAAATATCAATCATTACATTAAGGGTTTAAATGCATACCAGGTATGGGTATTTCGTCGAGAACATTAACTTTCTTTTTGGTTGTCTTTTGTTTCCCCATTAAAACAGTACCAAAGTGTCTTTATGTTGGTGATGGTACCACGGAAAAACTGAAATTGTAGGTGATAATAACACAACAACCTAACAACTAAGTGATAGATTAAAACCTTGAAATAGAAAAACCTTTTTTATATATTAGCAGATGTAGAACAGCAGAAAAATCAGTGAAGAAGAAGAAGAAGAAGAACCTTGTTTGTTTGCAAAAGAGATGGACGGTTGAGATGAAAAAAGAAGATCTAAGGGATAGTGTTTGTTTGCATGTCATTATCATGTTTAATGTTGAAGTACTTAAGAGAGAGAATGATGGTGATGTTTAAAAGTTATGTACTTAAGAGAGAGAATGTATAAGAAGGGTAGAAAATGAAACAAAAAAGTCTTTGTGCTTGTTTGGGAAAAACTTTAGACTTGTTGCTTATTTGGGAATGTTGTGCCTAATGTTGTACTTATTCGGGAAATTACCCTATATATATATACTAGCAGTTGACCCGTGCCTTCGGCACTTGCAGTCAATTGTGATGGTGTTGGGGGATTGGCTTGGGGCAATGTATTTACATAATCTGTCATGTATTGTAGCAATCAACAGAGGTATAATCAAGGCAGGCTAGTATTTCCATTTTCTGTGGAAAAAAAAATACACTTGTAAAAAAAAATCCATATCTAAGTGCTTACTTGCAACAATTTTTAAACAAAGTCCTGATTTGGAGACCTACTCCTACTATCCATAACGAAGTCATACAAAACCACCAGTATGTAGTTTATTTGTTCACACAATGATTTTGGAGACATGGCTGACAGGACTATATCCATTACGTTGCTCAAATAATCTAACCTCGAGATATCAGATCATAATCTATGTCATTGAAATAATGTATTATAAATTTATAACGAAAATTTTATATTCTACTTTTGAATGGGACGACGAAAATTTAAAGAATTTTGATGTGAAGTTTGATAGCAGCTGACTTGTGCCTTCGGCATCTGCGGCCAATTCTGCTAGTGGGTTTGGTGCAGTGAGCAGCTGCTTTGTGGGTTGTAGTGTGTTTTAACAGCCAGCCAAGTAAAATATAGGTTGCAGTGAGCAACGGAGCTACACCAGCTGCTGCTTTGTGGGTTGCAGTGAGCAACTGAGCTACACCAACTGAGCTACACCAGCCAAGTAAAAATGTTTTGCAGTGTTCGAACAGCCAGCTGCTTTGTGGGTTGCAGTGAGCAACTGAGCTACACCAGCCAAGGAAAATATGGTGGACCCATTGAAATATTCTAAACAAACATGACATTCTAGTTGTATTTTAAACCAATCCCTGCCAACGTGTTTTGTGTTCTTCAAAGAGATAAAGAAAAGAGAGTAGTAGATAAGTATGGGAAAAAAAATCACGAAAACAAAGTACGTATTAAGAGAAATAAATATGAGCATAGTGGCTAAACCCTAAAATGTAGGTTACCGAGACCCGCAAGGGAAAGATATCTTGGACATTGTAAATCGAAGCCTGGTCAAAGTAAATGTCAAATAAACATTTTTTCGAATGCTAAATTTAGATAGGGAAGTAATTAATAAACTTTGATTAAAACTCAGGTTGATCACCAAGCAAACATATAATAAAGAAGTAATGAGTTCAAATTTGACAATATACCTTAAGAACAAAGTCGATTGGCTTGGTTATCTAATCGAATTATCTACATTTGAGACAAACATTAATGAGATAATGCAAGTTTCAGGAATTTTTATGTAAATTTTAATAGATTTCCCTTTGAGACAAAACCCAATTATCAAATTCAATTGAAATAAAAAAACATTTCACTTATTTGAGAAAATTGATCAAGCCAAATTAAAAAAATGTTTAGCCTTATTCCTGTAGGTCTTAGTTTGTAGTAACCACTGACTTTCTACAAACATGCAAACCGGAAAACATAAATATGCTTGGTAGGATCAATGTAGAGGTAGATATACAATACAAACAAATTACCGACTTATAAAATATATGAACTAAAGCAGCAAACATACTAACAAAACATATTTTATTGGTAGCCATGATGAGAAACAAACAAAAACACCAAACCTTACCTTTCTCTTGAGGACTTTTGAATCTTTGATCAGAAATTACTGAAATTTGATAACCTTAGTAAAGGAAGATAAATAAGAAGTTGTTCATCTGCATCTCTCTGCAGATTGAAGCCATCGTGCTCTGTAACCTAACAAAAAACGCAAAATCTCCAAGTTCAAAAGTTTTTCTGCGATAAGTTTATCACAATCATACCTTATCTTAATCTAGTTTTATTGAGAGATTCAACTCCAGTACAATCTACTTGATTCAATTCATCATGAACAACAAAATTTAACAAAACAAATGAAAACAAAGAGGAAATTTCAATTAATGATTTGAAGCAAGACCTAGCCTAGAAACTAATAACAGTAGGTGATGATCTACAATTGATTGGAGACAGTATCTTAATAGAAATGAATTTTGGTTACGACAGTTTTCTTCCTTTGTATTAATCTGTCTAACACAATCCACCACCTTTTGTCAACAAACATCATATTTCCTTATAATTATAGATAACACTACCTACCCATAAGTGCAAACTTCAGTTGCTTTCTTTCCCCGAGGTCGGTTAACAACCTACGTGATCTGACTCACATAAATTTCATAAACTTCTTCATCACGGTCCTCGACCTCACCTGGGATCAAATTAAAGGAACTTTAAACATAATAGCATGTAGAACCCTAAACCAATGTTAGATCCATACCTGTGTTTGTTCCAATGAGTTTTGAACATGGATTAGCAATGGACAAATTTTTGCTGACAAATTACAATGCAATTATTTTCTTTCTCTGAAGTTGATTAACAACATACATGACCTGTCTGCTAAGAATGCGCAAATACTACTGATCAGTTCCATGTAATTAAGGAGTTTGAATAATCAATAAATAAAACTTCTGAGATTAAAGGATATAATATAGGTTATTGAGAAGTAACTAAATCTAACCTGCAGCAAAATTTGAATGAATCTTCGTCTGAAATAGCTAGCAAATTGAATCCTTATCTGCGGAAGAGGAAAAAAGAAGAGATGGAAGAGAAGAATGTGAGACAGTTTATTTAATATTTAAATATTTATAATAGGTGAATGTGCAAGTTGAGAAGAATGTGAAACACTTTCTCTGAAGTCGATTAATATCGTACATGGCCTGTACTATACAAAATTCATAAATGATATTATGTTTTTCTCAGTGTTTATTTTACTATCAGATTATCATCTACTGATGCACTTTCAACAAACCATGTTAGATGCAGGCTTGAATAAAACAAATTAACAGTGAAACCTTGAGGTCGTGGATTTTCAGAACAAATTAGTCACGCAAACCTAATCGGAACGACAAATATATTCGTTGGTGGCAGTCGATCACCAATAACAAATGTACAAAACTGAATTCAAAAAGAATATAAGCTACAAAAGAAATGACGTTTACTGATTAAGTGCAGTACCTTAGGCAGGAGATCGATTATAGTAAGTTACATGCAAACTACATACCTCTAAAGAAATCATTATAAGAGGGAGCAAAAGTTTCGAATAAAATGGTCAGTAAAACCCTATCACTAAGAACTTGGTTTGGGAAGAAACCGTATCTGGAAGCAATAAAGCTTGAACTTAAACATTGAAAATTTATGTGTGAACCTGTCAAATGACAATATATATAACAACACAAATATTTATTTATAATTTGAATAATAGGTATTGATCTTGGAATCAAACCAAATTTAGTCTCATTTTAACTAAACTGAGGCTATCATCTAACATTGACACTCACCATTTCAAAGGCGTACGTGTTTGGACTTAAACAACATCATCGGCTTTATCAATGACAACAAAATGAAATGCTCTATTAATTTCCTATAAAACGAAATTTGTCGGAAAATCTATTTTTACAATTAGCTGACAGAAATTGCGTATTTGTTAAGTTTATAGAAACTGTTGGTAGTCAGAATAATGCATAAGTATAAATATCAACACTTCTGAACACATATTTTAGTAATTTGGATTTTGGGGGTTATTTGATAATAAAAAAAATATTCAAATGTTGGAGGAAGGGCTTGAGCCTTCAACATTGTTGTTTAAAAGGTAACACGCTGTAACCAACTGAGCTACACCAGCCAATAAGTAAAATTTGGTAACATTGAAATATTGTAAATGAAGATGACATTGTATTCTAGTACCATTTGATCATCTATTCACATTTACAAACCAATTCTGCCAACACTTCTTCTGTTCTTCAAAGAGATAAATTAAGGAGAGTACTCTATAAGTATGGAAAGAGGAATCAGGAAAACGAAGTATTAGGAGGAATAAATATAAGCATTGTGGTTGAACCTAAAAAAACAGGTGACTGAGAGCCGTAGAGACAGGTAAATGCCTTTGGAGAATATACAAACCCATAAGGAATGCTCAACACATAAGAAACTACAGTTAGGGCGTAGAATTTGGCTCTAACCAATGCTCTACAAACCTATGAGTAGAAGGATATGGCAATGGCACACACAGATTGGTAAAGGTACTATTATCAAATCTTTCATTGTACATCTAAATAAATGTATTCAATTTATCCAATAATATATGCTGCAATAACTATTTACATCAACATCAAAAAGATTTGTTATCATTTTTCACGTGAGTTACAAAGTCTTCCTATTGACGTAGATGAAACTAACACACCACCATTTTATGTGCTAAGGAAATCATTTAAATATTCCAAACATCAACAAATCTTGGATGAAGAAAAGACCTAGAACCAAGTTAACACAAAAGGAGATATGTTGTACCTGTGCGGTGTCTTTTCGATCCCGGCAAGTTTGTAGACCAAAAATTGTATCTGAACTGCCCGAGGTTACTTCCGCATTTCCATTGTCAGGTGTTTGTTGAACACCTGTATTCACAACTTCAATTACTTCCATATAACAGAAATCATTTATCGAATAAATTCTTCAAGTACTTGGTAGATAAAATTACGATGTAAGCAAAGACCTAAACCCGGACTAATGGTAACACCCACCGTACAATAGGCTTCCTCAATTATAAACAATATCGAGTGGCGGGTAAGCAAAGACTTGTTGCTATTTTAGCAGATACTTTACGGGGGATGTGAGAGAAACCACAGAGACTTTATAGCTAAGCTATGTGGGACTAAACTACAAACTTAAAGCCTACAATACCTTTACCTCTAACAATAACTACAAACTTATTTTGCCAAAAAAAAAAGTGGAAGGAAACTTACAGCAAAATCAAGGTCCTATTCTAAAAATAGCTACTACAGATTTGTGATTTGGTTTTGCAACATACAACAAGAATTACATAACAAAAAATTGATGAAGAAATGCAAAAGTAATATAACATATGGTGGCAGAACATTAGACATAGAATAGATTAATAGGTTAAGTTTAGTAAGGTCAAATTCAATTCAACACATCAATGTGCTGTTTTCATATTTATATTCCAACATTATAAACGGAAAAAGTAGGGATTCATGGTAAGTAATTACAAACTTGGATGAAGAGAAAATGCAAATTCAAGTAGCAAAGGTAGTTTGGTGTCGACATCTTATTGGTATTGATGAAAACCTTTCTGTATAATCTAAAAAAATCAAGTAGAAGCATAATAAACTGGATTCTTTATTAGAAGCATAAATCAGATAAAATGAATTACTGAAAATAATGGAAATAATGATAACCTATAACAAACTGAATTAATGGGCGTACCTTGCCATAAAAAATTAGGGTTGAGCATGCAAGATAAAAGGGAGAAGAAGAGGAAGAAGAAGAAGATCTTGTTCGTACTACTATTCCCTTAATTCCTTCTTACATTCTAGTCAATGCAGTCAATCATGTCGAAATTCGTTTTACAAATAGATGATAGGAATTGCATTTTTCATGTTTTTAGAAATTGTTGTTGGTAAAAACAATGCCTATGTCTAGATAACCCTATCAGCACTCAAAGTCCAAATTCAAACATTATCTATCTTTAATATCTATCATTATCTATTTTTAATAATTTAGTTTGAGTAACCAAAAAGTAAAATAGAAGCTACCTACGTGTATATATCAATCATCAAGGCATATGATTCAGGTAACAAATTGGGGTCAAAATTATCCCCACTCTAACAGCCACGCTAACTACGTATGCACATAATGCTAAACGTTAAACTATTCCCAAAAAATGCAAATGCTGGAGGAAGGGTTTGAACCTTCACCCTTGTGGTTGAAAAGCCACATGCTCTAACCATCTGAGCTACACCAGCCAATTAATAAAAATATGGTCGACATTAAAATATTGTAAACAAACACCATATTCTGGTCCTATTTGATCATCTATTCACATTTAGAAACTAATTCCTGCCCACGTGTATTGTGTTCTTGAAAGGAAGAAAGGAGAGGTATCATTTACACCTATAGTTCAGCAATGGTAAGTATTTCTACAGTAAGTATCATCTACAGAATAGAAGAAGTACCTGATATTTGTATGGAATCTGTGCAAATAAGATTGACATCTACTGAGCAGGAATTCCAACTGTTAATAATCCAAGAACAGTTTAGCCTCTGAACAATTAGCGGAATATTATCTATATTAGTAGCAGTAAGAAGAGTTATATTCACAGTGTAGAGACCATAAGTTGAACTACAACAAAATAAATAGTGGTTGAGAGAATGGTTTTGAAATGTTAGGCGCAGAAAGGTACTATGATTTTATTTGTCCAATAGAATGTATAAGAAGAAGGATTTGGACAATGTTTATTTATTTTAGGATAGACCTAAGTGTCCTAACATGATATCAATAGGCCTCGAAATTGGCAAACATCAAATACCGTGGATTAAGACCATCAACGACCAAATAGTTGACAAAACCTAATCAAGTCTATTGAAGAACAGAATGAAATTTGAAGCCTTCATCCTAAATAGATATTTTTTGAATAAAACAACAACGCAAGTACCTTGTCTCATTTCAGAATATGTGTGTTCATTCAGATTTCGGTGTTGTGCTACATAGTCAAAATTTCTCCCTGCAAAACAATAAAGAGCCATTACAAATTTATCAAGCATAAGGTAAATGCAGAATCGAACCTTCAAAGCTGTATAACAGTAATTAAAGAAAAAGAAAAGGTGCAAACTAAATGAGAAAGCTATTTTACCCATTTCAAAGAGTTGATGTCAGCTGTTTCGTGGTGTCCAGTGAGACGACGTTCATTGCCTTCTCCATAGGCAGATATGTGTTCCTTGTGTCGCAGACTAAGTTTCTTAATCACTTTCTTAATGATTTCATACTCTCGCATCATTTCTCATGGACTTGGTGCTGCAGCCAACACAAAAAATTCGTCAGAAGATGATACAGTAATTTTTTTTTTATTTTTGATACAGTAGTTGTAGAAAGAAATGATAAATCTCTAAATACACGGACATATATAAATCATACGTAACAACAGTTACCAAAACATTGGGCACCAGTAATTCAATTAGAAACTACCATATAGTTCACATATTATACCTGTAATTGCAGTGAGCACCAGCTCCATTCCAGTCACCCTATTCGAACAAAGAAAGCAAAAAACGAATGCTAAGAGCCTCTTCTCAAATCTATATACTATATTAGAAGAAGAAGACTTGTGAAAGAGATGTCATAAACCACATAACTCACCTGAATAGGCTTTGGGTCAAAGGAAACGACCACACCAGCAATTTTTGTGATCCTCTTTCAAGGTAGATAGCAAAATTTAGTTATAAACGAAACAGAGTACATCACAAAAACAATTTCAGATCGTCAAGGTAAAATTATAATGATCCAAGCAGCTCATTATGGAGATACCTCCAGAATGTATCGAGCTACCCATAATTCATCGCCAGCAGATATACCAACAGCAGGACCAACTTGGAATTCCCAGGGAGAAAGAAGGAAAAAAAGAGGACAAAGCTTAAAAACATACAGGCAAGTTTATAAAAAAGAGAGGACAAAGCTGAAAAAGGTATAACGATTAGAGTAATATGGACCCTGTAAAGGCTTTGTCAGCACCAGCACCACAGTAATATGGACCCTGTAATGCAGTAAACAAAAACAATTAGTTAAAACCTACTATAAGATGATGAAAATGTAGTATCTTTTTTATGAATCTCTATATGAGTTATATATCAAATGAATTATTATAAAAAGTGTTTAGTAATACACACAGCAACCTCTCCAAACCTAGCCAAAGCCAAAGTCTACCAGGATCCAAATGCTGACAAAATCAAGTAGAAATTTCACAGATTGGAGAACCAAAAAAAAGGACTCATTATAAACCAAACAAAAGGATCACCCACGAATTTGTAAATTCCCAACCTCATCATTCATCCTGATACTATTAATATTTTTGCATACTCCTTTATTCATCATGAACAATTAATTGTCTAGTTTGGGATGATACTGTATATTTATTATTTTCCTCACAATGAGATAATGATCTTAGAGAAACAAAATTTCGAATATACCTGAGGATCAGGATAACCTCCAATAGGCCAGCCAACAGGCCAGGTAATATCTTTTTGCAGCAAAGTATACTCCTGCTCTATACCATAACTGTTTGATTGAAAATGGGATGGTGTTAAGTTAAATTAGTAATACCACTTACTGAAAAAATTCAGATTATTTACCATGGCTCTTCAGCAACAATATCAGGTTGGCTGAAGATGTTTGCAGCATTAGCCCTTTTGTTTGTTGGAATTGGTTCGCCAGCAGGAGTGTGAGCAGCACACATAACCTAGGCAAGAAAACAAAACAAATACAGTAAGTAAAAGGTGGAGTAGCAGAAAGAAGAACCGAAGACAAACTGTATGAACAAAGACACAAACAATATGATTCAGAATAATACATACCAATATAGATATAAATAAAGATCCGAATACAGGTACGAAAAAAAATACAGACCTTGGCTCATATGAAGCTGAATGGGAAGAGGAAGCGACAGAAGAAACAGTAACCAAAAAAGGGGGAACAGCAGCCGAAGAAGGCTCATGGTACGGAATCTTGAAAATCGATTCCCTGGATCTTCTTGCTCGTTGGCCTAGGGAGCGACGTTCAGAAGAATTAATACAATGGAACGGATCAGAAATTATCTGGGAAGAAGTTGCGACTGGGACCCTGAATGAAGCAATAATACAGAAACAACAAAACAGATGATGCGGTTTATTAAAACCGGAAAACAACATGTGGAAGGAAAAGACTAAGAACACATAATAAAGAAAGGGACATACCGCACAACACCTGAGGTAGACGGAATCGAAGTCGCAGATGGAAACTGTACAGGTTGCAAGCTGCTTAATCAAAACAAAAACCTGAAATCCAAACCGGGGTGGGAAAAAATTGAAGAGGACTCAAAGAACAGAAGACAAACCTAGGAAGATTCTGAAGGACAGCAGATTCCGAACCAAGCGCAGAGGAAGCTAGAGGAGCAACAACAACAGGGGAAACTCGGGAAAGAGCCTCCCTTGCTCTTCTAGCTCGTTGGGCTACCGAGCGGCGACCAACCGATGGGGCCCTCGTTTGTAGCTGAGGACGTCGCATACAAACAAAATATGTGAAACTACCAAAACAGAGGAAAATTCCATTCAGAAACAGCAGTAGCAAAATGTATGATGCCGTCTGGAAATAATTTCCAATCCTAATCAGATCGTTAATATATTTGTAAATATTATATATTTGAACTTTTTTGGGAGGTGGTTGAATACATATATGAACCGTTAGTGGAGTTGGATTAATACATGTGACTCAACATATCCCCTACCTAGAGCCCAATTGGAACGGCATTGAGGCGACAAATATTCTTTTTTGGTACAAAGTTCAGAAGACAGTGACAGTGAATTTATGAGGTATTAGCAAAACCATGGGTTGCTCCCTGGAAGGGGGGATTTATGAATCCAATAAAGAATAATATTCAAGACCAAATCTAAAGGTTCAAGTATATATATCATATACCAAATCTAAAGGTTCAATATATATATATATATATATATATATATATCATGTATATATACCAAATCTAAAAGTTGATTCAAAGGAAGACAGAGTCATGTGAAAGTAAACATATATAAAAACAACCTAAAGGGCCAGAGATCATATAGGAAAATCTAGAGGCTCATGTATGTATATTATATATAAATACAGGAACGAATAAGTTGGGAAGAACCTGAGGTGAATGCGAGGGACGCGGAAGAGGCTGCGTCCCTCGCATGTTAGCCGAGGAGGAAGCTGCAATGGGCAAGAATAGTAAATAGGGCCAATATTCCATCTATTCTCTATTATAACGCAGAGTTTTTGGCAGCCCGGGCGGGCAGGTCGCGCACTTGCCCGCCCGGGCAACTGCGGCTGGGATCGTTTGTACTGTCTCGGGCAGCTCTTTCGGTGGCTGGGATCGCCCCTTTGTCTGCCCGGTTTGTTGTTTGTGTGCCCGCCTACTAAATATTTGCCCTGCCCGGTTTGTTGTTTGTCTGCCCGCCTACTAAATCGAGATACCAGGCCGGGCTTGCCCGTTGCAGCTTCTCCTCTTCTGCTTCGCCGGCACGCAGCTCTCTCCTTCCTTTTCTTCTAACCGACTTCAACTGGATGGGCTTCAATCTTCTTCCTTATCTCCCCTCTCTCTTCCTCTCTCTCTCTCTGGCTTACAAACTCTTCATCTTTCTTTACCTCTTCCCCAAAATCCTAAATTTCTCAAAAACGGAAACTTTGAGTCTTCTTCCTCTTAGCGATCTAGGCATTCCAGGTCTTACTTTTCAGAATGAACAGAGCAGACAACTGAACCAAATAAACAGCAGCAGCACTAAATCGTGGTTTTTTTTTTTTTTTTTCTTTTTAATTAAGGTTTTCTTTTCTTTGATTCGAAGAGAAATCATGATAATGAATGAGGGTTCTTAATTCTTCAATATTATCATCCAGTTGGTAATACCTCTCGGCGATGATACCATAGATTTGGGGTTCGATCCTAACAGTGCATCTTTGAGCTTTACTAATCCCATTAAAACAGGCTTGCCAATATATACATTATTGTCTCACTATATAGCTACCCTCATTTTAATTTTATCCTGATAATAACGATGGATGATTTTTTTTTTTTTTTATAAGTAATATTTTATTCAAATAGGGATAAAAGAATAACAATCCCAATCAACCTGCATTTTGCAATGCAGCATCAGGTGATGAATACAACAACTTAAACTAACATCTAAGCAACCCTGTCACCAGGTCTTCCCAGCGCAGCAGCAGGTCTTGAAAATAGTAATTTTTCCTCGTACGCCAGGCTCCACACCAGACCACACACCCTTTAATTTCGATATGCTAATGACTGAAGTGAGTTCCAATATTAGTAAATTAACCATTATTTGTAAATTTCTACTCTTAGTAAGTAACCAATTACCATCTAAAACCAACTACTACTCTAAACTGCTTATCAAGGCTGCAGATACAGGAATTGAAGGATGACTACCTATCTCAAGTGTTGGACAGTCAATGAATTTGAAGATATGTACATTGGGCTAACTAATCTCGAACCATCACGTGTTCAACTTTTAATAATATTTCATTAACTTTTAAAATCACTTATCTTTAAAATCACTTATCGCAAATATGCGGCAATGATGGAATTCCAAGAAACTTGGTCTCATTCAGGAATTCTATCAAACAACTTTACTACATACCAATATGAAAGAGACTTAAGAACAAATCAAAAACTGGAACAAACTTACAAATTATCAATCAATTAGAAATCAAATTATCAATCAATTCTATCAAAAATCACTTAAGAACAGACTTGCAATATAAAAAAAAACAAAAATCATCAATCAATTAATTAAAAATTAAGCAAGCATGAAATTTATTAAATAGCTTCTAAGATTAATATGTTTCTTACTAAGATTATAACTACTTCATCAATTCGAAAACTCAATTACAGCTTTGGAGAGTTTTCAAATCCTAAAACATCATTGTTCATCACAAAAAGTTTTGAATTTAAAAAAAAAAAATAACAGTTGATATCAAAGAGGAAGAGAGAGAGAAAGAGAGAGAGAGAGATACCTGGTCGCCGAAGAGAGAAGGAGATCGAGAGAGAGATTACGGCAGTGGTGGTGGTTCAAAACTCTTCGCCTCTGCCCTAACTTTTACCCCACACAGTTTACTATAGTAGAAACATTTGAATTAATGATGAAGAAGTAAGCAAAAGATCTAATAAGATAGATAGATAGGAAAAGACTGATAATATGTTCAACCGAGTCTATATCAATACAAAAAACCAAAGAAGATATGGGAGGCGGAAGAACAAACAACCTCCAAACTGCACCGAGAAGCAATTTGCAATTAAGGTTTATGAAAGAACAAATATAAGAAAGAACACCGACTGAGGAGGGAATTATGAAGCAGAAGGATTAGGGAAGTAGGGAGAGAACAACGACTGAGGAGGGAATTGCAGCAAAAGCGGGGTAAGAGATTAGGGAGAGAATACCGACTGATGACTATGCTAATTGGAGTTTCAATGGCGGCTTTGAGTGGAGCCTTGCTGTAAGAGATTAGAGAGAGAACACCGACTGATGACTATGCTAACTGGAGTAGACCTGGTAGATAACAACGGGTAGGTCTGGGCAGCGAATGGGCAGGGTCGGACGAACTTTAGAAGGCGGGCACACAAATGGGAAAACCGGGAGACAAAGGGGCGATCCCAGCCGCCGAAAGAGCTGCCCGAAGAAGAAGGAGCGATCCCAGCCGCAGGCGCGACCTGCCCGGCCGGGCTGCCCAAAACTCTGCGTTGTAATAAGGATATATATATATATATATATATATAAAATAAAAACAAATTATATGTCACAATTAGTCGAATATTTACGAATATTTCAATATTCGATATTTAAAAAAAACGGATATATTTGTCGAATATTCACGATTATTTGCAATTTTTTCGCCTACGGTGCCAGTCACCCATCCCTGGTGGCAGGAGTGGAATTTCACTTGAGATGCGTTTTCCACATCTGAATGCCACGTGCATCTATGGTCCCACCAAACCAACCGGCTTTGCAGTCAGGCCAGTCACCTTTATATAGCCTCACTGCTCTCTCTCTCTCTCTCTTTGCTGCTACAGAGAGAGAGAGAGAGAGAGAGAGTGATGTCCGATTCAACAACTAAGACGAAGGTTCGTCTTTTTCATCTTTGATTTTGATCGATTCGCTTTGTTCTAATTTGCTTGAAGTTCTAATCATAATATCTGTAATAAGTTGCTTTGAATCCAATTCACTTGAATCAAATAACGATTTTACTGTAATTGATTCTTGTTCTAATCCTTTGATTCTCAATCTAAAGTCTCAATGTTAAAGGGAAATGAAGTTTGATTTGTTTAATTTGTTGTTATAACTTACAATCGGTTGATTTTTATGAAATTCAATAATCTAAGAACATGGTTATGGAATCGGAATAGCTCTGTTTCTGTGAATTTATCAAATATAATCTTCAATTCTAACTTGTGAAGTGTAGTTTTGTTGATTTAAAGAGAAATGAAGTTGTTTTGTTACTTTGTTGTTAAAACTTACAATCAGTTGATTTTTATGAAATTCAAATCCAAGTACATGGTTATGGAACCGGAATAGCTTTGTTGCTGTGAATTTATCAAGGAAAATCTTCATTTCTTACTTGTGAATTGAAGTTGATTTGGTTCTAACGTGTGAAGTTAAAATTTTGTTGATTCAATTGCAACGTGTGAGGTCAGACAATCGACCTTTTATAGAATATTTACTCGCACTTTTAATTTCCATGTTTGAATTAACAATTTTATGGACAGTTGTCATTTGTGCCAATTATACTTGTACATTGGGTAAATTAGCATTAACGAATATGTCTTTATGAATCCGGTTAGCTAGGGTACCAGAACAGGTTTTGAAATCAGGCTCCAGCCAGACTGCATTGATCCAGTTTTCAATGGGAGTGTATTGGCTTCTTTTTAAACGATGAATTGGTTTTTAGCATAAATTAGATAGTTTCTGAGGGGTTTCCAACCCTATTATAATCTTAAACATGTGGAGGGTTGAGAGAAACCATCGAATGTTTTGGAGACGGTTAGTTCCATAGTCTGGTGATTAAACTAAGGTAGAGGATATATTTTCGCATCTCTACATGTGTAAGGGATGGTTTTCTTTAGTTTTCTTAAGTGGGAGGAGCCATAGAGGGAAGATGTGAACTGTCAACTGTGATATCTGTAATTTGTTGGTTTTCAATTGTACATGTTTATAGAATAGGATTGGGATGGTATGCTGGATTGAACCCTACACCAACTCATTTTCGGCAGTTTCCCAATTATCTTTGAGCCTTTTAAACAGTGTTGGATCTGCATCTCTCACGGACGTCTGCGGATTTCTATGATTTTTTTTTTGTGATACTATTCAACTCCAAAAGGGTTCCCAACTCCCAACAAGTAGTAGGATCAGGAGATAACCTTGAGAGTTCTAGAGAGGATTTTCTCTACTGTTTCTAAATGTTTGCATGGTTGCTGGGATTTACCAATGGGGAAGTAACCACAGTTTGAAATATGGATATAAGAGAAATTTCCATAGAAGATATTTTTGTAAAAGTCTAAATAAAAAAGAGATAGCTCTTTTAATTTTCACAGAGCTTAGGAGTTGACCTGGCAGCTGTGGCTTTTCTTCCTTTTGATGTCTGATCTTCCTTGGGTTTGTCTAGGATAGTCAGAGACCCCTACACATTGGCATACATGTCCATTTTCTTCAAGAGGTGTATAAGATCCATTTCCAATGTTGTAGGGTACTTGAGCACAAACGGTAGTCATCTTGATTCTTGAGGATATAATGTCAGATTTTCAGAAGATTGTCTTGACCATCAGGGGACTTCTCTGTTTTGTGGAAAAATCCCATCGAGGACTCAATATTATGCACTCTCAAAGTTTGTAACCTGATGCGGAAATATATCATACGAGGAGCCCTTCCTTGATTATTTTTGCAGTGGGGTTACTTGATTAACTTTTTCTTCCTATGTATGACTAGATTATGAACCTACCTCCATCTGGAATTTTAAAAAAAATCACCTATTATTGAGCACAGGAAAAATTAATAAAAAAGACAATGGATGATGCAAATCCCTGACATTGAGATCGCAAATTGTGTTCTTTCTTCCACTCATTTATGTCATTGGTTGTGGTTGTTGCTCGGACCTTGTTAGTTTTCCACTTAAAGCTTGTTTTGTTTGTGAATTCTAATAATGCATATTTTCTTCTTATCTACTTTATGCTGTTAATACATATTAATTTGTCATGGTTTTGTGCGATGTCTGTTTGGACACAGTTCTGAGTAACACTACTCAGGATGTTGTTGCCTATGTTTTTCTTTGATTTGTGTTTGTATATAGTCATTCAATTTCACCTGTATAATTTTGAGTTTATGAACTTTGCAGAGATATGAGGGACGTGACACAAATGAAGCTATGGAGTCATTATTATTAAAGATATCTCTACTCAAAAAGCAGATCGAAGCTTCTAGGGTTGCTTCAATCAAAGTAAGTAGCGGATAATTTAAACACATTGCTCATCCTGTGTGTATATTATTTACTGAGTTGCTTAGTATTGTTGCTTATTATTGTGCAGGAAAAACATAGACACAATGTAAAGAATATAGACTTATGGACTTCTCAACTTTGTGAGCTGTCACAATCAATAAAAACTGTTCATTCAGTGGATCAGAATGGGTCAAGAAATATGCTGTCATTTCGAATTGAAAATCCACTTTGTAAGCATAGTGGGTATGCTCATGGTTCAGTAGAGAAAGACAGCATTAACAATCAAGAAGTACCGCCACCACCAATCGTCAAACTTCCATATGTTGAGAAAATCCCACCTTATACAACTTGGGTATATTTGGACAAGTACGTCATCTTTATGCAGTTATGTTTGACCTCTTAAATTTATTACATTTAACTTCATAAACCTTCTTTTAGATGGTGTTACACTTCTTGCATCCTTATATTTATTATTTGTTAATTTTTGCAATCCATTTATACTTTAAGTTACTTCATGCATCTCGTTTACGTACATAACGAAATATTCTGGAGGAGGATAACGGCAAATCTTTCATGCAAATTTGTTCTAAGACTCTAAGTCACATAGTGTTCAATCAATAAAGCTTTATTCAGCCAAAAAAGTCACATAGTGTTTTACACAACTACATACGATATTCAAATACACACAGCACACATATTTGTTCATGCATACAAATATTAGTACCCCCCTCTAAGATTATTGCAAGTATATGACTTTAACTAATAATTTTTTCTATATGTGAATTGAGACCCATTCTCACCAATTAAAACTTAAAGAAGAGGTAATAGCTCTTTCTACTTATAGCGTGATACTGATGAGTGATAAGCCATGGGTTCAATGGCATTTAAGAAAACTTTGCTTGCATTGCCATCACATGATTATAATTCATTAATTCTAATGATGAGATAGCTCCATAATATCAAAGCTTATTTGCCTCTGGGAGCTCCTTTGGGAGGAGCTGTTTTATTATAGTATAATACTGGAAAAGTAAAAATGACCATTTTATTGATAAACTCAAGAAATTACACAAAAGTAGAGCAATAAAAAAAAAAAAAAGAGTCTTGAGAGTTATGTAATTTTTATTTTCCTAGGAATTTTTATGTTGTACTCAACATTTAGTTTACATGTGAACACACTGATATTGTAATTCTGTATCAAGTACATGGAGCTTACATCAGTTGTCGACACTTTGTAGTTTGTACTCATGTTAGGTACCAACTAACATGTCTAAACTCAGACTGTATTGATCTGGGAAGTGCTAATCCGCCATATATTAAAAAATCCTTTACCAAGATTATTTCCTTCGATTGTTCAAAGTTTGAGCAGTGCTTATTAGGGTTGACATATTGTGTAAAAAGAACTGTGCTTTGATATTGGACTGCACAGAGATATCCTCATGCTGTTCTACTACCCATTACCATTAGCTCTTGCTTCTTCTTTTTTCCCGTACAAAGATTTTATTACTTTTTCTGTTCGCCTAAATATGTCCAATACAGCACAGGAATCGGAGAATGCCTGATGATCAATCTGTGGTTGGGAGAAGACAGATTTACTATGACCAATCGGGTGGTGAAGCTTTGGTATCCAGTGATAGTGAGGAGGAGATTGCAGAACCAGAAGAAGCAAAACATGAATTTTCTGAAGGTGAAGATCAGATGTTACGGTGAGTAAAATTTTTATTGTAAGTGGATGTTATCATTCTTGAAAATGTCAGTATGTCAGTCTTTTGCTTGAGTTCTTGAGGTAAAATTATGCTAAACAACTATAAAAAAAAACTGATCATTTGTATGTTTGTAATTTATGTTTGATTTCACCCATACTAATCTAAACTCTTTCATTGATGATGAATTATGTTTTAAAAACGATTGGCTAGATCTAATAGTTTGTTAGCTGATTAAACTTATATTGATTTGGGAGAAAGTTACAACAGCTAAATAGAAAAATGTGAATGATGGAGGAAATCTTTCATGCAAATCCAATTTTCCGGATAACTTGCATCTAGGTTTCCTAACATTTATCTGCATGTCTTCACGACTCCCTTAATCAGATTTTCGAGTAGTTTATTTGTTATTTCTCTAATTGTAGTAATAATAATTGGCCTTTCTTTCAGTTGAACCATTACTTTTGCATTATTTGCTTGTACAGGATGGCTTTACAAGAGCATGGAGTATCTCAAGAAGTACTGGATGTCCTGAGTCAGTATATTAGAGCCAGCTCATCCGAGATAAAGGTTGTGTACTTACCATAACAAGCCAAGTTCCCTGATGGAATATAATTTTCTTTGTATTATGAGTGTGTATTTTTTCATATTTAAATGACAGTACAGAATCATTTATATAATTAATTTAGTTGGTCGGTCTGTTATAAGGGTCAACTTCTTATTTATTGAAATTATTGTTTGGTAAAATATCCAGGAGAGATACATTATTCTGTGTGAGAAGATGCCTAAAGATTCTCAGGGAAATTTATACGAAGAGGGCATAGACATGGATAAGGATCTAGATTCAGCTCTAGAATCTGTTCATAGTCTTTTCTGTCGCCGTTGTTTGGTACATATTGTTTGGCTACGTTTATATTTTATGAAATCTATTAAGAAGACTTTAACGGGAGTTTTGACTGCATTTTTATTGAGATTATCTGCTGGTCTCCATCTCACAGGTGTTCGATTGCCGTCTACATGGCTATAACCAACCCATAATCACTCCTGTAAGTTTCATTGGTGTGTATGCTGATTGTTGATTTGAAATTCAGGTTATATTTTTGCCTAAGATAACTGGACATGTCTTCTTCTTTACAGAGTGAAAAACAACCTCACTTCAATGAACTTGGAGAGAATGGGAAACCTTGCGGTGATCAGTGTTACCTCTGGGTATAGATTTCCTTTGAACCTCTAATATGAACTGCATTTCTGCTAAGTTTCTTAAATGTTTTAGAGAAGCGGATTCTTCATGATAGCTATTTCTCTACCATATCTTTGCTAATTGAGAGCTTTAAAATAGTTAGACACCAGATCCTGGATCAGGAGTGAGAGCTCTAGAGAACCTCACTTTAGCAGCTCCAAGATCAGGAGTCCGACGGGAGAGCCTGTGTATATAATTTCTTTTCTTGCTTATATAAGCATCTAGCAGGGTGTAGAAATTGTAGTTTGGTTTTGGGTTGTACTTGTTTTGTTCAGGTAGAGAATAATAAGTAGGACCATCAGTTCTGTGATCCTATTTCCCAGATTAATAGCTTTCCTCTTCGTCATCTTATATGTCACCCTCTCTTCTTATCTCTTTAATATGTAGATTTGATTGCTTTGTTATTTATGGCTAAGAGAATTAGTAAGAATTCTTTATATATTGTGGAATTTTGCAATTCTTTGAAGACAATTTAGGGGGGGGA
Organism: Aquilegia eximia; assembly: GCA_023053565.1. Lineage (NCBI taxonomy): Eukaryota > Viridiplantae > Streptophyta > Magnoliopsida > Ranunculales > Ranunculaceae > Aquilegia > Aquilegia eximia. The sequence continues at coordinate 10,303,221 of JALIGU010000004.1, read as the reverse complement.
TATAAAGGTTTTTTTTGCTTCTTTCTTCCCTGTGGAGGGAAGAACTACAAAAACCTTGTCCTTTATTTATCTTCACGCTTCCTGTCACGCCCCAAATTTTAAGATGATAAAATTCCACACTATGTGTTTGTTTCGTCATCTCAAAATTTGGGGCGTGACATTTCCGCAGCTAATATTTAATGTGTCTGGTGATGCATTTGATTCACAAGAACAGAGAAGCTGGAACGAGACCCCTTGTGGGCTGTTAGTTGAATAAGGCCAAAGAAACGTATTAGGAAATGAAATGTATAAGTTGACAAGTACAAGTTGTTATGTCTATTTAACAAATCTATTTATTTACTTCTTTCTGCAGTCCATTATATTTAAAACATTTTGAAATTTCCAACTTATCCTTTTCTGATTCAGTATTCAACCCAAAAGTCCATTGAAATATATATAACCTGTTTTTGTCTGTCTCGAGCATTTGATTGGTGACTCTGTTCTAACTTGAATTTTTTAATGCTTTGCAGTCAAGAAAACAAGTTGAAGACATATGTGGAAGGTACGGTACTAATGACTTAAGTAGGATAGAAACCTCAACTATGAAAGGTAGGAATGGATTTGAAGAACTGACTCGTAGTAAAATTGGCAGCAAAAGTATACCTAGTGTAAGCTGCAGTGATAAAAGGATCAATGGTAATTCTTTGGAAACTACTAGTGTTCCTAAAGTCTATGCTGGAGCTCCTAATGAATCTACTCCAACAGTGCCCCCCAGTGAAAGCTCAGTGATGCCCAAGGAAAAGGTATTGAAGCATGTGAGTATAACGTTAGAAGAGTTAAAACCAGGTTCATATGGTTATCAAGATTCCATGTTCAAAACTAATAGATAAAAATATCAGGTCTTATTGTGGTTTATGTAGCCAAATATAGTTATCCTGGCAGTGTGATAGAAAAACCTGTAATGCATTTTCTGATTTCCAGAAAGATGAAGTTGAAGGAGCTTTAAGCGGCTGTGAATGGAGACCCATTGAGAGAGACCTATACTTGAAGGGAATAGAGATATTTGGAAAAAGCAGGTATGGAGGTTCTGTTTTTATTCTTATTGTACTACACTTATATCTTTTAAGCAACTATGTTAAATAGCTTATACGGCCAATATGATACTGTAGCAAAAATTAGTACAGCCTCTACTTGTGAGTCAACCGTGGTATTATTACAACCCTTGCTGTTGCATACAAAATTTCTCTGATGTTAACTGTTGTCTTACTCCTAACTAAAATTTCTCTTGCTTTTCAGTTGTTTAATTGCTCGGAACTTGCTTTCTGGGTTGAAGACTTGCATGGATGTATATACCTACATGTTCAAGGGTGGCAACTCTACGATTCAAAGCTTTCCGAACTCTCGACTGGAAGACAGTGGAGGGGACGATAATAATCATACGGTACACATTTATCAATGTCAGAATGTTATGTTTCTGTTTGCTGAGAAGAAATTAGTGGATATTAAAACAGTAATATTTTCTCTTGTTGGAAGTAAGGGTATTGTAGGCTTTAGGTGTGTAGTTTAGTCCCACATAGCTTAGATATAAAGTCTATGTGGATTCTCTCTCTATATATAGAGTTAGCTTCTTTGTAAGTTAAACCTAATATATCAATATTATCATTCATCTTTTATAAAAAAAATAAAAATTTACCCTTACTTCCAACATCTCTGATAGTTACTTAGCTTCTTAATACTTGCATTATTATGTTTTATTTGCCGAAAGAACAAATATGTTTTATAAGTTGTTAGATCAAGAAAATTATGTAACAATCCAACATGATAATATTTCACATCGATGTACAAGAAATATAACATCCTCCAATCACCCCCCATAAAGGCATCGAGGCTAATATTCCTCAAACTTGAAACTAAAAAATAAGTTATGAAGGTGGTTGGTGCATCATACAATCTGTTGTTCTTTTTGGGGGAAAACAAGCTATTAGCCAGATTATATGAAAGCATCACCTTCGCAGAAGAATGTTAACTTCATGCTGTTTTTTGCTTTATCTTTTGTGCGGTTTGGTTTATGAATTGTCTTGTATCAAATTTTTATTAGGAGCTAGAGATTCCAAGTAGATCTCGATTATTTCGTAAAAGAGGCAGAGCAAGGAAGCTTAAGTATACATGGAAATCTTCTGGCCATCCATTGATTAGGAAAAGAATTGCAGACGGTAAACATCGATTACAGAAGCAGTATACACCATGTGAGTGCCAGTCCACATGCGGAAAACAATGTTCTTGTGTGGATAATGGAACTTGCTGCGAGAAATATTGTGGGTATGTTACACTTTGCTAATAGAATTTTCTTCTATGACCAATTGTGTTGGTCAGATGCTTCATGTCAATTTTAGTCAGATTAACTTGAATGTTTTGAACTTTTATCCTCTACCAAAAGTTGCACTTAAAACCCAGCATCATCTTATTCAAGGTGTTATCTTCTAAATTGTCAGGTGTACAAAAAGCTGCAAGAATCGGTTTCGAGGATGTCACTGTGCCAAGAGCCAGTGTCGAAGCAGGCAGTGCCCATGCTTTGCAGCTAACCGTGAATGTGACCCAGATGTGTGCAGGAATTGTTGGGTTGGGTAATCGTTTCCATATCACTATGTTAAATATCTTTGTGAATTTTGACACATATACGATAATTATGATAACTAGCACAGAAAATATGTTATGATGAATAGCACAAAACATATGTTTCTACACATTTAAGAGGTATAGCGGAAGGCAATGGGCATATGTAATATTTAATTGAAGATAATCAGAGCAACCGCAAAAAGTAAGAAAAAACAAAACAAAATGGGAGCTTCCTATTTATGAAATTCAAAAGTATAAAGAGAAATTTTGCCCATGAATGTTCTCTCGTGCAGTTAAACACAGTGTAGGGAATTAAAACACATTTCCTTTGTGTTATTTCTAAATTCTATTAGTTGGGCATACCAACATTCTCGATTGATACATGAGATAGCGAACTGTTGAATCTACTGCTCATTACAAATGTAATATCTGTTGTGGTTAGTTGTGGAGATGGTTCATTAGGTGAGCCACCAGCACGAGGAGATGGTTATCAATGTGGAAACATGAATCTACTTTTAAAGCAACGACAAAAGGTAAGGATTAATGGTTTTTGTTATTTTTCATGTGATAGTCTGATCTCTGATTAGTCTTACCTGTTGTTTACAGATCCTCCTGGCGAAATCTAATGTTGCCGGATGGGGAGCCTTTATAAAGGTTAGTCAACAAACTTTTAATTTGTTTCTACTATAACCTTTCTTGGCAGTTAAAAAAATGAATGTTAATTGTGATAACAGAACCCTGTTAACAAAAATGATTACCTTGGGGAGTACACGGGTGAAATAATCGGCCATAAAGAAGCAGACAAGCGTGGAAAGATTTATGATCGTGCTAACTCATCATTTCTTTTTGATTTAGATGAAGAGGCAAGTGATGTATTCACGTTTTATATCTAAATCTCTTCTTTTCTTACCGTTTTTGGAAAATGAGTAGCTCTGGATCCAACATAATTTGGCACAAAAGTAGATTTTATTGAATAGTATAGTATTATACCATAATATACCGAGAAATTAAAATGGTGGCTCCACTGTGAAATCTTGCCTTAAGCCACCATATGTTGAGTAACCCCTCCTTTGAGTTATAGCATTATTCTGTATTTGAAATATCAAAGCTGTATCTCCTTGTTTATGCAGTGCGTTCTCGATGCTTACCGCAAAGGAGACAAGCTGAAATTTGCAAACCACTCATCGACTCCTAATTGTTTTGCAAGGGTATGTAGTTTATCAAACTCTTGTTTAAGATTTCTCTTTTTTCGACTCAGTGTTGGCTCATACAGGTAATGATGGTTGCTGGAGATCATCGAGTTGGCATCTTTGCTAAGGAGCGTATTGAACCTGGCGAGGAGCTCTTTTATGATTACTTTTACGGCCCTGATCAAGCACCTCCATGGGCTCGGAAGCCTGAGTGGTCTAAGAGAGAGGATTCTTCAGCACCTCATAGCAGAGCGCGTAAACATCAGCCACATTGATAGTGGGAAGTTTCAAATGGGCTATCAAAATAATTTTCAAATATCCATTCTTAATAGTTAATACAGCGGACCTAGATAAAAATATTTATAGGGATAGGTCACATTTATTGACAAACCACGGAGTCTAATAAGGTTAAGCTGATGAAATAGTGAAACTTATGGCTCTGAGGTTGTAATTAAGCTGGTTTCTTTTATCAATAAAATTACTGTTTATGTTGTATACAGTGGGCCTACTAAAGTTTAGTCTATCTTGGATGGAGCCAGGAAAAAAGAATAGCAACAGGCTTACTCCTTAACCATGGTGTTGTTCACTACTTGCCCCACTTGATATGATGTGGTTTTTATTATATCTGGGTTGCAACCAACACGGAAAGTTGAGTTCCCGATGGAACATGCTCTGTAAAGCAGAGAAGCAAGTCGGGCTGGGCAGAGGCCGACAGGTTTGTTAGGTTTGGTCCCAGAATAAGTTGGATGATGTTGCCTGGCTGCATGTCATTAGCTGAAGTTATTGTTTAGTTCCTGAAGAATTTAAAGGTCAGAATGTGTTAGGTTTGGTCCCAGAATAAGTTGGATGATGTTGGCTGGCTGCATGTCGTTAGCTGAAGTCATTGCTTAGCTCCTGAAGAATTTAAAGGTTTCTGACCGTTGGTTTTGACAAGTATTTCCAGCCTTTTCAAAGTTCATACAATAAACTCTGAGACTTTGAGGGGTGGGTGAATTCATTGCTGCGTGGTGTACTTGATATTCCCAAAACCAAATTGGTTAAACACTAAACATAAGCAATATTTAGATTTTTGCAACTTATTTAAAGAAAATATCAAAAGTTGGCACAAACTATGCTTCTGAATTCATGGACCAACATAGCCAATTGAAGTACTGAGGAATCCTTCTGAGACGGCAGGCAAGCAAATTTGATGGAGTGCGCAGTTTGGAATTTTTAATAGCCACGCCAGGGTACTATCAATGCACTCTTGATGGCAGTGGGCATGCCAAACAAGTGAAAACTTTGATACCATCCTGTTTGCTACAAATAAGGATTTCAATTCTTAAGGAAAGTTTATGGCATTTTTTTCACTCAATTCTCAACTGGCAGGTTAGTGTTGCTTCTGGTGAGTCATGATTTGCAATGCTGGGAGAATGTAGAAATGTGCATACCAGTTTAAAGTTTACACACCGGGAATGGCTTTTTCTTCTGACTGCAGGTAATAATACAAAAATTCATTCCACATATCTGGAACGCCAGGAAGGCACCAATGGCTACAATCCTGACCAGTGGAAGGCGAGCCTTTCCCTGGATTTTTTCCATACATAGATGGGTGACCATCTATCCTAAAACCTGATAACCTGGTTATATTAATCAAAGTTACAGGAGTTCTCATTCCCTTTATAACCTCCTCAACTATCAAATTCTTCTCAGGATAGTATGCGTTTGAAGTATCATTAAGGGGTTGAATTCCATCTTTACAATGTCCACCTGAGTTCCACTGACCTCCCCTGTCCAGCACATACATATAGTTAGTAGCTGCTCAAAGCAGAAGAGGAACATCCTCTCTTTTTTCACCTGAACAGAGTAAAGCGTCACCTGAAATGTGAAGGTGCAGAACTCCGGAAGAAAACTTTGGTCTTGCCTCGCTTTATATTTTTGTCCACCCATAATGCCCAAGTTGTCAAAGCTCTTCTGAAAGCTGTCGAAGCATCAAGATAGGGATGGACTTGGCTCCCTTCTTGGTAGTAGTTTATACTGTTGCAAGACAAACCAATGTTAAAAAGATTTGGTCTGAACGCTCAAAAAGTATAAATAACAAATACATAGTGCAATATTTTCATTTTCTTTAGTTTCAGATTTGTACACTATATTATTTGACCTCTAAAGATTGCTAGTTTCCTTTTTGCCTTTTGTTTTTTTTTTTTTTTTTTTTTTATGTTTCACATATTTACTGTAAACATTTGAAATTCCTTTTACAAAGTACAAAGGCATAATAACATTTGGAGATGAAAGAGGACCCAATCCAGGAATCTAGATTGTTGGAGAGGGGTGGGGAGGAACTATAATATTATCTGCAACTGAAAAATATAATGCATTTGTTTGATAGATGTTACTAGTACCATGACTTCAACACATTATCCATCAGCATAGCAGCAGAATGTTCCTTCGTATGTGGCTAAAACTTTCGTTGTGCTCATGTTTAAATTTAAATACACACTCCATTGTCATAGCTATCGCACCCGTCGACCGTCGTTTACATGGGTTTTCACTCTTTTTTCCCCTAATATAGGATCTTGATGGTTTTGTGTTGATCTACTAGGCAAACTATCAAACTAATTTCAACATACAATCAAACCTAAGCTTTTTTTTTGATAACAGTAAACTAAACCTAAGCTTTGAACTGAATATAATTGATGTTAAAGCAATGAAAATATTTGAATTCCCATTTAAGTAGTAACCGAAAATGAAGGCACTCACCCAGCTTTTGTTTTGTAATGAGTCCACCAATGTGCAGTGTTGAAAACGAGAATATCAGCTCCTTTCCATCGTGAAGATCCCCTGTCAATAGCGTCAAGTCTCAGCGTTTGCACCCGTTTTTTGTTCACTCTTGCTTTACTCTCATGAACTAAGAAATGAGTAACATAATACTCAACTGTACATTTATAATCCTGCAAAACTACCAACAAATTACAATTTGAAGAATGTAAAAAAGCCAATAATAAAACACAAACATTTTTCTACAAATACCAGAAACTTGAAACTGTAGTCTCCTTTCTCTTTAGTGATCCTTCTCCCATGGATCTCATACACACGCTTTGGATCCTTTATAGCTCCTCTTAATAAACACAACATGGATTCCCATTGATTTCTGTTCATTGAATCCCCAACAAACACTAGTCTTTTTCCTCTAATACTTTCAAGCATTTTCGATGCATTGAACCTATAATGTAGTCCATACCATATAAATTTTAATCAAAACAACATAAATGCTTAACTTTATATCTTCTTGAGCTCCTATCAATAAATATCTTAAATATAAAAATGGAATAAAGGGTACCTTGGTAAGTCACAATCATATGGTTGCCATCTCCACTTCATGTAGTCTCTATCTGATCTTCCATTAACTTCACAACTGAAACCTTCATCAATGAAGGGACATAATTTATTTGTATACAAAGGGTAGCTTTCATCATAAACCCATCTTCCATTATAAACATCACACTGACTAATCTTTTTTTCTTCAATCTTCTTACTACTCAAAATCTTGTCAGATTTTCTATAATGATTATCTTCAACCTTACTTACATTACTAAAAACCCTCTTACCAATTGAATCCACAACACCCCTTGAAGAATTATCGAGTTTCTTGAAATGGGCATCTTTTAGAATTGGATCTTTGACTATACTTATTGTAAAATTCCTACTAAAATTAGCAAAACTAAATGAAGTACTAGTATTGAAGTTGTAGTTTGAATCTTGAGGAATTGAAGGGGTATGTTGGAAAACTAATATGGAGAAAATAAAAAGGAAAAGTAAAGAAGAAGAGATTGTAACAGAGAAAACAAAAAACTTTGTAGGCTTCAAGGAGAAACTCTTCTGTCTCTCCATTTCTATAATAGTGAAGTAAAACAGTAGTCAGTACTCAGTAGGAGTAGTGTTAATTGAATATGAAACAGAAGAAAACATGTGGTTTACAGCTTTAAATATTAAAATTATCAGACAAAAAGAGTTGGTTTAAAGAAGATAATGTGTAGATATAAAGTTGAAGACTCTGGTCATCTGGTGGCAAAGTGAGGCGAAGTGGGGACTCTGAAGTGGTTAGTTTACTTAACTGCTGCCATTTGTTTATTGCAAAGCAATTAAGCAAATGACATAAGTACACAACACAAAGCTATTAGCTAGCTTATACAATGACTGTTTTACCCTCATAAGTGTCAATTTTAATTTATAAGAAATGCAGGTTTAATTCATGCATGCGGACAAAGTTTTAAGACATAAACTATACAACTGAAAGTTTGCAAAATGTTGAATTATCTTGTGGGTGAGTTATGCTTAAGATAGGTGAAGTGGTATGACTGCATTCAAAATTTTGAAGTAACGATGATGCAGAAGGCTGATAGGACATATTCAAGGGGTACACACAATGCTGAATCAGGGTGACATTGCTACGATCCCAAGGAGCTGGCCGAAGCTGAATGGAATTGGCCATTACTGTATTGTGGTGTATTTGGTGTTCGAGGAACGAGAAGAACTTTAAAGGAGAATATGCTGCAGTGAACCAGTGACCCAGATTATTAAAAGGGTCAAGTTAACAGTTTGGGCGTGGCTAGATGTGTTGATCTCTAGAAGGCCTAAACTGAAGGAAAGACACAGCTTGTCAGAACTACTATTAAATTGGGAAACCAGCATAAACTTCTGATCCTGACAGGGTGAAGCAATGCAAAGGGAAGATGCTGATAAACACGAAGGATGTAGCCTGGGACTTCAACAGCATAAATCTGCTAATGGAAGGGAAAATGAGACTGGCAGGGTGTAAGCAATGGAGCAGCAGCAAGGGTGCAGCTTGGGACTAGTGCAACTGCTTAACACCTCAAACCTCAAACCTCAAACCTCAAACCTCAAACCTCAAACACAAAGGGGTCTGCATATTTAGTAATCTACCATTCACAGAAATTTCAGGGAAGATCAGTAGATCACCCATACTCTTTAGCACTTCTTATTTTTTCTACTTGTTCTCACTGGAACTTCTGTTTTTTTAATCACATTTCGACTGGAATTTAGATTTAAAAGGGGCAAAAAGAGCATGTTCCATCAACTGAGCACAGATGGCGACTGGGTAAATACTGAAATACAGAAGCAGACAGTTTTTTCTTAACATTAAATCAACGGACTTAAAACATAAAGGAATCGAATATAGAAGAGGGGATTAAAATAGTGTCAGGAATCTGACTTGGGATGAAAATATAATTGTACAGTTCTGTAAATAACTGAACATTACTCTAACAGAGATTCTTCTAGTTCACAACAACATTGGTCATGTATGGAAGATCATAAAGTGATATGACCAATTAGGCATTTGTTGATATAACAGGAGTAAAGACAGCCTCCACGATGGCATGTTGTCTCTTGGGCAGTCCTAAACCAATCATATGGTTTAAGTAGACCTTCCCATCCTTAACAGTTGCGGCAGTGGCTAACCGATGCATAGGACCCGAGTATTTAGCGACAACTGAAGCTGTTTCCCATCCATCTAAACTCTCAACCAGTCTCCCAGAAGGCCTGGCTGCAGCAACTACAAGCTTAGTTGGAGACAAAAGCTCTAGACCATCCCCAAAGGCTAAGGAACCACCAACTATTTTTACTAACTTCACTTCTTCCTTCTCTATATCGATCTTATACAACTCACCCACAAAAGTGTGAATTACTAGTAAAAAACCATCGGGATGGTAAACAATGCCATTAATTGAAATTAAGTCCTTGTACCATTCTTTATGAGTAAAGAGAGGGCTTTTGATGATTGATAGAAGCTCTCCATTCACGCCAACCTTCCATATTTTACTTGATTTTGCATCGGTGACATACGCATTGCCCTCAGCATCTACAGCTACATCGTCTGCGAATGCTTTTCCATCACCTACATTATTAAGAATTGAGATGGGTTACCTCATTTATCACACCAATATATAAAACGTAAAAAAGATGAGAGTTTCATCCATATATTTGATTATATGGCTCCAACTTATCCAAAAACTCTTGTAAATATAATTTCACAAAATGAAAAAATGGAAACAGCTCCATTTGTTCTCATTCCATTAGTACTGTATATAGAAACCACAGTCTGTACACCTTATCAAGTGAGCAAAACACTCTGAACTTAAATAACTCAACAAAGATGAAACTTTCTAAACATTTATTCTTACTAATTCAATGACTTATATTTAGCAAAGAGAGGTACTTTGACACAAGGTGCAACCATCAGACTAGTTCTTTTGTACTACGAACATTCACCTTGGTATCATGTATTCGACAGTTGACCTGTTAATCTTAATCCTTGTCAAATGATCTTGAATGACACTTATCACTTTTTACGCTAACATAAATCCTACTTTTATTTCTTTTGTATTCAAAACTTAATGAACGATACAATCCTCATATAGTCAAATGCCAGGTTGCCCTGCAAGTGGTAGCAAAACTCTAGTTTTAGGATCATGTTAAAAGTAAAGGGCTACGTATTCTTGGCAGACTCGCTCTGCCACTAAAATCTCTATCACCAATCTTGCCATTAGGGAGATGATGGGCAATGCATCATTATGAGCATAGGTCAAATCAGATGATAACATTTTACCATTTCACTTAATCATTTAACAGAATAATTTTACACTATGACAAGAAAAAGAAAAAATAACTGTAAATAATACAATAAAACATATCATCAACTTCTGCAGTCCAAACTTGAATACAACAATATGTCAATGTCCCCACAAAAGAAAAACTAGTAAAGATCTCTCAGACAGCTACATCAATCAAACATATAATCTACCAAAGACCAGACTCAAATTCTAGGTGGTAAGGTGGGTGAACAAGTCAGAAGTTATGTTAATTAATTAATTATTTATTTCTTTAATCAAATTGCGGACCATGCCTTATTTATTTTGATAAAATTAAATAACAAAACCAATGAAAATCTCATATACCTTATTTAGTTCTTCTTCTAACTTTTTTTCAACAACAATAATTGAATATTCAGAATTTATGCAAATTTCTAAAAAAAAAAAAAAATTACAAAAACGTCAAAACCAATGAATATATCATACTTATTCTTCTTACTTATTCTCAACAACAATAATTGCAAAATCTCCAGAAAACATCAAATGATCACAACCATGAAATTTCATAAAAACTCACCTGAACCACTGAGTTGAGTAAGAAACAATCGATTCCACGTGTTCAAATCATAAGCTGCGAGAGCACTATACAAATTACCCAAAGCATCAGCGTTAACAACTAAAATTCTGTTTCTGAGTCGATCAATAACAAGACCCAAAGACCCATTTCCAGCTAAATCATTATCCTTAATAACTGTCTCTTCTTCTAAAACTGTTCCCGGAATATAATCTTCCGGCACCGGAATCTGACCAACACCACCCTCGAAATACGAGATAATAAATCGACGATTAAGATCATCCCATTTTGTGCACTCTCTCATCCACCCATGACTATGATACTTGTACACATCAGCAGCAGATTGATTTATTATTGAACGTTCTAGAGATATGATGAAACCAATAGGAACGGCTGAGATTATAAACAGGAGTATTAGAAATCTTGGAGAGCAGCACCAGCTGAACACACTCGCCATGTGACTACGTGAGAGAGAGAGAGAGAGAAGAGATGCTTTTAAGAGTTGTGAAGAAATCTATGACTCTGTGACTGTGTTATATATATAGGAAGTTGTAGCGTTGAAGTTTTTTTATGGAGAAGTTGATCAGGTACATTACGTGGTAACTTAATGAAGAAAAAATCTAATGTTATTGGATGATTAGGTTCCACGTGTTCATACTAGCTCATACCTTAGTATCACACTTATTACATTCTTGTACCAGAGTTGTACCATACCAAGGGTATTTACAGCAAAATTTGAGTCTGATTATGTCAGTTCAGCACAATCATAAATAGTATGGGCTAGGCCCAAGTCCAAATAGGTATAAGTATGTCATTGTAATTTGTAAGACAATTGCAGTATGAATGAAAAATATCTTTGTTATCTCAATTCTCTTTTTCTCTCTTTTCTATCTTCTTTTGACTTCTTTTTTCCTCTTCTCAATACTCAAGAAATCCTAAAAACTTGACATTTGGTATCAAAGCAAACAGATCTGGGCCATTAAACAATCCATCATCATCGTGGCGGAGGTTATTACGAATCACATATTATTCCCTGAGAAGTATCGGATCACACAGATTTTACATTGATTTGGTAAAAAAAATGTTTAAATATCAGAGAATATCAGACAGAATCTGATATTTTGGGGGAATTTTACTCTTTCCTGTTGGTCCCTTAAAAGAAATTCCCGCTGTATTAGAGTTTAATTCAAGATTTGTTGGAGATAGAATCAAACACTCTGATATGAATCCGATAATTCCCTGGGAATGATTACACGGACCAATGAGGCAATAACAGACCCCAAGTTTAAAGAGTTAACGGTAAAACAATCATCCTTTCAAGTTGATGTAGTAGAAATCAAAAGTGATGTTGAGGAAATCAAAGGAACAATCAAGGAAATGAAGGATCGATTTTAGTTCATCTCCAAAGGGATCGAATCGTTGTTAGGGATTCAAGAAGATGAAGCTGATCAAGAAAACTTCATGGACTCACCGATTCATAACAACCCATCATCATCATCTCAAAGATCCGTTGTTGGACAAGGGATTTTGGGTCCTTCTCCTGTAAAATCTATTCGTGCTAGTGAATGTAATGTTGTTTGTTCACAAAAATCACCTAAAGTTTCTCATAATTCTTTTGGTATTACAAATAGAGTACAAGTTGGGAATACTAAATCAGTTGGGATGAATACATTTGGTAATTTTAAAATTCCAAAGTTTAAGGGTGATGATGTTATGAATTGGCTTCAAAAGGCTGATCGATACTTCCGAATTAATCCAATTGATCCAACACAGATGGTGTTTTTTGCGTCACTACACTTAGAAGGTAGAGCAGAAATCTAGTTTCACTCTACTTATGATACAATTCATTGGTTGGACTTCATTGATGTAATAAGAATGAGATTCTCTGAAGAGGCTTATGAAAATGTTATAGGCACCTTTAATAAATTGGTGCAAACTTCTTCGGTCTCAGAGTATCAAAATAGGTATGAAGAATTGAAGCCATTAGTATTGCGGAAGAACAGACAGCTCTCTGAATAGTATTTCGTGGATAGTTTTATTAGCAAAAAAATTTATATGTGTAGCCAACTTGTATGTGGGTGTGTACACCCAATCATATGATGCCACGTGTCTATAAAATGGTTGAAAAACTGATCAAGCCCACTAGGGTTAACTAAACCCATACTAGGTTATATTATTATTGCCACATGGCATTTTGTGATTGGGTGTACACACCCACATTCAAGTTAGCTACACATATAAAATTCTCTGGTTTTATTAGTGGCCTCAAAGATGAAATTTAAACCTTTGGTGCAAATGCAAGATCCGCGGAGCTTGAGTCGTGCTATAACTGTTGCCAGATTACAGGAAACTGCGGTTGACTCTATACAAAGGTTTAATAGGTACAATGTCGGGTCTTCTTGCAGCAGCGTAGGCAGCTCTTCTAGTCCAGTCATGAGCCATACTTATAACAGACCTTTATACACCAGTTCCACCTCGTATACTTCCAGCAAAAATAGTACTCCAGCTCAGTCTAGTACAACCATAGGTGAAAAAATCGTTTTTGCCGACCGGATATTCACGAAATATTCCGGTTTTTTGGAGATCGGATCGGTACGGCATACGGCATATAAACGGAATTTAAAACACCCCATGCTGGTCGGCATTTATCGGATATTCACGAAATATTCGGCAAAACCCGATATTTATCGAAATTTATGAAATTTTCGATTATAAAATTAACACATTTATTTTTAATCTCCCCGAACTAGAATTTTCGATGAGATTATCAAAAAAAGGTCCAAAATGCACTAAACGTTTGGAAACTTTCGCGACGAACTTCATGGCCCTCCAAGAGCAATATACCTATGTTCGTGGAACCTCCCTTATTCTCAAACCAACATCCAACCTATTTATGTTTACCCTCATTTTTCTTATGGTAACATGGGAACCTCCCAAAGTGATGATTCAAGTGTACCATCCTACCAAACCCAACCAGATGACAGTGGTTCTTGGTTTCCTAATATAGGGAGTTGGTTGGCCCCAATGACAAGTGGGTCGGACGTGCAATCAGCCGATACATTAATGCTGGTTCAACAATACTCGAGATTTCCTATCTTTGAATCATTTGCTCCGTATTGTATGGATCAAGATGCATATGATATGCATATTGACCAATTCAGGTCGTACGAGCAAACAATGTCATGGGAATATTACTGTACTGAGTTCGTCCCCACACGTATGCGACTCGAAGCTCATCGGTTTGACATGGGGCGTCTATCATTCTGAGGTTAGCATGTCTTTTATTTTGATTATTAAAATAAAACTATGGGTTGAGTTGTAATGAGGTTGTTTGTGTTTAGTTCTTGTATTGTAAACATATAAAAGTTCTATGAATATCCGCCCGATATTTACGATTTTTTCACCTATGAGTAAAACTATCTTGTGTAATAGTTCCGTCTTAGCTTCCTTGTATGATTTGTCGTGTGTTTAATTTGTAATGTATGTTTTTCTTTTAATTATAAGTTTATATATCTAAATCAGAAGAAAAACACGAAAAGTGCAGAAAACCTCCCAATTTTCCGAATTTTTCGCGAATATTCGCGAAAAATTCCAGTACATTTGAATTTACCAAACCTCAAAAATCCGACATGGGAGGTCGGATATTCGCGGAATAATCCGGTTTTTTGGAGATCGGATATCCGGACTAAAACGATTTTTTCACCTATGAGTACAACTACTTCACCTATAACTATCAAGAAGTTGACACCAAAGGAAATGCACCTGCGTAGGGACAAGGGACTATGCTATAATTGTGATGAGGAGTATGCCTATGGGCACAAGTGCAAGACTAAACAACTTTTTCTTCTCATCGGTGACAATGAAGTAGAGGAACAGAATGATACAGATGGGCCTCAATCAACTACACCAGCAGAAAACAAACAACTGCTAGCTCAGTTGGTTTGTTATCCCTCTCAAACACTCCCACGAGTTAGAGGTTGTGAGTTCAATTCTCATGCTATCAACAGTGTTTGGGGGAATTTCTCACATAATTCTTAGGTGGGTCAGCCTTCGGGCCTGGTTCGAGATTGGGAGGCCCATGCTCTTATAATGATGATATGTGGTTAGGTGTTCTCCCATGATGATGATGTGGCTAAGTGTTCTTTAGCGAAAGCAAGTCCCTGAGTAGCAGAATTGCTCGAGTTGCAAGGTGGCGGTGTGGACACTTAGGTAGTAGCATCAGTAGCCTTCGGGCCTTGTCTTTGTATTGGGCCATGATTAATATACCAAACCACTGATCTCTCTCTCTCTCTCTCTCTCTCTCTCTCTCTCTCTCTCTCTCTCTCTCGATTTACTGCCGGAGTTCAAATTTTACCCCTGGGTGGTTGTGATATGGTATCGGGAGTACAGTGGCTTAAAACCATCAGTCCAGTACTTATGGACTTTAAAATTCTGGAGATGTCATTTCAGAGGAATGAGCAGACTATTACACTCAGGGTCTGTTTGGAAACCTGGAATCGAAAATCATTTTCCAAAACATGCAACTTTGTGCATTTGAAAGGACTTTAGTCCATAAAATTGAAAATGGAAATCCTTAAATATCAATGAATCACAAGTTTCTTATGGGGGGTAAAACTCTTGATTCTAGGCTTGATTGGAAATTTATTTTCTATATAAGAAAACTTTAATACTACCATCTATATTATTTTTCTATTATATCACTTATTTAATTTTTTTTTTTTTTCTCATTTCAATCTATGTATCCAAACATAGTAAAAATTAACATTAAAAATTTTAATTATCTAAAATCATAAGTTTTGGAATTATAAACTCAATTCCAATTCCTAAGAAAATTTCCAAACAGACCCTCAAGGGAATTCAGGATTCTGCAGAGCTGAAATTTATTGGAGCAGCTGCAACTCATAAATTTCATGACAGAAATCCTCACAGTATCATGGGAGCCCTATATTCAATGTCCGCATTTATTCCTAGAGAATTTTCTGACAAAGCTAATATAATAGAGGAGGTCCAACCATTACTCGAGGAGTTTCAAGAGGTGTTTGTTGAGCCATAAGGACTACCACAAAAAAGATCAATAGACCACAAAATTTGTCCCAAGGAAGGTGCATAACCGAATAGTGTAAGGCCCTACAGGTATCCTTATGTCCAAAAAACAAAAATAGAAAAACAAGTTCAAGCTATGTTGGATTTAGGAATTATACAACCATCTCTTAGGGTGCGTTTGATAACCCGTTTTGCCTCAGGCAAATGGGTATTTTCTTGTATTTTGGTGATTTAACCCTGTTTGATAACACTTCGAGTCGTCAGGCAAAAGTTTGGCAAAATTTACCTGAGATGGTCACGTGCAGTTATTTGCCTCAAAAATGCAGGAAATTTTTTCCTGACCCCCCCTGGGAAAATATTTCTTTGCCTCAGGCAAACAATAAATTTGCCAGGTATAAAAGTCAAAAAAAAAAACAAAAAAAACAACCAACTCTCTCTCTCTCTCGAACTGATCTCTCGACAGCAATGGCGGCGACCTAAAAAAAACTAATCTCTCTCGTCGCCACCATCACTCATCGTCTCCACCATACTCATTATCATCGTCGTCCTTCGTTGTTACGACGGTGAGTTTTCCTTTTTTTTTTTTTTTTTTTTTTTTTGTAATTCTTGGGCAAATTTCTTCATTTTTCTTTTGGATTATGGTTCTAATTAGGGGGGTTTTCGAAATAAGGTAGATTTTTGTTTGATTTTTGTTTTCTAATCGATAATTTTGAAAACCCTAACCCTAAAAATTTAGGGGTTTTCGAAATTGGGGATTTTTCTCTTCTAATTCCAAAATACAATTGATAATTTTGAAAACCCTAACCCTAATAATTTGGGGGTTTTCAAAATTGTGGATTTTTCTATTCTAATTCAAAATACAATTGATAATTTTGAAAACCCTAACCCTAATAATTTAGGGGTTTTCAAAATTGTGGATTTTTTTGTTCTAATTCAAAATACAATTGATAATTTTGAAAACCCTAACCCTAATAATTTGGGGGTTTTCAAAATTGGGGATTTTTTTTGTTCTAATTCAAAATACAATTGATAATTTTGAAAACCCTAACCCTAATAATTTGGGGGTTTTCAAAATTGGGGATTTTTTTTGTTCTAATTCAAATACAATTGATAATTTTGAAACCCCTAACCCTAAAAATTTGGGGGTTTTCAAAATTGGGGATTTTTTTGTTCTAATTCAAATACAATTGATAATTTTGAAAACCCTAACCCTAAATTTTGGGGATTTTTCGAAATTAGGTAAACTTTCTGTTAATTCATGATAAAATTCCAAATTTTTGAAAACCCTAACCCTAAATTTGGGGATTTTTCAAAATTAGGTAAATTTTCTGTTAATTCATGATACAATTCCAATTTTTTGAAAACCCTAACCCTAAAATTGGGGGTTTTTTGAATGCAAGTTGTAACACTCTCAATATTAGTTTCCATGCATATTCTTAATACGATCATCTCTTATTTATTTATTTATTATGGATCACCTCTTATGTATACTTGTTTAATTATATAACTTTTAATGGCTAATTATGTTTTGCTCTGGACTCTGTAATCTGCAGCAGCTCTACTTGATTAGAGCAAGCAATACATAATATAGTCGCATTGTCGCAATAGCGAATAGGTCATTGTACGTAGTAGAATATAAACTGTCTTTACCATCACAATACATATTCATAATGCATGTTGTTTTTCATAGTTTAATTTTCTGAAAAACCAGGTATATATGCTGATTTTACTGAGATTTTTTCATTGTTCTCTTCTGCTTGTCCAAAAGATTTTGATTTTAATTTTTTTTTTATATACATAAAAGTCAATCAAAGTATTGGGAAAGAACTGTTCTATTCCATTGTTCGGTGTTTTAATTAAACCAAAATCATGACACATATACTCAAAAGGAATTAGGCATCTACGCTAGGAATCAGGCATTTACGCGGGATTGCAGGTTACAGCAGGGGCCTTAAGGGAGCAATATATGAACTTATTAAACACTTATCTGTTTATATTATCTGGTTACAACTTTTTATATTATTTAATTTTTATAATTGCTTATAATATTGTTTTATTCAATATTTTCAGCAGTTCAGTTCGAAGATTTCTTCAAAATTCTGGGTAATTCATTTCTACATATTTTCTAATCTTTAATTGTAATGGCTAGCACAATCTAATCCATTTTGTTTTTCAAGTTGCAGTCTCGAAGTTCCGCATCTCGGTTTTCGATCTTCTTAAAATTCCTGGTATTCATTTCTACGTACATATTTTTTTTAATCTTTAATCAAAATGATTAGAACAATCTAATTATTTTTCTTTTCCAAGTTGCAGTCTCGAAGTCTCGCATCTTCGTTTCGGTCGTCACTCTCTGCTTTATTTCTTTGTTGTGCACTGAATTGAACCAGGTATTTTTTTCTATCTAATGAATGTTCATATGAACTGAGTGTGTTGCCATGTTAAGTATTAATGCATGTAAAGTTACCCTCTTTAGTAAAGCACGAACTCATTCACGAATTTTCTTCGACCACTCCAAGTTACATGTGTTATCTCTATTGCGTGTAATTAATAATAGCATGTTACACCATGAATTATCTATACGACATGTCATATATGTTGTTGCGTGTAATTGATAATAGCATGTTTAGAGTTACATGTATTTCTTCTAGAAAGTATTATGATTGCCTCCCGTTAATAAGGAAATTCACTATCAATACATATATTATTTCAGATACCATTATGGTTAAGTATGCTTGTTATGTTGTGCGTCGAGGGATACGTCCGGGTATATACTTAACCTGGTCGGAAGCCAAGGCTCAAGTAGACGGTTTTCCAAACAATGATTATCAGGGCTGTCAATCTCTTGCCCAAGCCCATTTTTTGTATGACCAGTACTTATCTGGTTGTGCGGCGCAGATAATCCAACAACCTGTGCAAACCTATTTGCAGCGGGAGACCACCTTTCCAGCTACGATCCCTGCTACCCTCCCTGATACGCTTCCAACTATGTCCGATAGTTGGTGGTTGGTTAGGAAGCTAGTGGTTCTTCTCTTGGTTATGTTGATCGCCATTCTATTGAAGTTGTTGTTTGTGTTGTAACTGGGGTCGTTGTAAACATTTTTAATCAGGGAAATGTACGAACTATGTCTGATAGTTGGTGGTTGTCGTTTGTAATCATAAAATGTACGAACTATTTGATATTAATACGAGGAACGTTTTTTAATCATGGAACTTGGTTGTTTATATTAATATGAACTATATATGTATATTGTGATTTAAAGGGTTGGGGGTTTTGTAGAATGCCAACTGAGGAGGAAGAACGTAGGTTGTTGGCTGCAATTGTGACAATTGTAGCTGTCCATTCTGTGATGCAACGTCGACGACGGTCTAGGAGGTATATCAGATCACCTAGTATACCTAGGGAGCCATACACGTACCAAGATCACGAACGTCTATCTAGGCTATCGAGATTCTATATAGACAACGACACTAGCTGCCATGATAACCTAAGGATGAGGCGTAATGCATTCCATTAACTATATTGTCGCTTACGCCGCTTAGGTCTAGCAAACTCCCGTTACGTGACTGTGGAAGAGCAAGTTGCCATGTTCTTATTGATAGTGGGACATGATAACCGCAATCGGAGAACACGATTTGAGTTCCAACGATCGGGTGAAACCGTGAGCCGGTTCTTCCATGTTGTCTTGGACGCGATGCTAAAATTGTTTAGGGAAGTTGTCAACAATGCTACCGAAGCCAACTGACCACTGACCAACCATGACAACCCTGTGTACTACCACGAGTTTTTTAAGGTCTGATTCTTAACTCTAGAACGAACTCCAAAATAAAATATTTTTAAAACGACCACTTAGACTAACCAAACTTTTTTTGATACGATAGGATGCTATTGGTGCGGTCGATGGTACCCATTTTCCTACCATGGTCCCCATCACAGATCATACTAGGTACCGTAACCGGAAAGGTGTAATATCCCAAAATTTCCTTGTAGCTTGCACTTTTGACATGAGGTTTACTTACGTGCTTGCGGGGTGGGAGGGATCGGCCCACGATGGTCGATTGCTGTGGAACGCAGTTACTCGTCAGGGTAGGAGGTTAACTATACCGGACGGTAAGTACTACCTTGCGGATGCAAGTTTTGCATTGAGTCCGGGGTTTTTAACCCCTTACCGCAGCGTCCGGTACCATCTTCGAGAGCGAGGAACCAACTCTCCCCAAAATGCTGATGAGTTGTATAATTGGAGACATTTGTCAATGCGTGGAGTGGTTGAGAGGATTATCGGTGTGCTGAAAAAGAGATTCGCGTACCTTAGGCATGCTCCTTTCCATGATGTGAGAACGCATACCAAGATTATCTTGGCTTGTTGTGCGTTGCACAATTTTCTGAAAGACATCGATCCCACGGATGTTTGGGAGCCGTGGGTACCGAGGGAGGACGACCAACCAGAGGTAGTACCTGAAGTCGATCATGAAAATGGTGGGGGTGAGATTCTTATTGGTCCGTACCAAGCTTGGACAAATTGGCGTGACAATTTGCGTAATGAAATATGGGCCGATTATTTGGACTACCACAATGGCGAACCAGAATGAGAACCATTTTTTTTTCATTAATATGTACGATTTGTAACAATTTATGTATTTGGATATTTGATTTGTATTTGTATTTGTATGACTATTTGAAGTATTTGTTGTTTTCATGAATGGATATATTGTTAGGCATGTCAACCATTAACTTCAAACCACCAAGGAGGACTAAGAAACCCAAACAGACTACACCTCCACAACCTTCTCAACCCACTCAACCGCAACCTCAGGAACAGCCGTACTTTCCACCCCATAACCAGGGTAGTTCTCGCCAAACTAGTTAAACCCAGATTAGGTGGACAAAGCCAATGATTGAGGTCATGCTCGATGCCTTGTGTGAAGAGGTTGCGCTTCGAGGAAATCGTGTCGACAATGGGATAAAAACTGAATCCCTCAAAGCAGCCGCTGTGGCTGTGAACAAGGCATTAGGGATGCTAGTTGGGCCTGAGAATGTTAGATCGAGCATGAAGACTTTGAGGGCTTCATACCTCACAGCCAAGGCGCTTATTGATGCTAGTGGTTTTGGTTTCACTTTCGATAGTGGACCAAGACTATATCTGGAGACGAAGACGCTTGGAATAAATATTTTCTGGTAATTCTTCTAGTGTTTGAACTCCATTCAATTAAAATCTGCCCCATGTCTATACCCACTACTAATACACATATATACATATATGTGATAATGTAGGCCCATCCCGAAGCGGTACCTTTACGTGGGAAAGAATTTCCATATTATGACCAGCTGTATATCATCATCGGTAATGAGACTGCAAATGGTCATGGAGGTGACGCTGGAGACCAAGAAGAAGAATTCTTCGTGGTTGATTCACCAAATGGTAAACCTTTGTCGTACGTTAAATATTGTTTAGGCGTTTTCGTCCAATCATTATCCCTAAAGTCTCGTAAATGTGTATTGATTAGGGACAGAACTTGATGAAGTAGAAGATTTTGTGGTAATGGAGGGAGCCGACACAAGTAAAAGTCCACAAGCTCCGCATACTGGGAATTCTGGGCTGAGTACTAATGATAGCTCTAGTTCGGAAGGACCTCGTAGGCTGCCTATACCACCTCCCATTGTACCTTTGCAGAACAAGCATAAGAAGTCACGCCTAGGCAGCGTTGATTCAAGTGATGCAGAATATAACAAAGGGATGATGGACGCTGTGAAATCTCTGGCAGATCATTTTTCTGGTCCAAAGATCGACGATCTTACTGAAGCATTGTCGAAGGTCCTAGGTGATGAAGAAGATGTGCTTTTGGAGGCAATAGACTTGCTCGGTGATAACAAAGCGCTTGCGTCTGTGTTTTTCGGGTTGAATGAAAAACTGCAACGTCCTTGGTTGCTTAAGAAGTTGGCAAATGCTGCCCGTAAGGCCTAGTATCGAAGTCATTGATTGTCGTTGTTATGATGTTTGTATTTGATTCTACATGTGGTTGTCTGAATATGTTAACAATATTTGACTTTGTTAGTTTGGATGTTGCGAACGACACCTTTAGACAATGATTTGAAACAATGTTTGGGGTGTTTTTCTAACACCGGAAAACTTCTATTATGCAGTTTTCTGTTTGGTTGTCATTTTTATATTCTTATATTATGTTGGTGATGGCAATGCTCTGCTTAATTTGATAGGAATGCATCCCGATAATTTTGGAAGAAACATTGTGAGTCTATATAGGCAGCGCAATGTGCATTGGACTGCATATATGGATAAGTTATTGTGTGATGTGCTGCTGTTCCATGCAACAGGCAGTGTACCTGTGATGGTCCGACTCCGGTCAGCTTATGACCATTTTGTCAATAGTGTGAAACACGGTTTCAACATCGAAGTTAGTTTCAACGAGATTCGATGTCGAATCTCGTATTTCAAGAGAGAATTTAAGGTAGTCCAGGAGTTGTGCGAAGACTATGGTTTTTATTTTGACAATGTCACGTTGAAAGTTAGCGGAACCAATGAAGAGTGGGACGAGGTCAATAGTGAAAATCCAGGTCGTTACGACCACATTAAGGATAGGTGTATGCCAACCTACTTGCCAATGTCTACTATAGTGGTTGTGTATAGTCTGCGTCCATGAGTGACGGCTATCTGTAATGTATGTAATGATTACTTTATAAGCAAATTTGTTTAATGACAATATTATTGAGTGCCATATATATCTATTTTGTTCAACAATTAATTTTGTTGAGTCCTTACATTCTTCATGTGTTATTTTATAAAAAGGAATGGCGTGGACACCAAAAGACGATGAAAATTTATGTGTTGCTTGGGGGTTAGTCCGCAGCTCACCACCGGTAAATGGTACCGGTGAAGAGTTTTGGGGTGTTGTTTCCGACCGATTCCATGCAATGGAGGGAGTTACTATAGGTAGAGGTCTGTCACACCTAGCCAATAGAATGTCTGAAATTTGGGAGACTACCGAGCATTTTATCGGTATTGTTGAGTTGCTTCGCGAGCGTCGAAAAATTTTCGATTGTGAATTGGAACGGAAGCGCGCAGCGTTGAAGGTATACAAATACGGCCAACATAAAGACTTCGAATTCAATTCTTGTTTGCCAATCTTAGAACCATACATGCGTTGTGGACAACCAGGTTGTACCGGTGTGATGCAAATCTACACTGGAAGTGGAAATAGGCTTGATGAAAAGTGGATAAGTCTTGTGAAGTGCTCCGTTGAACTATGTACATCAATCGAGTACTTGTTTCCGATACTTCGATCGCCTCCGACGAATGACATGGGGATGATATGTGCTCGATGCCTTCAACATCCCTGTCGCGAAGATTGCTCTTACGCATGGCTTCACTATAAAGCACAAGAAGTCGAGACGTGTATGCATTGCTCGAATACACCATGTCCTAACGAATGTTTTAGGTTTTGTGATAACGATAACTACTTTGATAATGAGTCGAGTCGGACTCATGATGTTTAATATGAAATTTTGTAAAAATTTAAAAAAAAATTTGTGTACCTTATTAATACGTAATATTACGTGATGATTGAGATTTTTCGTATGAAAATCGGACATTGTTATGCTTATTTGAAAACAATATTTTGGCGATGTTTAAATTTGACATGTTCAATTCAATTATTACCACCATTTTGTATTATTTTGTATATTACTTTGCTAGGGTATGTATTGTTTATTATTATTACTAGCGTTTGTTTGGGTATTGTTCAATTCAAATATTGCTAGCGTTTTTTTTTTTTTTTTTTTTTTTTTGTTCATATTAGATGGCCAATGCGAAAGAACTTCAGCCAATTGACGGAGAGCGTAATATCTGGTGGTCCAAGACAGTGACGAAAGCGAACGTCACCAATTCAAAGATTATGGTATGTCTAATCTCTTCTTTTATGGAATTTTTATATATATTCTGAATTTTTTTTGAATACATATAATACCATGATTGACGAAATTAGGGAGATAACATATTTATAAATGTAACCTATCTTTAACAGAAAATTTCGGCAAGGTTGAACGACAATTTTCATTCTGGGTTGGTTACGAATATGTGGTGTTGTGATCATGACCATAAGATCGTCTTGATGTGGGATTCAGACCATGCATACTACTTCAAACATCTTGGCTGGCACACTTTCATAAAAAACACCAAATTGGCTGCAGGTGATGAAATCTTATTTGAGATTCTTGGTTATGTTCAGCATCGTTTGGAGATTTGGGTTCAGATCAGGCATATGTACCCCACTGTTTCTGATTGGGTGCTCAAGGGTTGGAAAAAAGTTGAGAGATTGTATGCTCGGGCAAGGGCTGAAGGAGTGTTCCTTGATACACCGACGGAGAAGGTTCGTATTCCGGCCAGCCGCCGCCACACTACTTCAAAGATTGTATCACTTGGTATAGGAGCTGGGAAGACAGATGGCGCATCTGGATCTGGGAAAAAATCATTGGCGAAGAAACCGAAAATGCGAGTGATTATGCCGACGAAAGTCATGAAGTTGAGCATCCCCGATGGAGTAACACCCAAGGCAGCAAAACCCAAGGCACCCAAGGCAACACCCAGGGCAGCACGGAAGGCAGCAACACCCAAGGCAGAAACCCAAAAGGCAACCAAGGCAGCGGCAAGCAAGGCAACACCCAAGTCAGCAGTAACCAAGGCAACAACACCCAAGGCGGCAACCAAGGCAGCACCCAAGGCAAACTGTAACGCCCCGGGATTTCGTCCTCGCTCATCCCGGTGCGTCGAGCACCATACCGCTCGCTAATGTCAATATTGTCCCCCTTTAGTCACTGCGGATATCCAGCAGTAGAGGGTTTTGGATCAGGGCCCACCCATGTGGTTTACCCCAAAAGGCCTTGACTTTAGTTAGAGTATGGTTAAGCTCTATATACTACCAATACAACCACTTTCTTGGCAATGTGGGACTAACACCAACTCATGGGTGTTACAATCTCACCACCTTAGAAATAGAGCCGTCCTCGGCTCTGCAGTACGCTCAGTACAGTCCCAAAATCTCCGACGTTCCCTGCCAAGTGAGACAAGTACCTGGCGCTCCTTGGGCCTTTCCAACGTACTTCCCACCTGCAACAGGCGACCCGTCATCGGCTCTGATACCAACTGTAACGCCCCGGGATTTCGTCCTCGCTCATCCCGGTGCGTCGAGCACCATACCGCTCGCTAATGTCAATATTGTCTCCCTTTAGTCACTGCGGATATCCAGCAGTAGAGGGTTTTGGATCAGTGCCCACCCATGTGGTTTACCCCAAAAGGCCTTGACTTTAGTTAGAGTATGGTTAAGCTCTATATACTACCAATACAACCACTTTCTTGGCAATGTGGGACTAACACCAACTCATGGGTGTTACACAAACACCCAAGGCAGCAACCAAGGCACACAATTTTCAGGAACCATGTTCATGCTTTGACAATTATGGCGTTGGCGGTAATTGGGACTGTGTAGCAGAAATTTTCAGGAACTCAGAAGCAACAATGGATGTCGATGTCGCAGTTGAGATTTCAGACTCCACAATAGTGATTGACAGTGATTCTGACAGTGAGGTATTCTAGTTATTGACAGTGATTGACAGCAGTTAATGTGCACTTGGTAAACTGATTGACAGTATTTTGGTAAAAGTGTGTTAACAAATAGTTGTTGATATTTATGACGGCATTAGTTGTTAATATTTTGGTAAAACTGATTTGACAATAGTTTTCATGACGACATTATAAATGTTGGTCGTCCAGACATGTATCCGACTTTTGTGACATAACTTTTGTTTATAACTCTATATTATTATTTTTGTGACGTAACTCGTGCATTAGAGTCATGTGCGTACAAGTTATTTTCGATATTGCTAGTGATTTTCTTATACATGTCCTTGTAATTTTTCTTTTTATAATGTCGATGTGTATAGTTGGTTACATATGCTTATGTTTATCGAGTTGAAAGTCCTTGTGTTAACTACACACAGGGCTATTAAATATTTTATTTTTTAACAACAAGGTTTTTTTTTATTATATTTGTTTATGGGCTTGTTTATAACTCTATATTATTATGTTTGTGACATAACTCGTGCATTAGAGTTATGTGCGTACGGGTTATTTTCGATATTGCTTGGTGCTTATTTTCGATATTGCGAGTGATTATTTTTTATACATGTCCTTGTATTTTTTATAATGTCGATGTGTATACTTGGTTACACATGTTTATGTGTATCGAGTTGAAGGTCCTTGTGTTAACTACTCACGGGGCTATTAAATATTTCATTTTGTCCACCAAGATTTTTATTATCCCAATTTATCTTCTACAACAACCACTACCTTTTTTTTCGTTAATTTAAATATTAAAATTTTATTAATAAAAATTTTTAAATTTTTTGAAGTTTTGTATTATTACTACAAATCACAAGTATGTATTATGTTATTGGGTTGGGTTGATAAGATATGTGTTTTTTCAAAGGTTTAAGATTGATGGGCTTAAGATTTATGAGCTATAAAAATTGGCCCATGTTCAGTTTAAGTGTTTGCCTAATCATTTAAAGATTATCAAACAGAGAAATAGTGGCAAAACCAAGTTTTAAAGTGTTTGCCAGTGTTTGCCCGTGGAGTTATCAAACACTTGCAAAATTTGTTTGCCTCAAAATTTATTTGCCTGAAGCCGGCAAATCACCATTTGCCTCAAAATTTGCCGGATTGCCGAAAACATCAATTTGCCAGGAAAATTTATCAAACATCAATTAGTCTATTTTCTTCTCCAGTCATACTAGTAAAGAAAAAGAAAAAGACAATTCATGGCGAATGTGTATGGACTACCATAAGCTCAATTCTCTGACAGTCAAGAATAAATTTCCAATATTCCTGTAATTGAAGAGTTACTAGATGAACTTTATGGGGCATCCATCTTCACTAAATTAGACCTTTGTGTTGGGTATCATCAGAAGGGTTTATGAGCCGGATGTCTACAAAACTGCTTTCAGTACCCATTTGGGCCATTATGAGTTTCAGGTAATGCCTTTCGGCTTAACCAACCCACCTGCTATCTTCCAAAGCCTGATGAATGAGGTATTCAAAAGCTATCTCAGAAAATTTGTACTTGGTTTTTTTTACGATATTCTGGTATATAGTAAAGATTTGCAGGAACATAAGTTACATTTAAGGCATGTCTTCGTTCTCGTGAAACACCACAAGCTCTTTGCTAAAGCTTCTAAATGCATTATAGCACAGCCTAAGCTCGAGTACTTGGGACATACATCTCTCATCAAGGAGTTTCAGCAGATCTTATAAAGATAGAAGGCATGCTCAATTGGCCTCAACTGCAGTCACTGAAAGCCTTATGGGGTTTCTTGTGAATAACCGGTTATTATCGCAGATTTGTACGAAACTATGGAATCATGGCTAAACCTTTGACAGATCTCTTGAGGAAAGACCAGTTCAAATTGAATGATGCAGCCACGACAGCTTTTGAACAACTAAAAAGGGCCATGACTCAGACACCAGTGTTGCAAATGCCTGATTTTTCTCAAGACTTTGTGGTTGAAACAGATGCTTGCCTTAATGGAGTTGGAGCTGTCTTACTTCAACTAGATAAACCCATAGCCTTTCTCAGCAAAGTTCTTCCTCCGCAAAAATGGGATTATCAACGTATGAAGAAGAATTATGGGCTATCATTTATGCGATTACTAAATGGCGGTTCTACCTATATAGAAGACACTTCACTATACGAACTGATCATCGAAATCTCAAGTTCTTACTTGACCAAAAAATGACCACACTAGTGCAGCAGAAATGGCTCGCCAAATTGTTAGGCTATGATTATAAATTCTGTTTCAAAAAAGGGTCTGACAATGTTGTTGCAGACAGCCTCTCTCGAGCTCACGAAGATCTAGTTTCATGTCAAGCACTTTCAGTTATACAATCTCCATGGGTTCAAGAGCTTTTATTGAGTTATGAAGGCGACCAACAAGTACAGGACATCATCTCATCTGTAGTGGTGTCATCAGATGAATCTCATTATTTCTATCATCACCAACTCTTGCGTTACCAAGGCAAGCTTGTTGTGGGTTCATCTGGCGAGTTGCGACCAAAATTTTTGTCTGAATTTCATTCAACAGGTCTAGGTGGTCATTTTGGTGTGCAGGTCACAATTAAAAGAATCTCGCAATTCTTCTTTTGGCCTACATTACATTTTGATGTCAAAATTTGGACGACTCAGTGTGATGTCTGTCAGCGACGTAAGACTGAAAAAATGCATTCACTTGGGTTGTTACAACCTCTCCCCATTCCCAACAATCCATGGACAAATATCTCTTTGGATTTTATTGAAGGCTTGCCTCCATCTGCTCACTTCAATTCTATTTTGGTCATGGTGGACAGATTCTCGAAATATGGCCATTTTATTTCTTTGTCTCATCCTTTTTCAGCAGCTACAGTAGCTCAAGCTTTCTTTGACAATGTTTTCAAGTTACATGGTATGCCGGAAACAATGGTAAGTGATAGAGATTCCATATTTCAGTCAATTCTAGACCAAATTTTTTTTTTTATTGGGTACCAAGCCGGTTCATTCCACCGCATATCATCCTCAAACAGACTGCCAGACTGAGAGGCAAAGAATGAGTCCTACGTCCCATTTAGCACACCCTATTTATGAATTAGTCCTGTTTGACTGCGACTTTAACGAGAAGTCCTAATTTTTAAACTTATACAATGTCAGATCATTTTTTTCTAGAAAAGTTATAAACCAATCCTTGACTAAACTAATCCCGCTAAAACTTTAAAATTTTATATTTTTAAATGGCAATATTACCCTTAACATTTTCAACCGTTTTTTTCTTTCATAATATGAAATTTCATCTAAACACTTTGTTCTTTTGTTTTGCAAATCTGAGTTTAATTTGGTAAGTATTTCATCTAACATTTTCAACCGTTTTCTTATTTTTTTTCGATTTCTTGTTTTAATTCTCTTAATTGTTCATCTAGTTGTATTTTTTTGATCTTGTCAATTTTAGTACTTCACAATATCATCTGATAGCCTTGTTTTTGCTACTTTGGATTTTTTAGATATATTTCAATTATCAAATATTTGATTGATTATTGTTTCAAAATCAGCCTCGAATTTTTTTTTGTTCTGTGATTTTTTTCAGTATCAGCAATTCTTAGAATGGCTCAGTAGAGTTTCAGCAATTTTTTAGAATTGCTTTCGTATAGTTTCAGGTTCAGTTGTTTTCTGTGATTTTTTCAGTAACTGCTATTTTTAGAACTGCTTGATTTTTTCACTTGGTTTTTTTAGTATCAACGATTTTAATAATTTCTTGGTTTTTTCACACAAAGCAATTCTTAGAATTGCTTTGTTTTTCAGTATCAGCAATGTTTATAATTGCTTGGTTTAGTTTCAGCATACTTTTGTTTCAGTATCAACGATTTTAATAATTTCTTGGTTTTTTCACACAAAGCAATTCTTAGAATTGCTTTGTTTTTCAGTATCAGCAATGTTTATAATTGCTTGGTTTAGTTTCAGCATACTTTTGTTTTGGCAACAACAATTGTTTACGAATTGCTTACAAAAATTTCGAAATGTACAAATTACAGGAATTGATATGGGTGAGGTAGTTGTTGTTGTACGATTTGGGAAGAAAAATTTTCCATTTACAATTGGTTTAAGTTCTAAAATTGAAGATTTGAGGAGAGAGGTAAATATCAAGTGGAGGGAGGTGGAAACTTGCTTTGAATTGTTTTATGATAATCATGGATCCCGAGTTTTTATTGGATTCAGACCTTCATTTGCAGTCTCTGTCTTGTTTTCTTTCTTCTAAAAAGGAGTTTATAGTTGGCTTGCTGAAAAGGACAAAGACTTCTGATTTTTAGTATCAACGTTTTAATAATTTCTTGGTTTTTTCACACAAAGCAATTCTTAGAATTGCTTTGTTTTTCAGTATCAGCAATGTTTATAATTGCTTAGTTTAGTTTCAGCATACTTTTGTTTTGGCAACAACAATTTTTTACGAATTGCTTACAAAAATTTCGAAATGTGCAAATTACAGGAATTGATATGGGTGAGGTAGTTGTTGTTGTACGATTTGGGAAGGAAAATTTTCCATTTTATAATTGGTTTAAGTTCTAAAATTAAAGATTTGAGGAGAGAGGTAAATATCAAGTAGAGGAAGGTGGAAACTTGCTTTGAATTGCTTTATGATAATCATGGGTCCCGAGTTTTTATTGGATTCAGACCTTCATTTGCAGTCTCTGTCTTGTTTTCTTTCTTCTAAAAAGGAGTTTATAGTTGGCTTGCTGAAAAGGACAAAGACTTCTGATTTTAGGTCTAATTATAGTGCTAATGATTTTAGGTTTTAGGAGACCCATTAGAGATGCTCTAAGAAATGAAATACTTTAGATATATATGCTGACCTAATGAACATGAGTGGCGGGCTACTTACAGTGCTAAAAATCAATATTCCGATATGATGTGGTGAAGAAAATCTTAAGATTAGTTGTGAATAAAGACATTTGATTAGCTTACAGAACTAGCATAAGGTACCACTATAATGAACCTTGCACGGTTGCACCAATAGGAAAGAAATGAATGAATGGCAAATGAAGACTAACTTAATACACGAAACATACAGTACAATGAAGGCTCATTTAACACATAAAACCTACAAGCATCTCTTGTTCTGACACCACACACCAATAGCACAACACAAGTGATGCCATCAGCATTACTATGGTGACATTATAAATTTACCTGGTATTTTAACAACTCAAACTATGGTTCATATTACCATTACAACACAAATCAATCAAAGTCTGATACAAATAATCAAAGATTAATATTCCAACAACATAGGGCATTCCATAACAGGATAAATAAGAACTACACAAACAACAATTCCACGCCAAAAGGTAAATCGTTCACAAGTTGCTCATGGGCTTGTTCTTCTATCTTCTTCTTTTCAAAAGCAGCCTCTTTCACTCCTCTGTCCGCTTTCTCTTTCGAATACCCATAGTCACTGTGGAAGTCAATATAAACAAATCCCTGCTTGTGATCGTAGAATCGCCGAACACAATCAATGATAATTTTCTCTAGCACTTTGCAATTTCTAAACAAATATTTCGTAAACTCTATTTCGTGAGAAGTAGCAGTAAACCCGCTTAGGACAATCTCTTTGAGATAAAATTGAGGAGCATCCGAAGGCCTCTGTAGTACTTCGCACTTTGAAGCCGAGTGGTATAACTGCAACAAAAAGGAAGGGTTACTCCTTTCACTTTTCAGACTGGATGCATAAGCTGTTCTGTTTTGTTATTTTATTTTATTTTAACAAAATTGAATTCTAAAAGGAATATGTTTTATTAATATAAATAAAATTCACGTAAAAGAAGAAGAATTCAGTATATTTTCACAAGGGATTATTGTTATTGTGTATGCATAAGTTTTTTCTTTGTTCTTTCTTTCTTTCTTTTTTTTGGGGGGGGCGGAGGCTGCAGTCTATATATAATGAAAAAGACTTACATGTAGCTCAAGTGTATGCAGGTATGGGGCCGCTTGCACCAGAGGTATAAAAGCCCAAAGATATTCTTCGCGACTAACAATCTTTAACACTAACTTCTTTAGATTCGCGAACAATGGTAACTGCTGAGGAATAGTTGTTCCCTGAAAATTCAACCAAACTTGAAATAACTGTTTAATCACAAAAAAACACAGCCATGAGGAAATAAATAGATATAAGTATCAAATAACGATTCAACATACCTTAAAACGTCCGACAGTTAAGAACAATGACTCCATTTTGGGAAGATCACTTGAGAGCTTTCCTAAAGCATAACTTAGACCAGCAGATAAATCATTACGTAAATAATGAATTATAACATTAGAAAGATGGGGAACATCTAGAAAAGAGAACTTCACTGGCTTCCCACAGTACTCTAACCTGGTAAGATTTCTGGAATCAATTTTTATTTCCCGTTCACAATAACATTTTATAACAGTCAAGTACTTCAGTTTGAGAGATCGGCCAGAAATTTCTAAATCAAGCAGCTTTCGGCAGTCAACCAAAACAAGTTTCTCAAGATTAGGACAACTGGACAGAAATTTAGTAATATCGACTTGGTTGATAACAATATTTTCCAACTGAAGATCTACAAGGGAGCTAAAACAACTGAAGTCAAGGGGACCTAAAGTGCAAGAATTCAAACACAAACACTTTACCAGAGACCCTGTTTCCTTGGTGAAAAGCCAATAAGGAAACAGGTAGAGTTCCTCATCCCCAGGTGAAAATGGGAAAGTATGAAGTCCCGACAAATCAATAACCAAATTTTGCACTCTCTTTGCGACAGCCACACTTATCCACTGATCAATACGATGAGCAAATTCTTTCTTCAAATAAAAGCTAAGCCTAAATGAGTCTATCACAGGATAGTCAACCTTCATGATCTGGTCAACCCATTGTACAAACTTACGTCTTTCTTCCAACAACAAATTCCTATTATACATCAATGGACCATATCTATAATCATAAAACATTTTCGTTTGGTAATTACTCTCTCTCATGACAAAAACATCAAGGTTGAGACTACGAGACAACTTCAAAGATGTCTTCCAGCAGTATCTCCACCTGCGTGAAAGAATGCTGGTTCTTACTGCTTCTCTTAATGACATCAATGACAGAGTGAAATGAAGAATCTCATCCGGCAATCCACTAATCCAATCTTCTGAAATCTGGAAACCAAAAAGTTTCAGCAATACTATTAAATTTTATTAGTGAAAAGCTTCCTTACAACACCAACAGATAAAAGATAGAATACAAAACAACTTCCTGCACATCACCACATGAAGAGATGTACAAGTCCCTTCCCTTCTTTCCAAGAACAAAAAACAGTACACAGTGTTATCTTTTTACCTGATAATCATACTCTAGTTTTCTCTAATTTATTTTCTTAAATCTCATAACATACAGATACTTAACTACATATAAACAAATATCATCTATATCTCTTTGTAGTTTGTATTCGAACCCACACACAATCAGAAGGCTCTTACAACAAAAAGTCTAACACTCATCATCCTAGCATCCGAAGATGTTCAGTTTTTATAACAAAGAAATATTACGTTCCAAAATCCTACAGTTTTTATCTTCTCACATTTTCCTCAAGTGGGAGTGATAAATCACATAGATAGTAGCAGAATGAGGATCATCACATTTTCCACACAACACAAATTAAATCCTCTCATAATTAAAAACCCTCATCCTAGCACTCAAAGATATCATTCCCACAAAAAATGAATTTTACTACAAAAAAAAGTTGCTTAAAAGAAATACAGTAAGACCTCGATAAATGAATATTCGATAAATCAATAACCTCGCTTAAGTAATAAATTTATCTGGTGTTAATTTGTAGTTTTGTACTAAATGTGTTCGATAAATGAATAACCTCGCTTAATTAATAAAAATTTTGCAGTCCCAAGGGAATTCATTTATTGAGGTTTTACTGTAGTTGTCTTCGGAAATCCTATTTTTCATATTTACATTAGGTGGAGTTGATGAATCACGATATTTCTTTTTAGCAAAAATAAGTATTTACCAGAAAGACCAATTCTTTCAAGTGGAATATTACGCACAAGTTGTTACTCACTTGCATGATGACAACCACAATTAGGGATACAACCGACAATATTACCCTATACATAGCCATATCACAATCAGCAAATTTAAATCACAAGAAAAGTTTATATAGCATTGGTGAACTAAAAGGCTAAAACCACAGAAGTTGACAGAAAGGGAGAAGGAGGTAGAGAAAGTTTTAGTCAGTAGTGTGGACCAAAGTTATAATCTGAGTCCAAAAACGAGTTTAAGAACACTAAAGGATTTATAAAATTAAATTAAATTAAACAATCCATAAACTTTATATAATAAGGATTTCAAAGATCAATATCAAACAATAGCAAAAAGCATTGGGAAGAACAAAGAAGAAGAGTATGTAATTCATACCATTATATCAGAAATTGTAGCTGAAACTGCTTTCTGCCCAAAAAAAAAATAAAAAATATACACATCAAAATAGCTCCAAAACATCACATGCATTTAAAAAGGTTACATCTTTATTGATTCTATTACTCTATGAATCCAAATTGACCATAATTAACGATTTTGCAGAAAGAAAATTAAAAAAAAATAACAGAAATTTCACTAAATTTGAGACTTGAATGTATGATGGGAAAACTTGGCAAATTTAATTGCATCAAAAATCGAAAATTCCTGAACGAAAAAGATTGACCTTTTTTTTTTTTTTTTCCAATCTCACGAATTTTAGGTGAGAAAGGATAAATTGTGCCTGTGGGTGCAGTTGATTATTACCTCGTAGTCGTAGGTTTGTAGTTGTAACCATAGGTGAAAATATCGTGCGTGCCGGGCGGATATTCGCGATATTTTCCGTTTTCCAGAGATCGGCACGGTACGGCACACGGAATATATTCGGATATTAAAACACCCCATGCCGGTCGGCATAAATCGGATATTCGCGGCATAAATCGGCAAAAACCGATATTTATCGAAATTTTGGAAATTTTCAATTTTAAAATTAACACATTTATTTTTAATCCCCCCGAAGTAGAATTTTCGATGAGATTATCAAAAAAAGGTCCAAAAGGCCCTAGACGTTTGGAAACTTTCGCGACGAACTTGATGGCCCTCCAAGAGCAATATATCAGAAAGAAACGAAAAAAAAGCACGCCCATGCCAAAGTGAAGTTCTCTCTCACTTTTGGCAAACCAGTATACTGTTTGTATCCAAGGTTTGTTTTTGTGTAATGAATAATTGGTATCTAAGGTCGTACGAGCAAACAATGTCATGGGAATATTATTGTACTGAGTTCGTCCCCACACGTATGCGACTCGAAGCTCATCGGTTTGACAAGGGGCGTCTATCATTCTGGGGTTAACATGTCTTTTATTTTGATTATTAAAATAAAACTATGGGTTGAGTTGTAATGAGGTTGTTTGTGTTTAGTTCTTGTATTGTAAACATATAAAATTTCTATGAATATCCGCCCGATATTTACGATTTTTTCACGTATGAGTAAAACTATCTTGTGTAATACTTCCGTCTTAGCTTCCTTGTATGATTTGTCGTGTGTTTAATTTGTAATGTATGTTTTTCTTTTAATTATATGGTTATATATCGAAAAATTCAAAAAATCACGGAAAGTGCAGAAAACCTCCCAATTTGCCGAATTTTTCGCGAATATCCGCGATATTTTCCGGTTTTTTGAATTTGCCAAACCTTTATAATCCGACGCATGAGGTCGGATATCCGCGGAATTTTCCGTTTTTTTTGGATCGGATATCCGCCCTTTACTGATATTTTCACCTATGGTTGTAACACTCTCCAATAGCTAAGCTTGAAAAGAAACAGAAACAGAAACACAAAGAGAGAGAGACGACAGTGAGAAACTGTTACAATTAAGAAACCTATAATACATGTTTGGGTCATTGGGTCGGTTCGGTTTTTTAATTTCTTAGTATCAATTAAGAAACCCGTATGTGCATTTGTCTATAACTCTTTATCCATATTTTACTGACATATATCCATACTAGTTGTACCCGTGCCTATCGGCACGCTAGTGTCAACAAATTAGTATTCTTAGTGCCAACAATTTTCACTGATAATATTGACTGAACGTGAGAAATTACTTTATGTTTCAACATAATAAAAAGAATTCTAAATATGATTTGGTAGTTTGTACTTGTACTAAATGCAGTTTATACAATGTTTGCATGAAAAGTAATTTATATTTCTTTCGTCTTCAAATCTTCTATTTCATTCTTTTTCTCTTTTAAATCTTCAACTTCTGGCATCCTTAGGTTGCAAATATTCTTGTAGCGTATGATGATTGAACGTAGTAATTTGTATTAAAAATAACAATTTTTTTTATCTTTTTAAAGAAAAAGAAAAAAAATTATGAAAGAATGTTAATCAACATGGCTGAATGTCTATACATAGCCAACCAAGGTTTAAAAAAGCTATTTGGAGAACTGAGGCGGTTCAGTTAAATGAGGCAAGGCGTATGCCTTAAAGCGGAATGAGGCGTAAGCCTCAATTTTTATTAAATATTTAATAATAATTCCAAAAATAATAAAATTAAAATCATTATAATTCCGAACATTTTAAGAATTATAGTACCATTTAGTAAAAATCAGTGCATAATGCTTTTAATTAATTTTTAATACACTTCCCCTGATAAAAAGTTTGTTGAAAGTGTAATAATAGGTAAATAATTTATTTTCATCAAATTGTTTTGTAAATTGTGAGGGTAAAACACAAATATTGAAAGAAAAAAAAAAACTTAAAATACCTGAAAAATGAAACTCAATATAATTTTCAAATTTGAATCTTACGAGGCGTACGCCTCACACTGTCTCAAGGCTTAAGCCTCAGAGTGCGCCTCACACACGCCTCATTTGGAGAATTAGACCGAATTAGAGGCATATGCCTCAGTGCCTTATATTACCGCCTCACTTCGAGGCGCGCCTCAAAAACGCCTATTTAAACCATGTAGCCAACATGAACTAAAAGCATGGACTGGGTTTGTCTATAAAAAGTCTGGACTGCCTGGATCTATATTACAATCACTTCTAACATATATTGCGATTTAGGAAGGTTACTGAATTTCGTACCTACTGTAGCAACAGAGATAATATCTAGAAGTAAGATATGCAAATAAATAAAAGTTATCTATCTGATATGAATGAGTGGGTGGAGATCTAAATTTCAATACTGTATTCATATTTCCACTCAACAATTGTTCTTTTTTTTTTTTTTTTTTTTTTCTTGTTAGCCTAACTTGCATTGTTCAGGGATGATATAGTACAACATCAACAAGTAAATACTCCTAAAATGGGGACACATAGTTACATATTGTCATATATGATATGCCAAATAATCAGTGGCAGCCATTTCACTTGAATGACTAAATGATAGTATGGTTGCAAAACCAAATACAAGATAAAAAGTGTTAAGCAAATATATAACAATTACACTAAGCATGAGGGTAAGTCAATGTAAAACACCCACTACACTATACCTTTATCAATTTATGGGTACATAAAAATACAAATATACATAACTAAGTGAGATTACATGTCTTAAAGAATTAGATGATTAACAAATTAACTGTACAACTAGAAGGGCTCACCAAAAATTATCATCATCACCCACTGATCTTGATGGATACGCTTCATCTGCTTCTTGCTCCATCTCCAGCTCTGGTTCAAATTTAGGCAAGTCAATATCAGCAATATTCTTTAAGTGAGCTACAAAGAGTTCATTGTGGGGTTTCATCACCATCTGCGGCTCCTACCTCATACATGCATGGGGTGCTTGCTAGCAACTGCCACACACTTCGTACGAGCATCATGTGTAGCCTCCAGATTTGAATTGGAATTCCCAAAGACAATACACCGTTCAGATATAAATATAAGACATTGTGCAGTGTACACAAACATTTCAGTGTCAGGTTTTCCCCTATGAATGTCAATCATATTCTCTTATTAATTGCTGATTAAATTTTTAAAAACATCAATAATTAACACTGTTATGTACATGAGTTTTTTTGGCAGTTAGAACCACCTCATCAAAGTTTACTTATCAATGTTGTTTGGCATGCAGTCCATCAAGTATAGCTTTCCTGCCAAATAATGAATGACAGAAACTACAGTAAGTACATTTTTATGAGCAAAATACTGAACAATGAGTGAAATAAAAAATGCTTTATACAATCCTGATCAACATGTCCAGAAATTAAAATAGTCAGACCAAAAATGAGGGAACAAAATACTTATAATTCCAACAAGAAAATCTACAGTATTTAACAATTAACAGGCATCAATTAGCACTTTTGTATATCACTCTTGTCCATTATTTCAGTAAATTAATGAGCGTGATACACTTCATCAATTCCAGATTGTTTTGGTTTAAGGACAGACAACCTTGAAACAGTATTTCAACAACATACAACTTTTGTTATGTGAACTAAAGAATCTTCTGTTTCAGACCTACTTACCTATGAAGCACTGCCTTAGTTTTCTGCAGCAGTCAATAAAACTCGATTGTGTAGTAGCAAAATTAACGTGTTCTTTGATTGTCATAGCTTCTGCTAAATCAAAATTAACTTGACAAATAAAATCCACAAGCAAGAAAATATCACCTCTAAAATACTGCTGCAATGCAAGTATTCTTAACTTGGTGATCTGATGCTGTCAGTATTTATGAATGAGATGAATAGATCATTTCATAGCCATCCAAGATTAGACATTCCAAGTGTACCAAAATTGGCTCCAGATCTCACACAAGCAACAACAATTAAGAGATTTAGCAGCGTCAAAAAAATTTAGCGGTATTTAAAAATAAAAAATTTAGGGGACGTGAGTCTTCAATTTCAGGTCCTATTCCTTACCAAATGTATGCACCAATACAAACTGCAATATCACGATAAGAGATGAAGCAATAAATATTCAACAAATAAATAGTCCATGAAGTACACACCAGAAAAAGAACATGATCATGGATGGCATAGGGACAGATTATAACAACTTAGGGGGACTGTAGAGGCATTGCAGCAGGTTGCCTTCTCTGAGAGTTCAGGTAATAATAGAAACATTTGATACAGAAAATAGTCTTATATGGTGATTTTAATGGATCTTTCAGTTGAAAGGATATATGAGAGTCACATTACCTACGTAACAATCAAACCAAAATTCAATGACAAAAAGAACAAAGTAACG
The DNA here is from genome assembly GCA_023053565.1 of Aquilegia eximia. Lineage (NCBI taxonomy): Eukaryota > Viridiplantae > Streptophyta > Magnoliopsida > Ranunculales > Ranunculaceae > Aquilegia > Aquilegia eximia. The sequence continues at coordinate 10,264,426 of JALIGU010000004.1, read as the reverse complement.
CGACAATGAATATTCTAATCACAACTATGAGGACTGAGGGGGACCTACCAAACTTCACCAGTATGACCATACTCATGAAAATTTGCCAATTCGTCTTCATATGTGGCATCCCAATAGCTTTGTAAACCCAACACTGAATGTTCCACATCAGCATCTGGTGCTTCCTTATCATAACTGCTTCCACGAAAAATTCAAATTTTTTTTTATTTGAGCTCGACACTGTAATTATATTCTAAAATAGTACAACACCAAAATAAAGTAAAGTTCACTCTCTTCCCCTCCATTGTTATTAATGCAATAACATCTCAATACATGACAAACCATAATGAACATATACAAAATTTATATTTCAAACCATAGATAACCTATCCACCTCTCTGAAAGGGTTACGATGAATTGATGAAGAACAAAAGTTTTACCAATGAACTATATGATAGTTGGTCTTCAAAATGATAACCTTGACTACACTAAACTTACACATACAAACTGCAATATCACGATACTGTTGGATTCAGACATTATTAATATAAATCAAACTGCAATATCACGATACTCCAAGATAAATCAAACTGCATATAAATCAGAAAAATAAATTGACACGAAAAAAGAAATCCATGTATCAATATCACGATACTCCATATAGATTTGCAACCTCTGAATGAGATTATAATTATATATAAGGAAAGATCTTCTAGATTACCAACCTCTGAAAAGAAAGAACAAACGATTGTACTTATTACTGACATTTTGCACAGAGAATACAAGTGAAGTGAGTAAATCCCTCAGTTTATTAGTCAGACACTTAGCCTTGTGCTGTGTATTGAGAAAGATCACCACATTCTTATTGATAAGCAGAACCTTGTGAATGTCACAGACTGTGTTCTAATTTCCATTCCTCAAAATAAATGTTAACGTAGAATTGTTGAATGCTTCAAGAGTCATTTCGGTTCAGTATATATGTAATATGGCATGAGATTAATTTCTGAAATAGTTTTAGGTTAAGAAAACAAACCAACAGTAGATGAAGTTTGATGGTCAGTGCTGGTGAAATCAACTTGAGTAGATGGCATATCAAGAATAATCTAAATAATAAAAGAGTAAAAATTTATTAAACTAAGGTTTTTATTATTTTAATTAATAAGAAATCAACCTTAGCATACCGATTCAGGTCGCTTTCTTATTAATTAAACTATATTGTTTTTTGGATGTTTATCCTGCCATTGACGTACCCCCGTCTATCCTGTCTTACTTATTTTCTTCCAGAACTAATTGTGTAAGATGGTACTCTTATCTCTTGGATGACATGCAGTTTTCCCTCTCTGAGGGCTTAAGAGGGAAGAGTTGTTGAAACTTTGTGCAATAAGTGTACTGAACACACAAGTATATAAGATATGAAAACATAATGGAAGAATACAAGAAGGTTTCATGATTCTAAAACATATCCCTCGGAAGCGCTGTTCTGCAGCTCTTTTTACGATTAAAGTAGGGTTAATCCGGGTTGTGCTGATCGAAAGACTTATTAATTAAGAGTTCTAGACCACTTAATATACGGTCAATCACTACTACATGAAGAATACAAATGAATTATGTCTTAATAAGACATGCAGTGCTTCCCAAGTTGATTTGTTCTATTGTCTTTCATGTGTTATCAAGCTCTACATGGTTTTTTCTTAATGTAATGCTATAATTATGACCAAGAAGATATAGTAAAATTAAAGTAGGTTTAAGCTAGGTCGTCCTGATCGAAAGACTTGATACATAGTCATGAGTCCTATCTAGCTATAGACAAATAAATCATATACAGTAGAACCTCTTTAAATTAATACTCGGTAAATTGATAATCTCATTTAAATAATATAATTCTCCGATCCCGATTTGGGGCTTCTATGCTAAATTAATAATTTCGACAAAATAATAAGATAATAGATGTTAAATATTTCTATTTAACATTCTTTTAGACCCAACTATTCCATAAATTAATAATAACTAAAATAAATATAAGAAATTGATTATATATTACATTTTCTTGAAATATGAATATGTAAAATGATATGGGATACAAGATTGTGTTGAGTTAAATAGTGTGTACAATATTTAATTCGATACATTGCATTTTATGCACCTAGGTTCAATAAGTTGAATTAACTAATGACTCTTAGTATTCACTAAAAAAATCAATGAAGTGTTAGATATATGAATTTTGAATTGGTCAATTACTTTTATCGATAATCTTAATCTTTACTGGACCTTGATAACTAAATATGTAGTAGAAAGTAAATCAATAAATTGAAATATCGCTATAAATTAATATTATTAATTTATCGATAAATTTATCTCTCTCTAAATTAATAGAATTAAGGTGGTCTGGAGGCTATTAATTTATAGAGGTTAAACTGTATAATCAGTTTGTTTTGTTTAGTAACTTGATAGGAAGATGATACAAAAAATCAGTCAGGGAAGCACTACAGGTCTTATTAAGACATAATTCATTTATACTCTTCATGTAGTAGTGATTGATTGTGTACTAAGTGATTTGCAACTCTTAATTAAGTGGTCTCGTAGAATTGATTATGTATTAGGTGGTTAGGACGGCTCGGCCTAAGCGTACTTAAATTATCAAATATGAAATATAAACAATAAAATATTTGTACTGTATTACCAAACAAAAGATTGATCTGTTTAGAGATTATTCTCAGTCAGTCAACATTTTTCTGCAACTATGTCGCTATCACCTTGTTAAAAATGCAATGTTAGCTTCAATATTGTATTTCCCTGTCTCTTAAAGGACAAAACAAACGTAAAAGCAACTGAGCAATAGATATTACCTTCAGATTGGTATGCAGAGTCAAGAATTGTGAAATAATGTTTTGGCGAGAGCTTCTTTAACACATTTAATTGTCAACCTGGAAAATATGAAAAAATATGGAATCACATAAATGGCCACTTGGCCTTTAAGAGAGTTAACAAATGCTTGAATTTTTTTTGTGTATATCACAGTATTATCTATGATCAAACAATTTAAGGAATTATGCACCTCGAAAAAAATGTTTATATCAATGTTTGGTTGTATGAAGAAGTTCGGTGTATTGCTCATCCTCCCATTAATATCTGGCTCTTAGCAAATGTAAGTTCCTATATTTAAGTTGGACCACCGTCCAATCCCAATCATCATCAAATTAAGTAGACACTTAAGTTGTGTCCACCTGTCACACTAAGCTTTTCTCCTTTCAAAACTCCATGTGTCTCTGACTGTCATAGCTAGGGCAGGAAACGGATTGGACTCAGATCGGATTCATATAAATCCGAATTTTATAACCTAATCTAAATCCGACTCAAAACCCAAATCGGGTTTAAATAATTAACTCGCATCCAAGATTTTACCCGAAAATCCGACGAAACCCGACAATTTTTGATGTAAAGTCTTTAAAAAAAAAAAAAAAACCCGGATCAGGATCCGAATTGGTCTCTAATATAAACCCAAATTTGAACCCGACTTTTAATTTGAATGAACTTTAAATCCAAACCCAACATATTCGGATTCAGCTAATTTAACTTTCGGGTAAACCCGCATCCATTTACACCCTTAGTCATAGCTTCTTGCAAACTTTTATGGCATGCATAGCACCAAAAATACATGAATTTAATTAGGCCCTAATATAGCATGCAATACTTTATTTAAAAAAAAACAAATTGGCAGACACACAAAATACATGATTTAATATTAATGTCACCTGAATAAATTCCTAAAATAAATTAAATTATTGAATATTTATTTTCTATGACTAAGGGTACAATGCAACCTGGAGAAACAAAAACTTACAGAATATCTAACCTGGAAAAAGATATAACGCCTCTTGTCTTCGTCTTCAGCTGCTCCCTTTATGTGCAATGTTTTATTCCAATCCATACAGCTGATTCAGTTGCCTCTGAGCCAGCCAAATTGTTGCATCACTAACAACTGAAAAATGAATGGGCATCCCCACCAGGTCTTACTTATTATTATTGAAGAAAAAGTGGCAACAATTTAGGATATGAGCAGATTTTGTATGACATGTGTACTTCCATCAAAATGAGTCCATTTTCTGTACAGTACATTCTTGGTCTCTTTTATACATATCTTTTGCTCCATCATTCTTCATGTCAGTTGCTGAATTCCACATTATGACTTTTGTTCAGACAAATAAATCCACAAGCAAGAAAAGATGAGCTATAAAATACTGCCGCAAAGCAACACAAGTATGGTAAGCAACTTGTTTCTTTGATGTTGTTAGTACCTTTGAATGTGATCTATCATTTCACAACCATCTAGTATCAGACAGTCCAAGTGTACCAGAATTGCCTCCAGATCTCACACAGGCAGCACCGAGCAAGAGATTTAGCTGTAACAAAGAATATAGTGGCATTATTTCTAGCTCAACCACTTGGTAAACAACATCATAAGGAAGAGCACAAAAACGCTTCGTAATTCCTTGCAAAAGAATTACTGAATGTAGATGAGTAACGGATGATTACAACCAGTGAGACAAAGTTCTTCACAAATTTACCTGAAGAGACCCAAAAGTGAATAAGCAAGAAGAAAGGCCGAAGAAAGTCTGATATATATAGAATACGAGTCTAGTGGTTTTATAGTAGAGTGAACAATATGAGCAGTAGGAATAAACAAATAGACATAGACATATCAACACTTACTGTTGATTTTTTTTTTTTTAGAATGGTTTACAAATCCAGTCAGAATCCTTTAAGATATCAAACCTGTTCTAATGTTTAGGATCATCACATGTTTAGGATCATCACATAGACACATACTTGGGTGGTGTTCATTTTGTCAAGTCTGTCTTACTCAAGAACTATTGCATTGTATAATAAAAGTACTACTACTTCCTTAATAATAAGTATATACATTCCATTAAGGTTGTTTTGCAGAGTACTTCGAAAAGTGAAAAAGAATACGGCCTAGGCATCACTGTGCAGAGGTACATATAATGTCTAACTAAATTTTGTATTTAAATTATTGTAAAGTTGATTGTCTTGTTCATATGCTAAAATTTGTTATTTGGAAGAAAGATTGTTATATAAAATAGTCCTTTGAAAATTTTGCTTCAAAGGAACAAATGATTGAATTCAAAAGTTTAACAATTGAAGATAGTTTTAAATTTACGATCAAATAAAAATAGGAGTTTAAGCATAAAGTTTTACAGCAAATGCAATCTAAAAACTAATAAAAGAATTTTAAGAAATACAACACATGCATGATGCATACAAGTATAATAATATTTAGGAAATTATTTTACTTCTCATATTACAATCAGGAGTAAGTTAGATTTCATTAGTACAAAAAACCGTCAGTCTGGAAAATATAAAATTAGGATTCAATGCAAAAGGTTAAGTCCTCCTTTCTTTCTAAACAGTTTTGCAACACGATAAGCTAGGCTTCTCAGTATTCCATAAAAAGAAAATTGTTATTGAAATGAAATAAGTTTGGTTTAAACAGTTTCTGGTTCTTTTCTAACAACGAGCAAAGTGTCAGACCTGTAAAGATTAAGTACAAAATTAGAACTTGGTTTAATTGTGTGGGGTTGCTTTCAAAATGGCCCACTAACAACAATGAGCAGGTTGTTCTAAAAAAATCAATATAAAGACAAGACCACCAAGAAGTCCACAAATTAGGGAATGCAAATGGTTCCCTCCATCTGGGAGCTTTGTGAAGATAAGATAAACACCGGAAGGAGTAGTTCTTGTTGCTAAGCAAAGAAATTGGACCCACTACACAAGAACAAAAGTAGAAAGCTATAAAAATAGTTTAAAACAATTCCTAGGATGAAAACAAATATGTGGAACTCTATCTTTAAAAACCTCTAAAACATATGAAAAACTCTATCTTTAAAAACCTCTAAAACATATCCCCATTAGTCAGCTTATGTAGAATAACAATACTGAATTATAACTAACCAAAAAAACAAAAACCCAATACTGTATCTCAAATTCACTTCAGTAAATCTTACTAAAACTACTCAAACACAAAAACCCAAACTCTGAAATCTATAGAATCAACAAGTTTTGAGCTTAAAACCATACCTTGGGGTCAAATTGCATTTTCCAAACTTCAGAATCAGCAGCAAGAGATTCAAGAGTAAGTAATTATGTGAGAAGCAACATAGAGTATTTCAATCATGATCACATAAATAATCAATAAGAACTTATAAGCACATAATTTGTGTAATCTACACTTCTAATTCATAACGTCACAAACAATATGTAAAAAAACTTAAAGAGAAACAGGAAAACTTGAAGAGTGGAAAAAAAAACATGTAATCGTGAGTGTTTTGTCACTAATCATTGTGGGAATTGATTAGTCGACAAAAATTCAAGTGAGAGGAAGAGAACTAAGGTTTACGAAAGAGGAAGAAGGGTCTAGAATCAGACGGAAAGGGACCAAAAATATACACCGTGTTGTTTTCAACTTTTAATCATATCCCCACCGTTAGATCAAATATCAACATCCTACGGTCTTAGTTGTCTCAGAGTTTGTCTATAAACAAACTTATGTACCCGTTGTCGCTTATAACTTAGACTAGTTGTACCCGTGGCTTCGCCACGCTAGTATCAACCAAATGGTGTTATTAGTTGTAATAATTTTCATTACTAATATTGAATATAAGAAGTGAACGGGGAGAGATTGTGGTTTAGTAAGATGTTTAGGTAATGGCCCTTGTTACTTTATTTTCGTGTTAATTAGTCTGTAGATTTAGTTTCTAGTTTTTAGATGATATTATAGCAAGCATAAAATTGTTATTTTAAAAAATCAGTATATTGATCATACCCACAATTTTAAGACTCAAGTAGACATTCATTTTTCTTAACGAAAGTAAGCAAAACCCAAATAAAAAGAAGACACTTATGGAGGGCAGTCATCAAGTTCAGCCATCAGTGAATTCTTAGAATATTTTTCAAATTTCTTGGACCCGACAAAACCAGTCAGAAAGTGCCGCATATGCAACCAATGTGGCATTACATGCTCATAACATTTAGAATTCTTCGATTCATCAGTAGATCACACCATCTCTTAATATAAATTGCCAACATCACAATAACACAGCTGCATGTAATGTGAATAAGTTATTGTCAGGTAGTGGAGATGTGATGTCAAAAATTATTGATGGTGATAATCGGGAAAACCATTTTTAGGGAAACGATGTTAAGATGGGCGTGCATGTGGACAGGTAACAGAGTTAGCTCCTGATGGCAAACTCCTCTAATTTCCCAAATGGGGTATGTACTCGTCAGGTCCGACGAGAAACTGTTGGTAATATGATTAAAAAATAATGGCCATCCATCTGCTCTCCAACTTGTTTGAAGAGCATCATCAGTATTCATAATTAATTGATAATTTATTGACTAAAAGAATATATATTTATAATTGCATATACAAGCGATTGATAAAAATTAAGCATGCAAGTAATTATTTACTTCATTTTCGCAGAAGTTAATCGAATGCATTTTCTCTATAGACATAGCTATAGAATGGTGGACAGGATCTGTCTCATTCAGATAACCATCAATGTTGATAGAGTAAGTACCTTCGTCAGGAGGTTCCCATTTGCAGTTGATAGTTGTTTCCAGTACAGTGTGTTCTCTGAGATGTTGATGAAAGAATGTTTTGAATTAAACAAATTTGTCTTTGTAAGAAAATATGCTCGTACATATTTTCGCTGAATACCAATTTCTATCTATTTCATCTTCAAATCTTCTATTTCATTGGATTGTTCTCTTAATCCTTTAACTTCTGCCATCCTTAGGTTTGTAAATATCCTTGTAGCATATGATGATTAAACGTAATAACTTGTATTACGAAACAAAAAATAATTAAATTTTAATTTCATTTATTTTTAGTTACCCTATTATAAGTAATTATAATAATTTATTCGTCATCCAAAAATAAATATTATAATTAAACATACTTATCAAATTTATTTTCATGGAAAGTTGCCATAGTTGATGTAAAAATCACTATTGTTTCTTTTCCATCTTGTGCTAATTTGATAGATTTCTCAATTTTTTTGGTCAATGTACCATAAAGTTTCACTGCAATTAAATCATAGTTACCAAATATTTGAAAAAAACTTATTAATTTTGGTTTCCTTTTTCCATAAAATTAAAATTTAATGGATATCAGATGTTTGTTGTATACCTTTCATTTCTAATTTTTATAATGCGCGTTGATGCCGATCCAGGTTCGAATTTTCCCTTTTCAGAAGATTGTTTTATGTTGTTCTAACTATCTAGCCTTCCAATTATATCTGCAAGAAAAAATAATTTTATATTAGTAATGATGAACAAATAAATTTAAAAATTAAAAATTACTAAATGGTGGTTGTATATCTTACCAAAACATCTTCCTTTGTTTTGTATTTTGCAATAGTTGGATATATCTGAATATTTTATGAATTGAAATACGTTTATAGGAAAATGAATTTCTGACGCATACTGCAACTATTTTGAACTACCAGTATGTAATTAGTTAAGAGCTTGCATGCATTTAGCACCTACAATGCACTGTTTACAGTGCTCATAAGGAAGATAAAGAGCAACCCAAGGGTCCTCATACAACAACATCACACGAGAACTATGTATTACCTGAACAACATCCTCTCCTTTGATGACTTGCCCAAATACGACAAGCTTATCATTCAAATCAGGAATTGGGGCAGTCGTTATAAATAGATCAAATCCTTTGTTAGCATGTATATCCTTCGAGGTTCCAAGCATAAAGGCCTCGTGCTTTGTACTGAGATACACAAAGGAAGAAGTGTTAGGGCATAAGAAATAAACTGACAGAAATAAAAATGCATGATCTAAAATGACTCAATCTATGAACCTCATAAGTTCATTCTGAGGTTTCACATCCAACATCCAATCTTCTGCAGCTTCAACTCTTTGGGAATTGCCTGCTTGGACCACAAAGTTCTTTATCACACGATGAAAAAGCATCCCCTTGAAGTACCCCGTTGTACTGCAAAGTGCAAACCAGTTGGTTCATCATCAGGTCTTTACAAGTACAAGGGAATATGTGATATTATGTAACTGTTCAAGATCACAATCTTTGTTATCTTTCAATGTTCAAACATAAGATATCCATTACAGTTCTCTGCTATCAGTTTCGGGTAAAGAATATTATAGCAAGTGTAATGGTTAGGGTTTAGGAAAGAGAAAACATTATATAGCCAAGATATTTTTTGGCCCTTTGACCTTAAAAGGTCGGGCCCTTTAAGCGCCCAGAAAAAGTGGCCACCTTTTGACGTAAACATAAAAAGAAAAAGAACATGAACATATGTATATTATACCAAAACGATCAAAACAGGGTGGACAATAGAAAGAGCGCAGACTGAAACAACATTATATAGCATATTAAATATGAATATGAGTGAAGAATTACACATTTATGCATAGTTGTGCATAGAGTAAAAGACCCCCAACAAACTTATATTAGAGATAAAACATGAAGTTTTCTAAAAGCAGCAAGCAGCAAAAGCTGGATCTTTTCTTGAACATGGTAACAAAATAGCTACCCAAACTACACAGAGATTTGAAAATGATACGTAGACAGTTCTTTTGATATAGAAAATTATTATTGTATGTCATTGAGGGGTCCTTTCTAATTAAAAACAATAAATGGGTTCATGACCACCACAGAGGAAACTGAAATTTATGCAACCAGAATGCAAGCAACTTCAGAGAATCAGAGGGGGTGGACCTTTTCAAGTATGCTGAAGAATACAGCAAAGGGAGGAACACTATCTGTAGTTCCTCCTCGACGACACTAACGACTTTTTCTCTTACTACATCAACTAGGTATTATATGTCTGCAACACTGCATGTGTACAGTTGTCTAAATAATTTAATTTTGAACAGTGAAGCATGTGTGGCAGAATATTGTTGTAATTAAGCGACTAAATACTGGGAGGAACAAGTATACCATCATATACTTACCACAAATGAAAGAATTTATTTATTATTTCAGGCGATGCTTCCTTGAAAGGCTCTGCTACTATCGAACCTTTGGAGGTGTCTAAAATCTGATGAAAAAAGCAAAATGATTCAGCAAGTCACAGGCTATATATGACCCAGAGATTCAGAGAAAATACAGTGTGTGCATGTAAATTGAGTTAAGGTATTATGTCTGAGGAAAACATTGTTGGAGAAAATGTTTAAAACCTGGTGAATCTAAGGATGTATAATCGAGGAGTAAGGGGAACAGTCCTATCCTAAAACTCTTACAGAATTCCACAATTCTCAAAAATGGGGACAGTATATGGTTGACCAGAAACAATATATCGTTTTCAATAACAAAAAGTTTAGAGAGAGAGAATGCAAATTGCAATACAAAATAATTTTCAAATTAAGAAAAAATGTTCAAAGACAAGAAATGTAAAATACGCATGTTGCAGCGCATCATAAGGACCACATCACAGGCACAATGCAGAAAATGAATTATCTAGTCTGCTTGAGGGAGAGGCCATTCTCACTTCATGACCTTCTGCTCGGATATAGCCTCAGTAAAAAGCTGTTGCTCAAGCCTTTGACAGAAGAAACCTTACCATGGTTAATTAAGAGAGGGTGATGGCATTCTTGCAGGACCAACCATTCTGCTGATTAATTGTACTTCTAACAAAACTGCCATTGTATTATGTCATCATCTCAGAGGAAGACAAATTTGAGAGATGATCCAGTATCTTGGAGCCAATTTCAGGATGGCTTCCTTTCCTTAACTTAAAATTTGAAAAATCCTAATGATTGATGTGCCAAATTTTCTGGACACGGCATTTTATCGGATGCGTTACATAGATGGGGTACCAAACTAGTGGACAGATGTCAGAAGGTATGCGGACCACGGTTGTACCTTCTCTAATCATTTCATTCCTTGTTATTTTGTAGTTTAAACTTTAAAGTAATATCATTCTTATTTCTTATTACTCCTTCCCTCCTTCCCTCCCTCCCCACCTCTCAACCAGAAACCTGCTCTCCTCTAGTGCCACCAAAATGGAAAAACTCACCATGTTCTTTTGCAAATATTGACCATTCAGTCTAAGATGCTTGTGGAAGTCCTTGTAGGCTTACCTCTTCTATGAAAACCTAACAACTGGCAGAATGATACTATATTTATAAAGTTAAAATATATTAACTTTCGGATGTGTCATTTGCTCTAGACAATGAACAGCTCCAAGTTTCTAAATTGAACATTCTGGTCTGGTCCACACATAAGACATGATTGGCCATCACAAGTAGGTCAACACATGCATACCCTTTTTCGCTTCTTCTTAATCTTAGGCATCCCAACTCTTATTATTATTACAAAATAATTTTAATTATTATTAAAACAGCAGTCTATGGTAAAACCAACATATGTCTAGGCATGTCATATATTAGCCTATTACTATCCTTCCAAGTTTCAAACATTTCATGTCCTTTTGGCTGTTTTGAATGACACCAAATTAAACTATCATCACCGAATCGACAAAAAACACATATTTTGTCCATTTTAGTGAATGACTGAATTGCAAATTTCTCTTTGAACTCTACATTTAGATGCCAGCATTCACAGAACTCTACACGTTGACTAGCTACAAACTACTCAAATCGAACATCCTCAAGTTCCTTATAAAATTTTGCCCATGTAAAGAAGTCCCTTACCTGACAAACTGATGTCATCATATGTAGGTGATGACACTGTTGTGATTAACTTTTAAAGTGCATTTATGGACAACCCATTTATGGACAACCCATTCATAAAGTAATATATCATATTACAACATAAGTAGACTAACCAATGAACAAAACTGGTACTTCTTTGGAAAAAAAAATATAGCAATAATAAGTTGAGATAGGTTAGAGCATTATATGGCTACTCAAAAAGAAAAATCACAGATAACAACAGTCTTTTTATGATATATATGACCTCATAATGATTAGCAAACAATACATAGCATTTATCTGTAAATCCATCCCAAGCAGTTGCAGATAAAACAAGCAATTATTAAAGCAGAACAAAGTTCGACAATATAGAAAGTTAGGATGAGAATATACATGCCGTAGACGCAGGCAGATGTACTGTAAGAGACACTGGTGATAGTTTGTCATTGCAATTGAGAATAAAACTTCGCTTGCAAGAATCTGGGTTCAGTTCAGGGGCTTGAGCATCAAGAGCTTCTACAGAACCACCTGCAAAACTGACCTAATAACATCATGGGAGATATATTACTTCAATTTATCACTGTTAGCCTAAATCATTAATTTTGACACTATCGTACGATCATCTATCACAGATGAAGCTGGATAAATCAACTTGCAATAAAATGACAATCAAGCTACTTACAAGCAAGCAGCTTCCATGTGAAATTAACTAGCCTAAAATCAAGCTGCAGCATAGCCTGAGGATAGAATTGAATAGAGAAGTAGAACTTAGTTCATACGATTTCAGATAGCTTCGTTACGCATCAGTGGTCCTACATTTTGGCTTAGTATGAGTTTTAAATAGTTTAGACCTCTATGTTATTTCAACACTGAAATAACAGATGCAGCATTTTAGGTCAATAGAATTTACTACTCCATTTTAGGTCATAACATGTAGTTTATCTCAACTTAACTACTCCTTTATCAATAGAATTTACACTATGCTTAGTAAAAAAAAAAATTAAAGGAAAAGTTCATCGGTAGTTACCATCACTCCATTACGAATACTTTGATATAATTCGACAATTCGTTCATATTCATACCAACAACATTTGTAGATTGTAGTTATTATTTCCCTCAATGCTAAATAACACAAGTATTGGGTATCCCAAAATCTGTTTGTTTTTAAGAGAAGGTGGACTTCAGATAAGGTCATCTAATGTCGACTTTAGATCAGGTCATCAGCAACAATAAGATGCTTCCCTGGGGTTGGGAGTCACATAATTTAAGTGTGTACGCAGTACTTGTGTTATTTAGATCTCTATGTTATTTATACTTCAATTCTTTATCCATATTCATACCAACAACATTTGTAGTTATTTTTTTCCTCAATGCTAAAAGTCTTCATTTTCCACCTCAGAAAAAAGTGGCGGTGGTTGAACTGTTTCTCCTAAAATAAATTTCAGGAACAAAACATATCTTTTGAAATTTAAACCAATAGCTGCAAAAAGAATATATGTTAAAGTCTCCATAGAGACTCGGTAAGCTTATTGCACCACATCACAACATGTTAAGGGCTTAGAGTGCAAAACTGCAATTAACACTAAACAGTATTCCACGAAATGCTCAAGCCAGACCTAAAACTTCTACAAATTTATTTAGCACAGTAAGATGTTATATATCGATGGTAAAGAAAGTGTACCTGCACGCAACCAGAATGCCTAAGAAGGTGACGATGTTGGCTTATTTTCAGCTCATGCATTCCCTTTGAAGGATATGCCCACTGAAATTAATTCGATAATGCTGCACTCCATTTCTCACCATTTCATCAAAAATCCACACTGCTCTTTTAAACTCCACATCCCCTTTAGCAAAAGCATCAATAACGGCATTGTAAGTAACCAAATTAGGTTTCAATCCACTCTTCTTCATTGGATCGAAAACCATCAATGCCTTATCACAACACCCACTTCTCCCATTAGCACCAATCAAGAACAGACTAAAAGAAGAAAACTGTGAAATTAGCTAGCAACTGATGAAATGAAATGCATTTCGAGAAATAAAGAAAACCATACAATGAGGAGTAAACACACCTAACCCTCAATACAAGTAAATATATTATCTGCAATATTTTTCTTTCTCCAAACAATCAAAACATGCAGATCTCATCAATCCAAGAACTATAAACTTGAGATTCATCAATCAAGAACTAATACAGTATTTGAATATAATGAACTGGCAAATCTATTTGCCTTTAATATATGTAGTAATCAAGAAGACTCACTCACAAAAGCAATCCGTATTGGCATATCAACCTACTACTACTCAAGAACCATTTGTAAAGAGAACGAGTTGAATCGGAGTATCGTCGGTGACGTCAGGAATGTGAAGATAGGAATGTGAAGATGATAAAAAAAGTCAGTGATGTGAAGAATCTGAATATTGAGGAAAGTGAATCGATACTGGTAATTGGATCGAAGTTGAGTGATTCGGAGTTCAAAATGATTGAGGTTGAGTTAAAACATTTGGAGATGGATTACCGTGTTGCTTTGTTGCAGAACTCAAGCAACACTGTAATCCATAATCCATCTCCAAATGTTGCTTTGTTGCAGAACTCAAGCAACACTGTAATCCATAATCCATCTCCAAATGTTTTAACTCAGCATCAATCGCTTTAAACTCCGAATCACCCAACTTCGATCCAATTACTAGTATCGATTCACTTTCCTCAATCTTCAGATTCTTCGTATCACTGACTTTCTTTACCATCTTCACATTTCTCCCATCACCAACGATACTCCGATTCAACTCATTCTCTTCACAAATCTTAATTACGAAAACAACAATCTCAGCTTCATTAATCGAAACTCCACATTTTTTATCGAGTTTTTTTATCTGGTTACCCTTGATCAACACGCTTTTCGGCATTGTTCTTCCCTCTTCTTTCCTTCCTTCCAGTTCCGATTCCAATTCCAAAAAACTTGTGTACCACACGCGTAAACAATCCGGATTTTTGCTCTTAATTCGTGTTATTATTTTTAATTTTTTGTTTTTCACGTTTCTGTTTCTCGATTTAATTTTTTTTATTTATTTATAGAAAGTTTTAACCGACAAAGCCATGTCATCGATCCGTGTGAATGTAAATAATGATTATTAACCTTTAGATCAAACATATCTAATGGTTTAAAATATTTTAATCTTTTTTCATTAATCCGTGTCTTAATATTTATTTACCGTCAGATTCCATCCGACGGTTACAACTATTTGAAATTTGTGTTTCTTCACAGACACAGAAAAATATGTTTTTACACGGTAGATATGGTTAAAAAAATCTAATGTGCTTAAATATATTGGATACTTTTAACGGGCTCAAGTATAATGGGCTTAAATATGTTGGATAAATTTAACGGGCTCAAATAAAATGGGCTTAAATGTTTTTCCTGACCATTTTAAAAGGGCTACGATGTAATCAACCCTATGTTGGATACTTTTAACGGGCTTAGATATAATGGGCTTAAATGTTATTCTGGACCATTTTAAAAGGGCTATGATTTAATCAACCCAAATTCTCTTGGTCAATCCTTGATTATTTCTCATGTTAATTGTTAAACACTTTTAAAAATTCAATTGAACAATTTTTTTTTTTTTGAAATTCAAGCAAACAAATGTATTTTTTTCCTTTTTTTTTTTTTACTATATGGGAGTTGAAAGAAGAATTATACAGTAGTATTTTTTTTACACTGCCCAAATACACTCTAGTTGATAGTGTAAAGATCTACACATAAGTACATTGGAAATGCTCTTAAGGTTCTGTAATTAATTTGTTATAAAACATTTCTCATGGCGCAAACATCGCAACAATTCAACAATTCAACAAATTTTGCATTTCTCATGGCTATAACAACAAATTTGTTATAAAACATTTCTCATGGCTAAAACATCGCAACAATTCAACAAATTTTGCAGATTGAATCACAAGGTACATATTTACGCTCCATTCGCTGGTTGTTAGAATTTGAATTCATAATTTGGCTATCAAAATTTTTAATGGTGAGCAACACCTATGTTAATAGTATGATATTTTAAGAAGCAATCCAAAACCTCTGTCACTTACAACGAGGATGGAGTATCACCTTGCTAAAACCATCTTTCAAGCTGTGTTGCAGTTTCTCAAGACACCAATCCACCATATCATTATTGGGTTTCCTAATAAAGGTTGCATGGAGTGTGGGTTGGAAATGATATTGCCATATTGGACACACATGGTGATGGTAGACGTTTTATTCAAGAAAAAATTGTACAAATGCAGAAACATTTTAAATAACATTATAACAAGGATTATAACAAGGGGGAATTTGTCAAAACCACAGTCGAACATTGGCTAATTTGCATAACCTCCACTACAACAGAATTGCTTATTTGCAACACTTCTTTTTGCAACGCTCACCTAGTGTTGCTAATAATTTATATTTGCAACGCTTTAAAACGTTGCAACTAATAAAATTGTTGAATTCAAAATTCCCTTCCTGGAATACTTTAGCAACGCTTTAATACGTTGCTAATATATTTTTAAACATATTTTATTTAAAACATAAATATTTTAAAATCGAAAAGAAACCTTTGCAACGTTGTAAAACGTTGCAAGTAAGAAATATATATTTGCAACGCTTATTACTGTTGCAACAATGGAGTTTCTAATAAGAAATGATGATTTATTATTATTATTGATTTGCAACGTCCGTTGTCGTTGCTATTACTTTGATCTTTGGCAACGTTATCACCGTTGCAATTGAGAAGGGACTATTGGCAACATACGGTAGCGTTGCAAAAGTATTTTTTGGGGAAAGTAAATTGAAAGAATTACTAGCAACGATTATGTATGTTGCTATAGGCTAATTGTATTAGCAACGATTTAAAATGTTGCAATAGCTTGAGAGAAACTAAAAAATATAAAAAAAAAAATCCCGATTTATCTCTGTCTTCTGTGACAGAGCAAAAACACAATACACCCTGTAGCAACCAAATAAACATAACCCAACTCCCAAGTGCATTTTCACCTTCACACGTGTCACTCAATTAACAAATAATTATGGTCTAATTAAATAAATTAAATTAAATTAAATTGGATTCATGATAAAACTGAGTTGTAAATTAATACTAATTTGTGTTAAATTAAGAAAACAAGTTAAGTTCGTTTAGAAGACTAATTCGCATATACTGATGAAGATTCAAACCTTAAACTTCAATCTCATCAGATCGAAGAAGTCAAGAAGAGATTATCTTTGAGGTACAATATCAATCTCTTTATCTCTGTCTTCTGTGATTTATCTCTCTCTCTCTCTCTCTCTTCAGCCTCTCCCTCATCTGCTCTCATCGCCTCAATCCTAAACTTTTACTTGGATTTGTCTTGGAGAATACTCAGGTAATTTTATTTTTAGATGAATTTCGATTAGTATGTGAATTAGATAATTGGATTGAATGTTTGATTCCAAAATTGTTTTTTGATTGGTTTCTCTTCTTGTGATTAATTTGTTGATTGAGTTTGTAAGTATAGTTAATTATCAAACTCTAGTTTTAGAAACATGATAGATTAGAATATAAAACAAAGAAAAACTCACAATTGCATAAGAAAAAATGAACCAAGTACTATATCCATACTAGATTGGGTATGATATTTGCTGCTAGTGTATCACCTAAACTAGTTCGATGAAAACTCTTCTAGGTTATTGATTATTGAACGGGTAGGTATAATTCTCCGTAAGTTGTAGAAATATTTTGCAGGCTGCTAATCCCAATGAAATTTCCTGATATATCTGTTTTTCTTAGAAATCGGATCTCCGTAAAAAAAAATCGGTGGTTTCAACTATCCATACAAGCATACAACTCCTTAGTTTAACATGTCGAATTGAATTACAAGAAGCAGAGAAAAATATTTCAATAGATAATGACATACCCGACAAGTCGAGTTCTGCGGAAAAGGCTCTTTGGTTGAATGAAATCTACACAGCTTTTGCTAATCAACAAGCTAGTTGTTCAAACAAGAAACTTCAATTAGTCTTAAAACCCTAATTCCAATTTACAACGATTTGCCAGTATGTATGATTGTTTACTGGTTAAATGGCATGTATATTTCGCGTTATCGGAAAGCAAAAGATCGCTGAAATCTGTCATATGATTATTATGATATCAACGTTGTATCGGTTGTATTCCGGAAATTGCTGTTAACATTTCGACATTTTAAAAATATCGTGGCTTATAAGAATCATATGCCGATACAGATTCTTCCATAAACTCGACAGATTTGGGAAATAGGGCAGTTTGTTTTTGAACTGTGATAACAATTTTACATTCTGTCCGATAGAAGTTAATCAATCAATGATGATCTGATCAACAAAAATAATTTCATGATGTACTGCAAACTTGTGATAATTTGGTGTTTTGTTTTCACATAAAAAACTAAAATTAAAAATTAATAATTCAGAATCATTCATTGTCTATTAAAATTTAGTCCACGAGCTTCAGAGTTCGGAGATTAAGACCAAAAAAATTAATATAATGTGGAACAAATTCATGATTAATTTGGAGGTGGTGCTCGTGCAGATCTTCGAATATGTTGTGTTCGCATATTTTCATTTTGATAATTCTCTATGAGATCAATGATTATTTCTTTAATTTTGACAGAATGTTTGTTTTGTCAACAAATTGATTCTGCCAGCTAAATCTATTTCAAAATGGTCCACATTAAAATTTTAATTATTGTATTTTCTTTATTAATTGGGACCATATAGTAAAATAAATCAAAAATCCAGTTTTGGGCATCAATAAATACTCCAGCCAATTTGTGTTGGATATTGCACTTTAAACTTAGTAGCAAGCGTAGCTAAGAACACCTTAGCAAAGTAAAATGGGTCTAAAGAGTGCACCATCAGTTGTTCTGTTTCTCATAGTAAACATTCTTTTCTGTTCAATGGTTACTATGACTGCTGCTGTATCCACACCATGTTTTCCTCAAACAGATGCACAGTTTTTTTTTTTTTTTTTTTTTTTTTTTGCAAATGATAAGCTGGGGTTTGGCTGGACCCTACTAGTAAGTTATTCAAATTCTTGTGTACAGAGGGCCATTGGCATCCTTACAAACAAGAAGAACCAGATCAACCTTCAAAATATTTCTACAATCCTTGGCATGTATACTGCTGTTATAAAAACCTTGCTATTTTGCTGTTCATGTCATTTTGCTAGATCTTTTTAATGATTGCTTGTTTTATTATTTGTTAATTCGAAATAAAATTGATCGGTTGTTTATTTCTTGTAATAGGTATATGAATATGGACAAGAGTTGGATGCACTTAGATCGATTTCGACCCGCATATAGGGAAGGTGTTCGTAACTTTATTGAAAGAGCAAGAGATCATGCTGATGGGTTAGGTAGAATCCGTTGTCCATGCAAGGGGTGCAAAAATAGGGAGTACAAACTTGTTGAGGATGTACATGATGAGTTGATTTATAAAGGTATAGACAAGTCCTACACATGTTGGGTACATCATGGCGAAAATTATGAGGTGTTGTCTGATGGTGAGGAGGATGACGATGATAATAGTGTTGTTGGTGATCAGGTTGGGATACGAGACATGCTTGAGGATTTACAAGCACCTAATAACATGGATAACATGCCAGATTTGAGTGATAATGAAACATCTACAGGTCCATATCCTAACATGTCGGATGAAAATTCTGAGTTTGATAAGCTTTTGAATGACTCACGTCAACCACTATATCCAGGTTGCAAGTTTTCAAAGTTGGAGTTTCTTGTTAAATTACTTCATCTGAAGACAATCAATCGTTTGAGTAACAAGGCATTCAATATGAATCTTCAATTGATTAAGGCAGCATTACAAGCAAAAGGAGAGACACTTCCGAATTCATATTATGAAGCTAAGATATTAATGCGAAAACTGGGGCTTGGGTATACTTCAATTCATGCGTGCAAAAATGATTGTGTGCTTTTCTGGAAACACAATAAGAATCTCGAGTATTGCCCTGTATGTACAACACCTAGGTACAAAGTACTTGAAGGTAAAGGTAAGAAAATACCTGAAAAAATTTTGCGGTACTTTCCTTTAAAACCAAGACTTCAGAGATTGTTTATGTCAAGGATGACAGCTGAAGATATGCGGTGGCACAATGAAAAACGAGTTCCAGAAGTTAATGTATTCAAGCACCCGGCTGATTCGCAAGCTTGGGAAGAATTTGATAAAGACCACGAGTGGTTTTCCCATGATTCTCGAAATATACGTCTCGGCTTGGCAAGTGATGGATTCAACCCTTTTGGCAACATGAGCAATGCCTATAGTATGTGGCCAGTGATGCTTATGCCTTACAATTTACCCCCTTGGAAATGCATGAAAGAGCCTTTTATTTTTCTGTCTCTTCTTATACCAGGGCCGAAAGCTCCTGGGAATGATATTGATGTGTATTTACAGCCGTTGATTGATGAGTTGAAAGAGTTGTGGCAAGATGGGGTGGAGACATATGATGCTGTGACAAAAAAGAACTTTCAGTTGCATGCTGCATTATTGTGGACTATAAATGATTTTCCTGCATTCGGTAACTTGTCAGGGTGGATGACCAAGGGCAAATTGGCATGTCCAACTTGTAATAAGGATACAAGTTCTAAGTATTTGACCAATGGCGGTAAACTATGTTATATGAATCATAGTCGTTTTTTGCCACCGAGACATCCTTTAAAAAGACAATGCATTCAAATACAAGACGGAAATAATGTGAGTAGGGGGCGACCCAAAAAATTGTCTGGGGATGATTTGTTATCACAATTAGAATATCTTCGGGAGTACAAGTTTGGAAAGGCGGATAAAGATGGTAAGCTGCAAAGAAAACGGAAGCGTTCCGAGGTTGAGTTGAACTGGACGAAGAAAAGCATATTCTTTGAGTTACCATATTGGAGAACAAATAGGTTGAGGCACAACCTTGATGTTATGCACATTGAGAAAAATATTTGTGAGAGTGTATTGGGAACAATATTGAAGTTAGAAGGTAAAACAAAAGATAATGTAAAAACTCGATTGGATTTAGAGGCTTTGGGTATACGACAGGAGTTACATTTAGTTCCGAAAGGTGACAAGTTTATTATACCTCATGCACCATATACATTGTCACCTTCAGATAAGAAGGTATTTTGTGAGTGGTTGAAGTCAGTGAAGTTTCCAGATGGTTTTGCATCGAATATTTCACGATGTGTGAATGCAAATGATGGTAAAATAACGGGGATGAAGAGTCATGATTGTCATGTACTTTTACAACGACTTCTACCAGTTGCTATACGAGGCTTCTTGTCTAAAGATATATCTACTACATTGATAGAGTTGGGTATTTTCTTTAAGGAGTTGTGTTGCAAAACTCTAAGATTGGATGTGCTAGAGAAGATGGAAAATGACATTGCTGTGATACTCTGTAAGCTCGAAAAAATATTTCCGCCATCATTTTTCGATGTAATGGTCCACTTGGCAGTGCATTTACCGCACGAGGCAATACTTGGGGGGCCGGTACATTATCGATGGATGTACCCAATTGAAAGGTAATGTGTATAATTAGAACCTTAAGTTTTTGTTGTTTTTATTTCAGATACAAATATTATTCTCTAATTTTTATATTATAACAATATTCTAAACAGGTTTCTACACACGCTAAAGCAATATGTTCGTAACAAGGCGCGACCAGAAGGGTCAATTGCTGAAGCGTACATTGACAGTGAATGTCTTACCTTTTGTTCCATGTATCTTCAAGGGATTGAAACACGATTCAATCGTGAAGAGTGGAATAATGATGGTGGTCAAGGAAAAGATGTACAAGGGTTGCAGGTTTTTACCCAGAATGTTCGACCATTTGGAGCTTATAAACTTGTAACCATGGATGCAAATGATTATGATAAGGCTCGTTATTATGTGTTGCACAACGCAGACGAAATAACATCATATTTTGAGTAAGTCCATTTTCAGTTATATGTGATAGTTATGAGATAAGTTCTCACTTGTCAATATATAAAGCTTTTAATTTTAAATGCAGGGATCATATGGTGGAACTTGAAAAGCAAAACCCACATAACTTAGAAGAAAGACAACAAAAAAGTTTTACTCAATGGTTTGAGCAACATGTAAGTTTTCTTTAATAAAATGTCATTTAATATTGTGTTATTTAAATACGATAATATATATCAAATTCATTTGATGTATGTTTCTGTATGTTTATAGATGCAAATATTGCGGAGAGAAAATTCCCCTTTGGCTACCGACGAGCTCTATTCATTATCGTGTGGTCCTGATCATCGTGTGAAACGATATAGTGGTTGCATTGCTAATGGAATTAGGTTCCATATTAAGGATCGTGAGATACGCATTAGAACTCAAAATAGCGGTGTGGTTGTACAAGGGGAGCATCAATCAAAGGATATTGAGTTCTATGGTGTCCTAACAGATATTATAGAGTTGGAATATCTATTTGGGAAACGAGTATTTCTTTTCAAATGTGCATGGTGGGATGTGGGTAATCGAAAGACTGGGATACAAAATGATGGTCATTTCACTAGTGTTAATGTCTCCAAGACATGGTATAAAGATCAACCATTTGTCTTAGCCTCCCAAGCCAATCAAGTTTTCTATGTAGATGATACGAAGTTACGTGGCGATTGGAAAGTCGTTCATAAAGTAACTCCGAGAAATGTGTATGATTTCTTAGAGAAAGAAGAAGAAGAACTTGAAATCGAGAATGGTGTTGAGGCATATCAACAAGAAGAACATATGGCAGTGAATGGTATAGTCCAAGATGAACAAACAGGAGAAACAAGCAACATTAATAGTTTGGGTGAAAATGAAACTACAAATGAGGTTGTACAAGCAGATGAAGTCGATGTGAATGTTGTTTTGTCCAATAGAGAAAGATATCAGGCAGAGGATGATTTAATAGTTAACGAGATTTCTGATGAAGAAGATGATACTTTAATGGATTATTGTAGTGAACAAGAAGACGGCGCTTCAAGTGACGATGATACAGATATTGATTAACTGTCTAGGTAAAGGTTCATTGTGTTATATATGTTTTTAGCTATATGTTGCTATTTATCTAGTAATAAATGCTACCTTGTTATTTTATCTTTTGGGAAATGCTTCTATAACAGACTTTTTCATTTTGGACAGATTGTAGATGAGTACAACCTCCAACCACTGATCTTAAAGATATGCCTAAGAGAGAACTTAGAGTTGCTTCTAAAATAAAATTTGAGATCACACTACTCTGTTACCTATTCTGTTAGTTAAAAGTTTGCTGATTGGGACAGAGAAATAGAGAGATAAAATTATGAGTTAAATACCCATTCTAACCTTTTTGCAATATCATATCGTCTTCTTCACTGATAATTCTAAGTTGCAGGGCATAACGTCACTAACTGCAGTGCTCGTCCTCACTGGTATTGTCTCAATTTTAATGATGGAAAAAACCCCAAAACTAGAAAATCACCGTTAACAACTAACAAATTTTATTTGATAAAATTCTTTCTATGAAGAACCAAGAACATGATTGATAAATTACTCATTTGATATGTGTTGTTGTTGCAAGTTCATGTTTATCTCTTCACTTGGTATTGGGGTTTGCGATTGGTTTTGATTTCTAAGTTCAAAAAAGCTGTAATTGTTTAAGGGGTTTTGATAATCATGGTAGGCAAAATCTCGTCTCATATGCCACATTTCCATGATCTGTGTTCTCAATTTGCTTGTTTTTCTTCTATTTCTTCTTGTGTGATTGCACTTGTGGGTATGTTTCTCTCCATCAATTCTTTCACAAATTTCATATTTTCTTCTCTCTATTGCTCGAATTAACTGGTTGGTTTGCAATCTTGTTTCCAATTCTAATCGTTCTTCCGGTTTCTTTGCAATTGTGGGTAAGTGGTTTTTGTTGTTTTGATACTCTTGATTGTTTGTTTGAATCATTGATAATTGAAATTCAAGAATTCCATAAATGAATAACACCACCGCGGCACCGCCAATTAACAAAGAAACGAACCTGGTGGTTAAATGGTTAATGTAGGAAAACCAAAGAATGAGTCCTACGTCCCATTTAGCCCACCCTATTTATGAATTAGTCCTGTTTGACTGCGACTGTTTATAATTGCTTAGTTTAGTTTCAGCATACTTTTGTTTTGGCAACAACAATTTTTTACGAATTGCTTACAAAAATTTCGAAATGTGCAAATTACAGGAATTGATATGGGTGAGGTAGTTGTTGTTGTACGATTTAGGAAGGAAAATTTTCCATTTTATAATTGGTTTAAGTTCTAAAATTGAAGATTTGAGGACAGAGGTAAATATCAAGTAGAGGGAGGTGGAAACTTACTTTGAATTGTTTTATGATAATCATGGGTCCCGAGTTTTTATTAGATTCAGACCTTCATTTGCAGTCTCTGTCTTGTTTTCTTTCTTCTAAAAAAGAGTTTATAGTTGGCTTGCTGAAAAGGACAAAGACTTCTGATTTTAGGTCTAATCATAGTGCTAATGTTTTTGTGTATTTCCAACTTTGCCTTTTCCCACTAGGGTTAATCACTCCCTACCTAGGTTATAGTTTTGTTCAGGGCATCATATCTGTTATATATGATTTAATCTATGATTATATTATGATTAGGGTTTAGGGTTTTGTATATGGATGAAGTAGCAATAAATGAGAATTGCTTGCTGATTGTTTTAAAAACATTTGAATTTCTTTTTTGTTTATTGCAATTTGAGATAATTGTTGTATAGCATATTTTTGTTGTAATTTCTCTTAGTAAACCTGATACACGAAATGCTAGAAGTAGATTCCATTAAGAAAAAGAAAAGAAAAAAGAACTACTATTAAAAGAGTTGTTCCATTGCACAAAAATTACAAACATTAGGGAAAAAAACCAAAGATTCAATCCAATATATTGAAATATGCATTTTTACAAAATCAATGTTTAGATCCAAAATAGTTTACTACACTGCCAACTTTGCCTTCTGTTCTTCCTCTTCTGCATCAATTTCCTTTACCATCTCTTTCAACACCACACTATCAATATTGTGGGGCCAACTTCTTTTCTCACCTGTCAGAAGTTCACAACTAAAATAGGCCCTCATTTTCTTCGAGTCAATCTCACACTGGTGAATATCTCTAAATCCATTTCTCATGAACAACATGAACTTGCACACATACAGTCCACAGTCCACTCTATTTTCCAATACAATATTGCAAATTTGTGGTGAGCACATGAGAACTTTTAAGTTATAAAGCAATATTTTAGTGTTACAATTATTTTCACTTACGTGTCTCCTTGGTTTGGGCAATCTACCACGTCAACTGCCTTGCTATCTGATTTTGTTTGAAGGCCTTCAAATCGTAGTCTTCCATTGATGAGGGTAGTCACATATGATTTCTGTTGCGCAACATAATTGAACAACTAAATTTTAAAAATGCTATTTTAAAAATTGCAGTTTAATAATGAAAAAGTACTAAGAATTACATATCACTTGTAGTGGGGATTTTAAAGCCTTACCATTGCGCATGCTTCGTGGTATGGTACACTTTTCAGCTTCTGTTCTTTAGTTTCCAGCATTGAATCATAGTGCTGCCATGTCCAATCCTCCCATCTACAAGCAAGAAGGGTCCAATGGTGCCCACCAAAGTCACCTTTGCGTTTCCCTGAGTTGATAGGGAAATCCAAGTATGTTATGTCTTCCATTTTCACTTCCTTCAGTGTCCTCTCTATCATTCGATTTGCTTGGGTCTCACTTCCTTGTCTCACACATGACTAACACAGTTTAAAAAAAAAAAAAAACGCAGAACACGTCACCCTGGTGCAACTTCAAACAATGAAACTACACAATTCCACAAATTGCTATCAAACTGAAATCCATGCAAAACTAAGCAAATTGCGACACGAGTTGCAGTAATTTAGAAACAATTAAGACTGCAATTCTACAAATTGCTACAATGGTTAGCACTTAGCATACGCAATTCCAATAGTTGCTACAATATGCCAATGCTGAATAGTATCCTGTACAATTGAAAGTATGGAAAAATTTGCATAAAAATAAAACCTATGGAATTATAAACAATAGCTACAAAAGTTGCAGAGTTGTACCCATGCCAAAGCTGAAAAGTATACTGTCCGCTTGGATTTTCCTGTTTTGATTAAGAATGAATACAACATTTAGTATTTGAACAAAGGAACATTCAGTATATTAGTCGTTGTAGCAATTTCTTAAAATTGCTTAGCAATTTCTTTATTTAGTACTTCAACAAAGCAGCGTTCGGAATAGTTGTAGCAATTTTTTGAAATTGCATAGCACATTAGGCATAAACAAACAAAAAACCAATAGTTTCGCAATTTCTGCAATTGCTACTCTCCCATTATACATACAATTTTAGGGTTTTGTTTTCTTCAAATTGCTACTTTCACGGGAAATAGAAAAAAATATATTCAAAAAACTAGATTTTCTTAACAACAATCAGCATTAGGGTTTACCAATTTCTTTGAATTGCTAGAACCCCTCATTTCTACTGTAAAATAGACAATGATAATAAATATATAAATTTAAAGAATTGCTAATTTACCTACCTTACAAACAGAGCTATTTGAATC
The DNA here is from genome assembly GCA_023053565.1 of Aquilegia eximia. Lineage (NCBI taxonomy): Eukaryota > Viridiplantae > Streptophyta > Magnoliopsida > Ranunculales > Ranunculaceae > Aquilegia > Aquilegia eximia. The sequence goes on along the minus strand of JALIGU010000004.1, from coordinate 10,238,100 downwards.
CATTAAATTCTTCATTCTATGATTTTTGAAAAAAACCTTGTTGTTCTTGTTCTTTACAGTTTCTCCTATTTTTTCTTTCATTACTCCTCTAAATTGTGTTTCTTCTTTGCGCTACATAACAGCAATTCGGTTTTGAATAGCAGTTCGGTTTCAATATCAATTCTTGATAGCTATTCCACTAGCTGCACTACCACTAACTCGGCAGTTTCAATTCTAATAACAATTCCAAACTCTTAACTAGTAGCAATTCCCAGGGTATTATTGTAAACTATTTTCTGGTAAAAAAACAGGACTAATCATTAATTGCCTTGTTTGACAGGACTAATCCATAATGCACATTCAGTTTTGGGATGGCTAATTTAATCACTGGACTGAGAGGATGAACCAATGTGTTGAGAATTTTCTTCGGTGCATGACAAGCCAACGACCTAAGCAGTGGTCTAAGTGGTTGACACTTGCTAAATGGTGGTATAATTGTTCTTATTATTCTTCACTCCAGTCCACGCCATTTGAAGTTTTATATGGGTACAGGCCACCTATCATCTCTTATCCCCAATCTTCCACTGGTAATGCCGATCTCGACAAGTTTTTCAAAGAGCGACTTTCCACTTTCTCTATTATCAAGGAAAATCTACTTCAAGCACAGAGTCGTAGGAAATTCTATGCCGACAAACATCGAACAAAGAGGAGTTTTGAGGTAGGTGATTCTGTTTATTTACGCCTGCAGCCTTACCGACAATAATCAGTCGCCATCCGACACAATCTGAAGCTTTCTCCTCGCTTCTTTGGTCTTCAAAGTGCTTGCAAAAATCGGTCAAGTGGCTTATAAGTTGGAATTGCCAGATGCTGCTCAAATTCACCCTGTCTTTCATGTGTCTCAACTTAAAAAGAAGGTTGGTGAGTCTGTTATTCCATCTCCTTATTTGCCTCAAGTAGGTCCTGAGGGTCAGTTTCTAATCTCACCAGTGGCGATCCTTGACTGTCGAATGATATAACAACATAGCTGTGACTCAACTCTTGATTCAGTGGGCAGATGATGATCCTACGACAGTCTCTTGGGAAGATTATACTCTTGATTCAAAGGGGGATGGAATGTCAGTTCAGCCCAATCATAAATAGTATGAGCTAGGCCCAAGTCCAAATATATAATGAGTCCAGGATTAGTATAAGTATGTCATTGTAAGACAATTGCAGTATGAATGAAAAATATCTTTGTTATCTCAATTTTCTCTCTCTCTCTCTTAGGTGTTATTTGTTTTTACCTCTTATAAGAGGTTGAATTTGCTAGAGCCTCTATAAGAGGTGGACCATTAAAATGAGGTGTTTGTTTTTCATCTCTTATAAAACGTTACTAGAGGTTTGCCTCTTATAAGAGGCTGATTTTTGGTAGTGGCAATGACCTTGTTATTAGCCTCTTATAAGAGGTAGACACTTTCAAAATACCTATCCTACCCATGATCTTTTAACTTTTTCTTATCCCTAGTCCTTAAACATAAAATATCTTACACCATTCTTTTCTTTCTCTCTCTTTCACATATTTTCCTATCCTCTTACATTTATGGAACTTTTTTTTTAGAGAGTTTTGGACATACCCCCCCATTTGAAAGTCGAAATTTGAGATACCCCCATTTGAAAAAAAATTTGAGATACCCCCGCAATTCAAGATGTGGTGTTATCTTAGCCGTCCATCATAAAACTCACCTACGGCTGTAAAGCTCTTCTGTCTTGAATTGGGGGTATCTCAAAAAATTTTTCAAATGGGGGGTATCTCAAATTTCGACTTTCAAATGGGGGGTATGTCCAAAAATCTCTTTTTTTTAAGCTAAAAAATAAATTTTTTTTTAATTTTTTTTTTTTTCTTATTTTTATCATTATTTTGATTAATTTTATTGATAAGCTCAACGAATTACACAAAAGTAGAGGACAAACGCGCTACAAACTGTGCGGCAAGTCCTTTCTGGATAGCAAATCCGATTCTCCTAAATACATATTCGTTCGAACCTGCAGTCAGCACGTTGCTATCCATTATCTTTTGCACTCTCCTGAGGAGCTCAACTGCTTCTGAGCCTAGCAATCGAAATGTGTCAAATGCAAAAGGGATGAAACTATGTTGGTTAGCCCTACAAGCTCCGTCATGTTTCTCCACTTTTGCCGCTGCTGCATTGCTAGCTGCTAGCCCCACCTCAAAAATCCCAGCACTCAGCCCAACCATCGGAGACGCCCCCGTAACATCAACACACGCATGTTTACCTTCCGACCAGTTGTAGACCAGAATATCAGCAGGACGTAGTGTCGATCTTCCTTCCTTATTTTTTATTTTTTATTTTATTGATAAGCTCAACGAATTACACAAAAGTAGAGGACAAACGCGCTACAAACTGCGCGGCAAGTCCTTTCTGGATAGCAAACCCGATTCTCCTAAATACATATTCGTTCGAACCTGCAGTCATCACGTTGCTATCCATTATCTTCTGCACTCTCCTGAGGAGCTCAACTGCTTCTGAGCCTAGCAATCCAAATGTGTCAAATGCAAAGGGGATGAAACTATGTTGGTTAGCCTTACAAGCTCTGTCATGTTTCTCCACTTTTGCCGCTGCTGCATTGCTAGCTGCTAGCCCCACCTCAAAAATCCCAGCACTCAGCCCAACCATCGGAGACGCCCCTGTAACATCAACACACGAATGTTTACCTTCAGACCAGTTGTAGACCAGAATATCAGCAGGACGTAATGTCGATCTTCCTTCCCTACGATCAGTAAGAAAGTTAACAGGTCGACTGTTTTTCTTATTTTGAAATCTTATAAAATGGTTTATTGTATTCATATTTTCTTATTTTCCCTTCTTACTATTATATAAGATCTTGTTATAATACATTCAATTCATAACTTGTAGATTTAATTTAATTAATTTCACATTAATTAGAATAGAATAATAAAAAATTCACCCTTGCTCAAACAATCATCACCACCAACTCCTTCCACTAGCACCCTTCCCAGATCGTGATCTTTCCTCAGATCGAGATCTGTTTTTCAATTGTCGCAAATTCAGCTAAGATCAGCCGAGTCGAGCTGAGCCAACACAGCCAGCTAGTCGAGCCAACAAGGAGTCAAGCTAGCAGCTGACTCAAGCCGAGCCACACCAGACCAGTCGAACCAACAGCCAGACTAGCCGAACCAGCCAGTCAGCCAAGCCCAAAAAAAAAAAAAAAAAAAAAACAGAAAAAAAAAAAAATGGCTGCTTGATGGAGAGTATCCATTGTCCATTTCGAAACTTTGATGGATGCACAAATGGACCGTGTGGAAATTGATACAAATCTTTGTACATCCCAACCCATGTTAAGAAAGATCACTTGAAGAGGGTAAATGACATCGATAGGCTGTGATTATGCGATCAAAGTTGATATAGGTTTATTTTCGTTGCTTGACAATACTTTGAAGAGGATGACAAATGGATGTGTGATGACTGTTTTGGTATCCATGCATCGACCATAAAATGTAAACATCCGGTTGGTGCAGTCATCAAACCACCTGCGCGAAAGGAGACCGGTGAGTTGGAGTCTGCAATTGTAGGTATACAACCACAACAGCTTGTGCATGTTGATAATCCATCCGCACTTACAGCAGGAGGGGACACTGGTATCGATACTCACCTTTCTATTGTTGCACCTTCTTTAGATGAGATATCACTTGATCGTATTTTCTGTAGACCTTTCCGCACAGTGAAAAGTATTCCACGTCCTTGTCGATTAGCATTTTCCTGTGCATTGAAGTTAGTCTTGTATGAGGTTACTGCAGACCCCAAGTCGACAGGGCCATGGGTTAGATTGCTCATGCTTCCCTATTGTACATTGCAAGTGTTCCATCCGCAGAATCGCCAAGAGCGTCGATCTGGTACTCGAAAATATCTCCAGCAGAATCAGATTTTGCAGGCTCTCTCTATTTGGAACGAGCCTGGGGGTATATTTCGTCTGATTGAGAGGGTCACACACACAGAGCCTCCGTTGGAACGGCCATCTCGACAGTCCCAAAGCAAGAATGTACGACAGTGTTTGCAAAAGGTTGCATACGGGCACTTTGCAACACCCGTGAAGGTGTTGGCATCATCAGGGGTTGCTCCGAACACTCCAGAGACGCAACGGGCTTTGGAGGATAAACACTCGAAGCATCCACCACCATCTGTCCCCGACATTCTTTTACTTAAGTCACCTCTGCCAGTTGAGAGGGATGGGATATTATCATGCATCAGGTCTTTCCCCAAAGGGACGTCTTGTGGGCGAGATGGTCTCCGGGCCCAACACCTATTGGATGCTATGAGTGGGGCTGCATCCGTTGTAGCCACAGATCTTATGGAGGCCTTGACACCGGTTGTGAACTTATGGTTATAAGGTCGATGCCCACGGGTCTTGGCAGAATTCATAGCTAGTGCGCCCCTCACCCCACTCCTTAAGCCAGGTAACGGCATTCGCCCAATAGCTGTGGGTATGGTTTGGCGTCGTTTGGTGTCTAAGATTGCCATGAGAGGAGTTTCTAAGGATATTGTCCCATACCTAGAGGATTTTCAGTTTGGGGTTGGTGTGCCTGGTGGAGCAGAGGCAATTTTGCATGTTGTTAATCGGTTGGTTTATGCCAACAAGGATGACACATCGCTTTCTATGCTGTTTGTGGACTTTCAGAATACCTTCAACCTTGTTGATCGGTCTGCTATGCTACGGGAGGTACGCAGTCATTGTCCATCTATTGCTCTATGGGTCGAATACCTCTATTGCCAACCTGTTCGATTGTATCTAGGGTCTACTCATATTTGGTCAGCAGCAGGGGGACCCTTTGGGGCCTCTTCTCTTTGCTTTGGTCTTGCATCCATTGATACACTGCATTCAGTCAGAATGCCACTTGGAGTTGCAGGCATGGTACTTAGATGACGATACTCTGATTGGTAGTACAAAACATGTGGCTAAAGCTATTCGTATCATTCAGGAAAGAGGACCATCTCTTGGGCTCGTGCTTAATTTGTCTAAGACAGAGTTGTTCTGGCCTTCTGTTGATCCTGACTGCTTCTATCCAGATATCTTTTCAGTTGGTATATCATGTCCTAAACGAGGGGTTAAGTTGCTTGGAGGGGCTGTAAGTATTGATGCATCCTTTATTGTGGGTAATGTTCGTCAACGAGTGGATAAGACACTTCAGCTTATGGATTTATTACCACAGCTAAAGGATCCGCAATGTGAGTTGGCACTTTTACGTTCTTGTATGGGATTTATCTAAACTCACATTTGCTCTCCGTACTTGCCCCCCTGATTATGTTCAGGAAACAGCCGAATGGTTTGACCACAAGCTTCGTGCAGCCGTTTAGAATATTGTGGTTTCTAATGGACCTGATTTTGGCGATCTACAGTGGCGTATGGCAACCCTCCCATTGCGTATGGGTGGACTTGGTATCTATTGTGCTACTGATGTTATGAAGTTTGCTTTCGTAGCTTCACGTACGCAAACCAAGGATCTCCAAGACCATATTCTTCGAGGTTGTGAGACTGCACCTATGGGTAATGTTTTTGATACTGCCATTGCTAGTTTACATCTTTCTATACCTGATTTTGATCTCAGTAATCTTGCTCCAACTGCTACCGTCCCCTTCAGACCCCAACATGTCTTGGAGGAAGCATACTACAACAAGATTAGTTTTGGTCTTGAGAAGGAATTTGAGTTGTCAGCTAGACAAAAAGCCGTGATTGGATGTGTGCAGTTAGAACATGCCAAAGATTTTTTCCTTGCTATCCCGATGGAAGGGCTTGGACAACGCATGACGCCTGTAGAATATCGTGCCACTCTTCGTTATCGATTGATGATCCCTCTGTATTCAGATAGTGAGCTTTGTCCAGAGTGCAAGAAAAGCAGACTTGATGCTTTCGGGGACCATGCGTACCATTGTAAGCATTACCCCGGCTTCAAGTACAGGCATGACCACGTTAGAGATATCTTGAGTGATGTGTTCTGGCGGGCTGGAGTACAGGTTAAGAAGGAGGCTCCTGTTAACTTTCTTACTGATCCTAAGGAAGGAAGAACGACATTACGTCCTGCTGATATTCTGGTCTACAACTGGTATGAAGGTAAACATGCGTGTGTTGATGTTACAGGGGCGTCTCCGATGGTTGGGCTGGGTGCTGGGATTTTTGAGGTAGTGCTAGCAGCTAGCAATGCAGCAGCAGCAACAACAAAAGTGGAGAAACATGACAGAGCTTGTAGGGCTAACCAACATAGTTTCATCCCCTTTGCATTTGACACATTTGGATTGCTAGGCTCAGAAGCAGTTGAGCTCCTTAGGAGAGTGCAGAAGATAATAGATAGCAACGTGATGACTGCGGGTTCGAACGAATATGTATTTAGAAAAATCGAGTTTGCTATCCAGAAAGGACTTGCTGCGCAGTTTGTAGCGCGTTTGTCCTCTACTTTTGTGTAATTCGTTGACCTTATCAATAAAATTTGCTTAAAAAAAAAAAAAAGATAAAATTATAAAGTTTGCCTCTTATAAGAGGTTTTAAAAACAAACACCTTGCTTCTTATAAGCTGTTGCAAGAGACAAAAACAAACAATTTTTATGTACCTCTTATAAGAGGCAACCTCTTACAAGACATACCTCTTAAAAGAGGCAACCTCTAGTAAGAGAGGAACCCCAAAAAACAAACAGCCCCTTAATCTCTTTGCTCTCTTTTCTATCTTCTTCGATTTCTTCTTCCTCTTCTCAATACTCATGAAATCCTAAAAACATGATAGATTACACCTCTCTAACTTTGTGATTCCAAGCTCCCAAGTTAGTTCCAATCCATCTCAGACTCCCTACAGTTGAATTAAGTCGTTAATGCATCGTCCCAAGTTCCTGGACATTCCTGTACAAAAACAAATATATTCATTCTGAAACAATGTACAAATTCCAGCATTGAAAACATTTGCAGAAGCATCCACATTCGTTTTCATCCATTTCGGTCGTGGATGTTGGGGTTTTTTTTGTGGAAAAGAGGACGGAGGGAAGTTTTTTTGTCTGGGAACGTACGTACGTAGTTAGGGCGTACGTACGTCCCGTATCACAGACAACTTTGTTCTTGTTGAACGTACGAACATGTATTCAACGTACGAACGATGATGGTATCATTCAGGAACGTACGTACGTAGTTAGGGCGTACGTACGTCCTGTAGCACAGACTACTTCTCCGTGGTCCGACGTACGTACGTCCTTCTTTGCTTTTGTGCATATGGGCCTTTTTAAGCCCATTTCGTGTTTGATTGTAAGGCTATGTTATAAAGCCAATGAGAAGGTTAGAAAACCTAATCTTGATGTGAGAGAGATTGGGAGAAGCCATTAGAGAGTTTGAGAGAACTTTTGTGAGGAAGAACACTTTGGTTTCTTCGTGAGGGCTTGTATAATCGTCTCCATCCAAGTGTGAGAGAGAGTTTGTATCCTCAATTTGTGATTGTCTCTTTGAGAGATTTGGTGAGGATTTGAGAAGGGGGGAAACCTAGGGTTTCTCCATTTGTTTGAGAGCTTTGTACTATCTTCTCTAATAGTAAAAGTTCTATTTGTTTGTCCGTGGACGTAGGCAATATTAGCCAAACCACGTAAATCTTGTGTTTTGTGTGGGTTTGTTTGATAGTAGTAGGAGTTTCATCTTCTCTATTTTGTTTTGTTTAATTCATACACTATTTCAATCTTGGGTATTGGTGCATGAGTTTCCGCTGCGCACAACAAGTGGCATCAGAGCTGCAGGCTAGATCTTGAGCGTCTTGAAGGTGTTCGAAGAAATTCCGTAGTGAGTTTCTTATTTGTGTTTCAAGCCAAAAGTTCTACCTTTTATCCGTGGGTTGTCAAGAAGGTGTTTGTTGAAATTCCTGTGTGAATTTTCAAATTTGTTTACTTTCGTTTGGTGATTGTTTGGTGTATGAAATTGATTGGTATCATGTCAGATCATATTTCGGATTCGAGTGAATTTGGAAAGGAGGTTGATAGTTTGTTTGATCAAACCTTGTTGTTAGATGTTGACATTCATAAATTTGATGGTAACCTCGACTTTGCTATGTGGAAGACGGAGGTACAAGATTGGTTAGCCATTAATGGCTATGTGGATGTTCTTGATGATAAATCGAGAAATATGAATGGTGATGAATGGTTAACTCTAAATTTAAAGGCTTGTGAATTTGTCCGGTATTGTTTGGAAGAAGATTTGTGGTACATTGTCAAATTGGAAACCATTGTAATAGTTATGTTGTCCAAGTTGGAAGACAAGTACGCTTTGAAAAATACAGAGGACCGGCTCTATGTGGTTGATGATAGTATTGGTAGATTGGTTGGTTCTCAATATAAATTGAGAAGTCGAAGAACTCTTGCAAAGAATGAATGTGCCTATTGTCATTGTTGGGGACATTGGAAAATTAATTGTCCAAAGTTGCAGAAGAAGATTGTTCGTGTACATCGAAGAGATGAGGATTCATGTGTTGGTGTTTCGTTGTTGGCTTCATCTTCAGTTAGTCATTCTCCTAATGAGTGGATTTTGGATTCGGGTTGTTCCTATCATATGTGTCCCAATAGGGAGTTGTTTGATAGCTTTCAGGAGCTAGATGCTTGTATTTTGCTTGGTAATGATCATACTTGTAAAACTTTTGGGATAGGTACAGTTCGATTGAAGTTGGAAGATGGATGCACTCGAAAGTTAGAAGATGTTTGGTATGTACCAGAGTTGACTACGAATCAAATCTCATTGGGTGCTTTAGAGTCCGATGGTATGAAAATTACATGTATTGGTGGAGCTCTGAAAGTTGTTGTAGGTGCACGAGTTGTTATGAAAGGCATTAGAAAGGGTAAGTTATAGTGATTTGAATTTGTACCCCACTTGGTTGAACTTCATAGGAAAAACTCTTGAGAGGTTAGTTTTTCGGGGCATTGGATCATCTTCGATGGAGAACTTTGTTGAGGTGGAGATGGTATTTGGTAGCTTGGACCCCATTGTGTTGAAGTTGTTTGTGAGCCATATAGGGCATTGGTGGGCATTTGGTTTTGATTTGGCCCCTTGTGGGAATTTGACCCCTCGGGGTATGGTGGGCATCGTATAGATGTCATTGGAGTGAACTACGATGGCTTGATCCCTTAGGAGAAGGGTACGTAGGCAACCATGAGGTGGTGCAGCTGAGGTGGTCCTTCGGGACAAGTGTGAGAGTTTGGGACTTGGTGTCGGCTTAGATTTATTGAATCTTCGCCGAGGTGGAGAATTGTTGGGTTTTTTTTGTGGAAAAGAGGACGGAGGGAAGTTTTTTTGTCTGGGAACGTACGTACGTAGTTAGGGCGTACGTACGTCCCGTATCACAGACAACTTTGTTCTTGCTGAACGTATGAACGTGTATTCGACGTACGAACGATGATGGTATCATTCAGGAACGTACGTACATAGTTAGGGCGTACGTACGTCCTGTAGCACAGACTACTTCTCCGTGGTCCGACGTACGAACGTTCGTTCGACGTACGTACGTCCTTCTTTGCTTTTGTGCATATGGGCCTGCTTAAGCCCATTTCGTGTTTGATTGTAAGGCTATGTTATAAAGCCAATGAGAAGGTTGGAAAACCTAATCTTGATGTGAGAGAGATTGTGAGAAGCCATTAGAGAGTTTGAGAGAACTTTTGTGAGGAAGAACACTTTGGTTTCTTCGTGAGGGCTTGTATAATCGTCTCCATCCAAGTGTGAGAGAGAATTTGTATCCTCAATTTGTGATTGTCTCTTTGAGAGATTTGGTGAGGATTTGAGAAGGGAGGAAACCTAGGGTTTCTCCATTTGTTTGAGAGCTTTGTACTATCTTCTCCAATAGTAAAAGTTCTATTTGTTTGTCCGTGGACGTAGGCAATATTAGCCACCACGTAAATCTTGTGTTTTGTGTGGGTTTGTTTGATAGTAGTAGGAGTTTCATCTTCTCTATTTTGTTTTGTTTAATTCATACACTATTTCAATCTTGGGTATTAGTGCAATAAGTTTCCGCTGCGCACAACAGTGGAGGTATCCAAGTTAAATATTTTATTTTCTTTGGAGTAGACCTCTGTTTTTGAATATCCACTAAATAGGAAGTAGTCTTCAAAAGTCAAAACTACCCATTTGAAGAGCATCCTTGGATTTCCTGCAGTAGTTTCTAACCACATTACTCTCTAAAGATGGGGGAGCCGGGGAGGAATAGCTATGTGATACCCATACTGTGCTTGATTAATCCAACCATATACTATAGCTTTGTGATTTCAAGCTGCCAAGCTAGTTCCAATCCATCTCAGACTCCCTACAGTTCAACTAAGTCTTTATTGCATAGTCCCAAGTTCCTGGACATTCATTCTGAAACAATATACCAATTCCAGCATTGAACTTCCAGAAGCATCCACATTCATTTTCATCCATACTGGTCGTGGAGGTATCTAAGTTAAATATTTTATTTCTTTGGAGTAGACCTCGATTTGTTCTTGAATATGTGCTTAAATAGGAAGTAGTCTTCAAAACCACCCATCTGAACAGCATCCTTGGATTGCATGGTGCAAACTGAAATATTTTCCAAAATGCCCAAAATAAGTGTTGGGTTTTATGTGCAATATGGGCCTGTTTGGGCCCAAATTCGTGGTCTATTGTAAGGCTATACTATAAAGCCTAATAGAAGTGATACAAAACCTTAACTTTTCTAAGAGAGAGATTGTGAGAAGCCATTAGAGAGTTTGAGAGAACTTTGTGAGGAAGAAGACTTCGGTTTCTTGTACAATTGTCTAGATAAGAAAAACATCATCCTTTCTCCCCGTGGACGTAGGCATATTGCCGAACCACGTATATCTTGTGTCTTGTGTGTGGTTGCTTGTTTATTTTGTCTTTTTCGTTTTACTTTCATACATTAGTTCAATCAATCATCATATTTGTGCATTAGTTTCCGCTGTGCACAACAATAAGTTCATGATAAATACAGCATGCATGATTGAAATTGACAGCCGCTTGCTTTTCGCAAAAAAATATTGACAGTTGCTATACTCCTGCAGAAGTTTTTTAATCCATTGGGTCTAAAGGGGGGGGGGGGGGGGGGGGGGGGGGGGATAGCTATGTGATACCCATATGTGCTTGATAAATCAAATCTCTAACCACATTTCTCTCTATAACTATAAGAACAGGCGAGTACTATCTTCTTGGGAGGCATGACACAAAACACATTCATTCAGGAATTGAATCTGTGAAAGGGGATGAAAATAGTGTCAGAAATCTGACTTAGGATGAATAATATAATTTTACAGTTCGGTTATAAACTGAAAAATTACTCTAACAGAGATTCTTATACTTGACAACAACATTGCTCATGGATGGAAGATTGCACAGAATTATGACCAATTAGCCGTTTGTTGATTCCACAGGAGTAAAGACAGCCTCTACAATGGCATGTTTTCTCTTGGGAAGTCCCAGACTAAACATATGGTTTAAATAGACTTTCCCATCCTTAACAGTTGCAGCAGTGGCTAACCGATGCATAGGACCTGAGTATTTAGCGACAACTGTAGCCGTTTCCCATCCATCTAAACTCTCAACCAGTCTCCCAGAAGGCCTTATTGCAGCAACTACAAGCTTAGTTGGAGACAAAAGCTCTAGACCATCCCCAAAGAGCAAGGAACCACCAACTATTTTGACTAACTTCACTTCTTCCTTCTCTATATCGATTTTATACAACTCACCAACAAGAGTATGAATTACTAGTAAAAAACCATCAGGATGGTAAACAATGCCATCAAGTGAAAATAAGTCTTTGTACCATTCCTTGTGAGTAAAGAGAGGGCTTTTGATGATTGATAGAAGCTCCCCATTCACGCCAACCTTCCATATTTTACTTGATTTTCCATCGGTGACATAAGCATTGCCCTCAGGATCTACAGCTACATCATCTGCAAGTGCTTTTCCATCTCCTACAGTATCAAGATGGGATTAACTCTTTTAGCAAACTAATAAAGTATATAAAACGTAAAACATGAGATCTTCTTTTTTTGTATCGACTATATGGCGTTCCAACTCATCAAAAAACTCTTTTTAATATAATGTCACGAAATGAAAAATTAGAAACAGCTCCAGTTGTTCTCATTCCTCTAGTACATAAGAACCACAGTTTGTACACCTTATCAAGTGAGCAGAAAACTCTGAACTTAAAAGATGAATATTCTGAAACATTTAGTCTGATAATTCAAAAACATATACAGTATATAGCAATGAACAGATGAAAGAGGTACTTTGACAGTAAACACATCAGACTAGTCCTTTTGTACTATTAAGATTTGCGGCATACACCTCCACCATGGTAGCATGTATTAGTGTATTTTTTTTTTGATTGGCAAGCAGGGTTGAGGGGACCTTTTCCCCTTTACGTGTGGAAATTACCATGGTAGCATGTATTAGTTACCCTTTTATTTCTTAATCTTTGCATGTCAAATGATCTCGAATGACACTCATCACTTTCTATGCTAACATATAATTTCTATTTTTATTGCTTTTGTATTCAAAACTTGATGAAAGATACAATCCTCATATATCCAATGCCTAGCTACCATGTAAATGGGAGCAAAACTCTAGTATCATATTAAAAGTAAAGGGCTATGTGTTCTTGGCAGAGTCGTTCTGCCACTAAAATCTCTATCACCACATCTGCAAATAGACTCAGCTTTTACCTTGTTGAATCACGCCAAAGTTTTCAATGATCTCACAGTTTTGACAGACAAAAACTACCACGGAATTTAGCTCAGTCTGTAGGGTAGCGTGCATGTAACTTTTCACACTTTAATATTGCCTTCCACTGTGATTGTCATTTGACTATAAAAAACACTAGTTGCAAAATAAAACTAATACAAGATAATGTCACTTTAAATTATTTTTAACACTGTAAATTCAATCTTCAGAGAATCTCCTCTTGTCTTGGGACAATTAAGTCTACTAAATTTGTTTCCAATCTATGATGAATCAAATACAAACCAGTCAGCAGACTAACTGACCCATAGGGAAGCTCGTAGTCTTGTTATAACTCCTATCGTCTGGACGGCTAGACCATTAACATAGTTCTAGATGATAACATTGTTACCATTTCACTTAATCATTTAACAAAATAATTTTACCCTATGATGACAAGAAGAAAAAATAACTGTAAATAATACAATAAAACATATTATCAACTTCTGCAATCAAAACTTTAACACAATGTCCCCACAAAAGAAAAACTAGTAACGATCTCTCATACAGCTAAATCAAACATACCTACCAAAAGATCAGACTCAATAAACGCCTTTTATTGTAGGTGGTTGAACAAGTCAGAAATAATGTTAATTTATTTATTACTCAAAATGTGGACCGCACGTCCATACTCCGCTGTTCTGATTTTTTCTATATATAAGTAAATTATTAAAAAATTATAAATTACAAAATCAATGAAAATCCCATATACCTTATTTGGTTCTTCTTCTAAGTTTTTTGGGATAGGGTGTGATTTTTGCGATAATTTTGGGAAATTACTGTTGGTCAAGGCAGCAGGGATGGGCATTGATAGTAACTATAATGAAGAATGTAAAAAACAACAATGATTACATATCTGGGTTGAGTTGGACTCGGCTGCAGCCAACCAAGCATTTCCACAGGGATCTCTTCCTTGGAGGATGCAACTATGCAAGTGGGTTCGAATACACTTAAGGGGTAAGCTGCAGTCTTGTCTCTTCTCATAAGAAGGGTGCTACTTTGGCGGCTGACGATGACTGAACTTCAAAGGAAGGGCAACTTGGATTGTAACATGGGAAATTCTGTATCAGGGTTTTGTGAGGCAACTTCTCAGTACTGTAATTTTTGTAACTAATATATTATTAATACAAAATTACAAGCTCAACTTTTTGCAAAAAAAATTCAAAGTTATTAATCAACAAAAATAATTGAATATTCAGAACTTATGCAAATCAAAAAAAAAAAAAAAATGCAAAATCTTAAAACAACATCACAGCCATACCTGAACCACTGAGTTGAGTAAGAAACAGTCTGTTCCACGTGTTCAAATCATAAGCTGCGAGAGCACTATATAAATTACCCAACACATCAGCATTCACAACTAAAACTCTGTTTCTAAGCTGATCAATAACAACACCCAACGACCCATTTCCAGCTAATTCATTTTCTTTTATAACTGTCTCTTCTTCTAAAACAGTTCCCGGAGTATAATCTTCCGGCACCAGAATCTGACCAACACCACCCTCGAGATACGAGACAAGAAATCGACGGTTAAGATCATCCCATTTTATGCTTTCTCTCATCAACCCATGACTATGGTACTTGTACACATTATGAGATTGATGTATTGAACGTTCTAGAGATATGATGAAACCAGTAGGAACGGCTGAGATTATAAACAGGAGTATTAGAAATCTTGGAGAGCAGCACCAGCTGAACACACTCGCCATGAGAGAGAGATGCAGGTAGCTTGGGTGCAGTGAAGCCGTGTGTTTTATAGATACAGAGATTGATCTGATACATTACGTTGTAACTTAATTAAGATAAAGATCTAATGTTATTGGAGAATTAGATTCCACGTGTCATTTCATTATTCAAAATGCCTCTGATCCCGGGACCAGGTTTTAAACGAAGCAAAGCTAAATAGCAAGTCTACACCAAAGAACTCATTCTTTCTGTTCATCTGATATAATTAGGGCAAAAGAAGTGCTTTTCTTCTCAAACTCTCTCTGTCTCTCATCGAAAAGGTTAGTAGTGTTTGTTCACTCTAATTTCATTTCTTTATTTCTAGAATATTTTAATTTCATTTCACTTTTTCGTAATTTTTTCGTATAAGATTCAGTTTTGCTCTTCATTTCTTGTTAGAGTAGTTGAAATTTGATTCGTTTCGTTTGAAATAAGTTAAGATTTTTGGATTTAGGGTTTAGAATGGATCTGTTCGTTAAACATTTGGTTTGCGATTGAGTTATGTTTATTGATTAACTGATGTTTGAATCTTGACGAGAATTGTAGTTTTGTTTTCATTTCTTGTTGATTGATTAGGATTTAAGATTAAAGGAAGATTTATTTAATCTGATTAGATTTCAATTCCGTTTGTAATTGGCAACGTTGTAGTCTTTTGAATCTAAGGTGCAAGTTTTGTTTATTTGTAATCTTGTTTATGAAGTTGAAAGCAATGTTTTTGGTACTTGAAAATTCTGTTCATATCTAAGCAAAAGAAAGGGTTAGATGTATAGGGATATGTATGAGTAAATGTTTTCATAGGATTTGCAATCATATTGATGACCAATTGTAGAGAATGAAATAATTTTAAATTTACATTATGCGATGGATGTTACACGCGTATTAATAAAGTAACCTCTTTAGCTTGATAGATTGATGTGGACTCTTCGTAAAACCAATTGAATGGGTAAAGTTTTTAACACTCTGTAAAGTAATCATTGGTATTTCAGAGTCAAATATAAGCATGTGTCCCCAAAATGGAAAAAGGAAAAAAGACTCAATTTGTGAAAAGAAAAATGTATCGTGGCATTTTTGTTCTACAAGCCCAACTATTTGTTTTTGGAAGAATAAGTGTTGGATTGAAACTTCAGATGTTATACCATGCATTTAGGTAGATTGTTTTGAATCTGTTAGATAAACACTATGAAGAAGATTTCAAAGGTCATATACAAAATTTAGAACAACAATGGTTATTCCGTGCATCTACATAGACTGTTTGGAAGGTGTTAGTTTAAAAAACTAAAAAAAATTTCCAAGGTCTTCGAGAAAAGAAAAGGATTTGTCCCTACAGTTACTTGGCTTTGGACTTTGGAGTCATACAAATATTTTAGAGCAACATTGGTTTCTTCTATAAAAACTTTTGAGTTTTTCGTATTGGATTTCGGTAATAAATTGTTGATGGTTATTGTTCCAATAAATATTCATAACTGAATAAATGAAGTTTTGATGTTGTTTAGCGTATAGTTTAGAATCTCATGTTGTTGCAAGAATCAGTGTATGCTTATTATCAAATTTGTGCATATATAGCTATGCAAAACAATTGTTTGATAAAATGCTTTGATTAATATGTTTTGTGTTTGTTTAGTTTGTGCAAATCTGTCTATATGTTAAATTTTGTTAGGAGGTTAATATGGTTCGTGGCTATGGTGGAAGCATCACATCACATATTTATTTTATTCTTGTTGAAAGCCAGTTCTTCTGTTGAAGAAATCATTCTGTGATCTCTTCCAACATAGGTCTAGCTTAGTATAAATTGATGTGACTACACAAGCGAGTGCAAAGCTAGAACTTCAGGTATTTGCTTTAGAAACCAAAAATTATTTGAAGACAGAATGAGATTTTTAAGGATTAGTAGCTGCATGTATCTTGGGATGGACAAAACATACCTCAAGCGATCACTTTCAATATCTTTTTTCTATTGTCCATGAGAGTGAAAATTTTGGATCATCTTGACTGTGAACTTGAATGGTAGAAGTGATGATGCAGATTAAAGCACTCTGTGGCTGGCACATTCTAGTTAGTATAGAAGTAGTTTGAAACTTTGAATAGGCCCAGCTTTGGGGTTCCCAAGATGGCGAGGGTGTAAAGATGGAGGATCTGAGTTTAAGGTGTTAAGTCAATAGAAGAAAAAAATGAGTCATCAAAAACTTCGGCTTTGGATTGATTATGAGGATTGGGGCACAACTTTGGGTCTTAACTCTCAAGTTATCTTATGGGGAGAGGGAATCTGTAAGTTGACAAATCAATTCAATGAACAAATTATTGTAAGACTATTATTGTCTACTGACTCTACTCAATAGGATAAGTGGGTAGAAAGATGTCAAAGAGTCAGAATTATAGATGGTCCATATCTTTTTGAACATCTGTTCTTATGTTCCTGGAGAAACTACTTAAATGTCTTTATTTTCCTGCATGGCTTGTTTTTATCACTGGAGAAACTACTAAAATGTCCACTTAATTCTTTCATTCTAGCATGTCCTGCATCATTTTCCTTGGTTTATCATACATTGAGCTACAACCTGCCCTCTGTGGGAGCTCTAATGTTTATTGGGTTTTCTTAGGTCTGAGGGCAGAATAGTATTGTATGATGTCAAAGGTGCCGAAGGCACCCACTTGGGCACCTCAATGCCTAACACTACCCTTTGCCTGTGACAACATAGACAGTAAAGTGGTACCTATGGTACTGGCTTGCTGGTATGGATGTTAGGAAAGACCACCATCTCTCTGAACTATTTTTGGGTTGGGGAGCACATATTATGGGAGGGTAGTCTTTGTTAGTTCTTATAGCTTGAGTATTTTATCTTGGGTCTTTCCCTGTTAGACTGAAATCATTTTAGTCTGATGGTTGTAATATTAGGTGAGTCACTCTCTTACCTTGTACACCTTTTGATTTTTCAATAAAGCTGAAATTTATCAAAAAAAAAAAACATAGACAGTAATACTTTATTGGGTATTATATTTTCGATAAAAGATGAACATTGTAGTATGAATGCTATGAAGTAAAGATGATTCATTTACCCATCGGATTAAGCTATATTCTTTTAACTGATTGAGCATCCTTTGTGAGCTCAAGAAATATATTTAGTTGTTTTTGCCAATCAGACAAGAAACAGAAACATAATTCAAGCGATCAAGTCTAATCGCCACTGTGGTAACTTAGCGTTTTCATAATAATGCCAGATGTTCAAATGACTCTTGAGGAGTGTACACTAGACCTCATGTTTGTTAAGTACTGTCTTTCTGAATAACTTAGACATGTTGAAAATGGCTTTTGTTTCTTAGGATGATGCTATATATATATATATATATATATATATATATATAATATATATATATATTGACTAAAAATTTCTGCTCACCATTGGAGGAAGTTGGATTATGTTTCAGCCACAAGGCACCTTTCGATACATTTGTGCAACAAACTGCGCTTAGAAATAATCATTCCTTAAGTACTCTGATGAAAATTAGGCCCTTTTCTGGGTATTTTAAGAAGTTTGTGTGACATAGACTATGCCTTCATTATATCTTTGACATATTTTTTTAAATTTTGCTGTTTGCAGGTTATTCTTGCACTCAACTTCAGTTCTGAATGGCTGGACACAAGATTGCTCATCCCACTTTGAAGGGACCAAGTGTTGTTAAGGAGATCTGCATTGGGATCACGCTGGGCTTGATTGCTGGTGGTATGTGGAAGATGCATCACTGGAATGAGCAGAGGAAAGTGAGGCAGTTTTATGACTTGCTTCAGAAGGGTGAAATCAGTGTCGTTCACGCAGAAGAGTAGACTCTTCCAGTTCCTATCTAATGGGTATACCCACTAGTGTTCCTTTCTTGTCTTTATTTTTCTGAAATGTATTTTTTATGATTGTTCATAAATCAAGATCAAATGAGCATACTTGAGATATTTGTTTCATAACTGAAATAAGTTTAGAACGTGCACCTGGATCACTATATTTTTGTTGATGAATACAGTAATTATGTGTTCAGTGTATTAGTTTGAGTTTGCAGTATATTGAGCAGACTAATTGATAGAGTGGTGCTTTTCATAATAAAATTGTTTCTTGGGTAGCAGAAACTCAACTGCTATGTGATGAACTGTTTCTCCGATTTATGTATTTTTCTGACGTGTAGGATTCTTTAGATAGGATATTATCAGTTCCTATTTTCACCAACGTAATATGCTATATATGATGGTTGCTATCTAAATTTATTTGAATCAATCTATGAACTTTTTGTTGTGTCAGAGATGTCGTTTACATGTTCAGGTTGCAAATGGTAATATAATGTAAGTTGCATCTCCCATTTGATGGGTGCTGTTCAACATTCATTTTACGTAGGCAACAAACCTTCTTTTCTATAAGTTACATGTACTGTATTCTTTGAATGACAGATGAACTTATTATAGGTTGTTGACCTCCACACCCCCATCCCACTGGTGTAACTGCTTTAAACGTTGGAGATGTAGTAGATGAAGCACCATTTGTCCATTTCTATAGGATGCATGTCTGGGCTTAACAAAATCCATGTTGGCCATCTATACAATATGTCTTGAGCCTTGACAGAGCCCATTTGGTCATCCTCGCTTTATGATTGTTTGGTCCTCATCCCCTGAACCCCACAACCCCTACCCACCCAACACAACAGGCATGAAGGTTCCTTGTTGGTTTTTGATAACGGACGCAGCAACTGCTCGTCTGCTTGTGTACAGCTTGTATGGCAGCATATATTGTCTATAAGGACATATTCCTCACCCCTTTGAGCTGTATACCTGTACCATGAGTTTTTGAGCTGTATACCTATACCATGAGTCTGTTCTGTAGGGTTAGTTTATTTATTTTTATTTTTATTTTTTTTTAATGATTAGCAAGCGAGGTTGAGGGACCCTACCCTTTTAAATTACTTGGGAAACTTGTATCAACCATCGGCTGCAGTTGTTGACGTGTTTCAAATCCACATCTCCAGCATCCATTGAGCCACAGGCTCATTGGCTGTTTAGTTTTTCTTTTTTGTTGCACTGATGACTGGTAGAGTGTGATGAGGAGTTGAAGACAGTTAAGCCATCGTCTCACATGGGCATTGGCACATTTAGTCTCTCTATTTTTTTTGTTTTTACCTAAATCAGTAAATCATCTTTTCTATTCTTTTTCCAAACTTTACTTTTTTTTTTTTTTTAGTAAAATTTTTACATTTACCAAAAAAAAAGTTTTACCAAGTACGTATACTGTATCATGCGAATATCGATGTTTGGAAACCTAATTCTGCAGCAGTCCTCGTGCAGAGCTATTATGAGACTGAAGAAGAGAGTGTCTGGAAGAGGGAGCAGGGACCCAGTTAAGACAGTACAATAACCAATAAAATAATGATACGTGGCATTATGTCACATCAAGTAAATGATGGATGGGACGGCGGTGTGTGAAAGTAATGTGCCCTTGCATGACTAGACCTACTTGTTTCACTATTTCAGTTCTTATCTACTACTCTCCATATCCTTATACATATATATTATGAATAAATCTACACCTTTGATTTCAAATTTTAATATAATCTAACGGTTAATATATAATAAAAACAAAATTGAAAAGACCACGTAATCATTCTTAATACTGTTTATGAACGTGCAAACTCACGTTATCCCTGAACCATATCTCACTCACTGTCTGTCTTTCACTCGTTTCCTTTCTTTCTTCAACACTCCTCCACTTCACTCTTGGTGTCTGTAAAACACCATTTCCCGATGTGACATAGACATTCTTTCTCTTTCTTTTATCTCCAGTCTTCTTCTTGACTCACTCCTTCAATTATTATTATTGTTAAGTTTCTCTCCCGTCTCTCTCTCCCAAACCTTATTCATCTCTCCGTCCAAAATAATAATTTCTTTCTTCTTCTTCATGTTACCTGTTTCCAACATGAGAAGAATGGTGTCTTATTTCTTGTTCCACTGGACAAGTTAAAAAAAAGTGATGAAGTAGTTATCTAGTAGTATAATTATTAAAAAAAAAAAAAAAGTGATGGAAGATCTATATAACAGGTTTATTGATGTTACTCCTACTTCAGAAAATAGTAGTAGTTCTGGATTTCTACTTCATCAATTTCAAACAAATAATGAAAGTGGATCTGAGATGATGAGCGATCTGATTAAAGCTCAAATTGCTAGTCATCCTCAATATCCAACTTTGGTTTCTGCTTACATAGATTGTCAAAAGGTTACTTCATTCTCTCTTTGTTAACACATAAAACTCTACTTTTGTTTATCTATTTTCTAACTAGTTTTAATCTATGTACAGATCGGTGCGCCACCAGAAGTTGCATCACTTTTTGAAGAAATTAGCCGAGAAAGTAGGCCAAGTAGCAATAGTTTTAATAGTGAGATTGGAGATGATCCCGAGCTTGATGAGTTCATGGTAACAATAATATTGTAAATTTTTATGACTTTTTTTTTTTTTTTTTTTTTTTTGTTGATTTGTTTTTATAAATGTGATTTATTTGTTGTGATTTGTGATGAAGGAATCTTATTGTAAGATATTGGTTGGTTATAAAGAAGAGTTAACAAAGTCATTTGACGAAGCAGCAACATTCTTGAGCAAGATTGAAACACAACTTAATCATATTTGTAAAGGAATGTCTACTACTACCATATCTGGAAACTATGATCAATCTGGTAAGTAATGCTCTTTCCCATTGTTTAACATTCCAGTATGGGTGATGGGGTCACAGTTTTTTTGGTAGAAGTGGAATATTAGGTTGGAGAGTGTGTGTGTGTGTGGTGTTTAGTTTATTTGATACAATTGCTTTGGTTGAATAAATTAAAAAGTTCATGCTTTGTTTGATAACATTCTTTCATTCTACCCATATTCCTATTGTATTTAGTGGTTTGAAGTTTTATCTAATATGTTTGATTGGTTTGAATGAACTAGTATTAACTACTTAATTAACTTGCAACTACAGCTAGTGTATATGTTTATTTTGTCGGTACAGTATTTTTTAATCTCTAGTTCAAGAAGAGACCTTAAGCTTTTACATATAGGGGCAATCCACTAAGAAATGGGCATAATATAAACCTGAAATTAGGGAATCAATGTCATGTTGGAATTGGGATGAAATGTCTTCACTGAAGGGTGCAGGACTGCAGGTTGCAGATAGTGCATGTCCATAATTTTGGTTGTGAAATCATTTGCAATTTTTCAACGTCGGTTATCAATATAAGCACCTTGGAATCATTTTTATTATATGGAGAATTTAGTTTTGAGAGGTTGGAATCGGACAGATTCGTGAAGTTTGTTGACTGCTGTTTGAGGCCACGAATAGTTAAATGGTCCTTCCTACCTGGAGTCTATTGAAGACTGTTTGTCCTCCGATGCACGGATATCTTAGCAATGGACTATTAAAGTACACTTGGGGGCATTTTCTCCTTGCAAAACCATATTTTCTAGGATGCATACCCATGGTTTTTTTATAAACAGTTAGTCTGAGTTGACATCAATGGACCAGAAATGGAGAGTTGCATTATACTGTTTAATAGAGCTATATCAATTAATATCAATTGTTAGCATATGCTTGTGGCATGTACAGTCGAGTGAGACCAGGTAGTTGGTGCTATTTAAGAAGCTTTGTCTTTGTTCCTAGCATTTGGGTGAGCATCAATATTTTGAGTCAAAGGTTGTATCTAGCTGTTACTATATACTCTCTATCCTTGTATTACTTACTATTAAGGTCTGACTTGGGGGAGAAGCTTGCACGTGAAACACCACTAGATGAGGTGGTATAACGTGATACCCCACAATGGTCATAAGATCATCAAGGCGTTGCACAAGTACTAGTGCGCATTATGATGCTGCCTTGATCGTTCAACATCTGATTTATCGTCTCAAAATCCACTTTTTGTTGGAACGTTCAATTGAAGAAGTTATATTCACATTGAATCTGAAAACTTGATCACTTAAGATGCTTTTGATAATGTTGGTTGCAGAGCTTCCATGACTTTGGAGCCCTGGTAGTGTTAAAAATGGGCACATTTTAGCAGTATCAACAAAATGTAATTTACTACCTATCACTGTGTCATACTTTAAAGGTAGCATCAATATCATTACCGCTGCCAAAGATAAGAATGAAATAATTATATAAATAAAAAAAATACATCACCATTACATTTTTGCAATTAGATTATACTATGTGCAATTATTAGCTAATGTTTCCTTTTGTACATATTGATGTCTTCAAATTAACTTAATTTTTAATCAATTTTTGCATCTTGTACTTAAAGAAAATTTTTAATCGAGGCCATCTTCACTACGCACCCCCCTTGTAACTCATTCTTTTATTTATCAAATTACCCTTTAGCAAAAAAAATAAAATTCCGAGCTTTGTATCTTTTGGTAATTCACATCTAAATTGAAAACATGTTCATTTATTAGGTTCCAAAATCCTTATTTGACTTCTACAAGTAGTGTCAGATGCAATTTTTATAAAGTATACGTGAGCCAGACATCCACTCTTGAATGGATCAACTGAGCAAATCGAGCATAGTTCTTCTTTTAGTCTTCTTTGTTAAAATTCTTAGTCCTCAATGCTTCAACGGAACTTGTTAGAAACAAGTATTACTAGTTCTGGACAATGTGTGAGGCAAAGTAATTTAGGCATTATTACTTTTGTTGGTCCTTAAATGGTTTTATCTTATATTTGAATGCTAGCATTGGAAGGCATTTTGATAAGAAGTATTTCAATACAAAATTTATATTAAGGTTGAAAACAACTCATTCAAGTGTATAGGAAATATAGTAAAAATGTAAGCATATATACTTGGAACACATCAAGGCAGAATTAGGTGTTCCGATCTGTGAAGATGTAAAAGTACCCGATCCGTGAAGATGTAAAAGTACCCATTCAAGTGCTTCACTCATATAGGTTTTACTATACTACATTACTTCCGTACTTACACATCTTTATGCTGACCCTGACCCTGGTTGCTATTGGGATCATTTTCGGAACAATATTAGTGCTATGGATATGATGTAGTGTTGGTTCTTTGTATTTTGCCTCTTAAGTAGAGTGAAAGTAGTTTGTGATTCACCTTTTTTTTATTTTATTTTTTTAATTTTGTTTGGTTTATACTTAATATAGTTTTTTTGTACATATGTCTACTTGGTTGTAGTATTATATTCTGGTTTGTACTATTCCAGTTCTCATATAGGTTGCTTGGGGTCAAGAAAATACCTGGAGAACACCTGCATAATTTAATTATCCTTGGGGAGCCAAATCTGGAATCCGGGGTTTAATAAAATATGCTCAAGCACAGACAAAAGGCACATATTTTCAGAAATATATAAAAACCAGAGGGGAAACCAAGGGTAACAACCATTATCCTGTATGATCGAAGAAGTATGACATGATAACCTTCTCTACGTTCGCATAAGCTCTAAATTACAAAATAGGAAGCAGTCTGTGTCACGTAGTAATAGAAAACTATATTGAAGCTATTGCATTTTTTGTTTATTATTAAGCAGTACGAGTTCAATCATTATTACATAATTGCAGATGAAGCGGTTGGGTCTTCAGAAGAGGAGCTAAGCTGTGGGGAGAAGGAATCATTGGAGAGCCAAGAATCTTCAAGTCTCCGATCTGGGGACCAAGAGTTAAAAGATATGCTTATGCGGAAATATAGTGGCTATCTTAGTAGTCTCAAGAAAGACTTCTTGAAGAAAAGAAAGAAAGGAAAGCTGCCTAGGGATGCGAGAACTACATTACTGGACTGGTGGAACTCTCACTATAGATGGCCGTATCCCACGGTAAGGTTATGCTGATTAGATTGGTATTGTCACGTTTTGGTCAGTTTTGTTACTTTACTGCCAGTTTGTCGACTATGGTTATTTTACATCTCTTAGATGATACACATACACATTTTTAATATCATATACACGAAACATGAACTGTGTGATTGTTACTTTTTGTTCTTATTATTTTTTTTCTACTGAATATAAACCAGACAGGAAATGTTAATATTCTACTTTTCGCATCAGTGCAGTTATGATGATTGCTAAATGAAAATATTGTTGTTTATGTTTGCTATATTTATGGAACTTAAAGTGATTGATCCGCAGAACGTTGGGTTAGTTATTTGTTTCTCAATATCAAACTTATAAAATAGTGATACAACTATACAAGACAGCATTTTACTTGCATGCAGGAGGTTGGGTTGTTTGTTTTACTTGATAATAAATACGTGCATGGTAGTTTGTTTGTTTTTTTTTTTGGAAAGGCAAGCCTTGTATGGTAGTTTTTAATTAAGAAGCATTGAATGGTAATGGTACAGGAAGAGGACAAGTCTAAGCTTGCAGAAATGACTGGACTGGACCAGAAGCAGCTTAATAACTGGTTCATCAACCAGAGAAAGCGCCATTGGAGGCCATCTGAAGACATGCGCTTTGCTGTCATTGAAGGGGTAAGTGGCGGAGGTGGATCAATGTTTTATGACAACCCAGGAGGAAACGATGAACTGTAACTGTACATGTATCTAACTTGGGCTTTTATATTGTCTTTGGAATTCAAACCTTCTGCAAATATGTACAACTATCCATAACAATGTGAACTTGCATATAAAGATAGAACGATATTACTTCTTGTCTTAGGTTCGAAATGAATATAGTTTCTTGGTGCAGTGATGTGGTCATGAATATAATGGTCTGTCTCAATGCACTTCTGTCTCAATGAATATAAGTTGTTTGAACATTTTATTCTGGAGTGAAGCAATATTTGATGCATTGAAGACAAAGCTTTTAGCGCCAACTTTCTTTGTTAAGTGTTCTGACAGAGTTTTATTAGCTGGTATGACGTCTATGGTATGATTTGGGTGGCAGAATTACTTCAGTCTCCCCTCCCAGAACTTCACATCAACTGCTTTATGTGATATGCACACACCAATAGCCATATCTCCACAAGTAAAAATGTTGGCTCGAATGGATAGCAACACTTTGGGAACCAATACATAGAAGTCACCTGATGTTGGTAGCAATTTGTTCAGCTCCACATTGTTAGGATTATGGCGCGAGTTTCAAAGAAGTTGATACCTTCTCTTAACACAATCCATGAATTCTTAACCATCAATCCTTCCTGCTAATGGATAAAACTGGGTTAAGATCTCAGGCAAGGACTTTTTAAAATATCAAGTCTGTTGCCGAGTTTGTCGTCATTGGTAAAATAAACTAGAATGAAAGGCACATGAATTGGAGGCATGGTTTTAAGAATCAGCCAAGTCAAGTTTGAACCGGCCGGTTGGAATCGGGATCGGTGGTATCCGACTCAAAAATTCATTGTTGACTCGGATCATCATATAATCGGTTTTAGAACCGTTGAATCGGCCGATTCTATATGTAAAACCGGTTGAATCGCCGAGTCAAACCAGAAATTTTTATATAATTTTGTTTTTTTATTTTATAATAATAAATATTAAATTAAAAAAATTAACAAAGAATCAGTCGAGTTAAACTTGAATCGGTGGTTGGAACCGGATGGGCATACTCAATTCACTCTAAAGAACCGGTTCTTAAAACCATGATTGGAGGTGCATTTCAATGAGGGAAAGCTTAAAATTTTTAAGATGATGAGTTGGAGAGCATTTTTTTTGGTTTCTTTACTGGGATAGAATCCCAGGGTCCCACTTAAGGCAGAATTGTCTAAGTGGGAAATCGAACCCATGACCCGTGGTTTGATGGTTTCTTGGGCAATAACCTCAACCTTAAATGTTATTTTTAATCTGCTCTAATTTTGTTAATGGGGATTTTTGTATTTTGTGATATAATGTTGCTCATCTATCTCTATAATAATAATAAGGGAGGGGTTTCAGGGACTCGGGAAATGTTTGACTCAATTTTGATTCAATCATATTTAGGGTATTTGTATATATTGGATTGACATGATTTTTAGTAGATATGATCTACTTACTATAAAGATCTACTACATAAAAAAAAATCAGCTCATTTGAATATATTTAGACCCATCAAATATAATATTAAATTCAACAGTAAAAATGAACGTTCAACATTACATTAACTTGTAATATGATTTTTTATGGTTAGAAAATTCAGATTATGATAAATTTTGGTGAATATGTCTTACATAATGAGAACATTCATCCTACCAAAAATCATTCCAATCCAACATGTACAAGTACCCTAAATAGGATTGAGTCAGAATTGAGTCAAACATTTCCCGAGTCCCTTAGTTGTTGAAAATAAGGTTGTAGTTTGGATGAAAATGATTTTCTATCCATACTAGTAAATATCATCATCAAGAATGTAATCTTTATAATATTATAAAGCGATCTCATAAACACAGCTGTTGTCTATTGAGACATCCATAACCATTGGATGTAAATTAATTTATATAATCGATATAATTTTAGCCCTTAGATGTTGAAAATCGATCCTAACGTTTAGTTGTCTATTGAGACAATCGTAGCCGTAGGATTAACATTATTTAAATGAGTTTCATTTAATGTGCCAAATATAACCTATAATGTAATAACTCCATAAATAAATTATTACATAATAACCTCATTATACTTTGCTTAGGTTCTACATTCTAATATCCTTTTAGATATAATATCTTTCATCTTCTCCTCATAAAACTAATAAATTCTAAATCGTTTTTTTAATTATGAACACTTAATACATTTTTCAATATTTAAGAGAGAAATTATGAAAAGGAGAGAATCGATCCTAACCTTTAGTTGTCTATTGAGACAATCGTAGCCGTAAGATTAACATTATTTAAATAATTTTTATTTAATATGCCAAATATAAATTATTACAATAACTCCATAAATAAATTATTACATAATAACCTCATTATACTTTGCTTAGGTTCTACCTAATAAACTCCTTTTAGAAATAATATCTTTCATCTTCTTCTCATAAAATTAATAAATTCTAAATTGTTTTTTCAATTATGAACACTTAATACATTTTTCAATATTTAAGAGAAAAATTATGAAAATGAGAGAATCTCTCATAATATTTGTCTTTATTTCTCTTTCCTTCTAGAATGTCATAAATTGAAAATTTGAAATTGGAAAATATCAAGGAAACCAATATTGTTGTGGGCATATGTAGCGACCCGACCTATATCACCACCGATATTGTCCCCACTTAGCCACTGTGGACGTCCGACAGTTTGGGGTTTTATTGGGCAACAGCCTGCTTCACAGGAGGTCAACCATCCCGAGACTACTCCTACCCGAGCACGCTTAACTCCGGAGTTCGAAAGCCAAGTGAGCCCAAAAAACCTCGGTGATAATATATGACGGATGTATACCTATATTCCAATGTCATGATATCCCCCTCTATTTATCTCATTTGGATTCTTTTGGTTGTTCATTTTTTTTTGTTTGCCTGTTTGTTAAATATATGGTTTTGTTTTAGTAAAGTGCTTTCCACTAATACCTTCAAACTAGGTTGACTGCAACTTTTTTAAACTTCAGATGTTGCAACTGGAAAAACACTTGGTAAAATTGTTGCAAAGGTATCCAAATATTCATATACCTCTCACAAACACTTATATAATAGTTTTTCAAACAAATGTTTTATACAGTTCTATCAAAATTTTATATATCAAGGAATAGCCCCCCTCCCCCCCCCAAAAAAAAAAAATTATTATTATTTTGCAATAATTCATTTCAATCATTTTTAAAAATAAAATTGAAATAATATTTCAAACATAAATGTCTATGAAAACAATTGCATCGCTTATTGTTGCATAACAAATTAGTATGACAACTATGGTTTAAAAAATAAAATACTATTGCATTACCAACTTTTTCTATAAAAAATTAAATACCATCTAAGGTGTTGTTTGTTTTTTCAAGTTCTAATAGCTAGTAGCTTATAAGCTATTAGATATCTAATAGCTTATAAGATATGTTGTTTGTTTTTATTTTGCACAATTTCTTATAAGCTCTACCTGTTTGTTTTTACCACTTCTGAATCTATTTATATATTCTTTTTTCACTAATATACCCTTGTTAAAAAAATAGACTTATGTTCTATAATTATTTTATTTTACTACACAAAGAAAAATCCTAATGAAATAATTAATATTAGACCATAACAAATAAGAGTATCTCTTAATGAATGAATACAATAAAATAATTTTTAAAATAATAGAAAAAGACCGCGAAAATAGAACAAACATAACCCATGTAAATTTTCAATTTTGATTTTGGTTTGAATAGTAATTTTAATTATTAAGAAGGGTTTTAGATGTAATTTTATATCCTATCAGATATTTCTACTAGCTATAAGTTCCATCCTGGAGCTTATAATAACCGCCTACCAACTAATGATTTTCTACTAGAAAATCTTATAAGCCCAAAAAAACAAACGGGTTTTTGGCTGATCTAGTAGCTTATAAACTACTAGCTACTAGAAAAGTGGAAAAACAAACAACACCTAATTATATTTGTTTCAATAATTTTTTAAAACAAAATTTTAAAATCAAAATTGAAATAATCGTGCCATAGACACGGGTTATCACTAGTACTATGATTATGATACATTGTTGAACCATTCCTTCATACAGTTATAGATAATGCACGAAGATGAGAAGATTGGCCATTTAATTTGAAATACATTAATGCAACCAATTCCCAACCCTACACTAGTACACTTGTCTTCTAGCTTTCTTTTATGCAGGTGAGCAATAATTTCAAACATTACTTTTTTTTTTTATTAAAATTTGAACAAATTATAAAGCCAAAGATACGGTGAGAGATCTCAACCAAAACTTACGGAAACAAACTACAGTAAGAACATTACTTTCTGATTAAGCTCCTTATTTGACCATGTAATTATCGTTACTACAATTAAACCTTTATAAATTAATAGCCTCCAAACCACCTTAATTCTATTAACTTAGAGAGATATAAATTTATTGATAAATTAATAATATTAATTTATAGCAATATTTCAATTTATTAATTTTTTAAGTAGAAACATTATTTGTTTACTACATGTTCAGTTATAAGGTCTAGTAAAGATTAAGATTTTTTCGATCAAAGTGATTGACCAATTCAAAATTCAAAAATCCAACATTTCATTGATTTTTTCTGTGAATGCTAAGAGTGATTAGTTAATTTAACTTATTGAACCTAGGTGCATACAATGCAATGTATCGAATTAAATACTGTACACACTATGGTTGTGTTTGGTTCATGGAATTTAAATTCCAGGAAAGTGAAGGGTACTAATGTAATACTGAATGATAGGAGAGAGAGAGAGTGCGCAGAAAAGGGAGAGAAACAGAGACGGAGATGGATGGAATTCTTGCTTAAACAAAACACTTGCCTGCTTTGTCCTAACACTTACGAAAACTTACGAAAAAAGGGTTTTCTTTTTTAAAAAATGGAAACCGTATTCCAACAAAATACTATGCCCGGAATCTGAATTCCGATCTCTTCCTAAAAATTTTCCTAAAATCTGGCCATTTCTGCTCATTTTTCAGGAAACCAAATGCCTGCGAACCAAACACAGCCTATATAACTCAACACAATCTTGTTTCCCATATCATTTTACATTTTCATATTTCAAGAAAACCTAAGATGTAATCAATTTCTTGTATTTATTTAAGTTATTATTAATTTATGGAATATTTAGGTCTTAAAGAATATTACATATAAATATTTTACATCTATTATCTTATTATTTTTTCGAAATTATTAATTTAGCATAGAAGCCTAAAGTCAGGACCGGAGAATTATATTATTTAAGAGAGATTATCAATTTACCGAGTATTAATTTTAAGAGGTTCTACTGTATTCTCTTATATCTATCTATAAAAGTGTAAAATTTACAATTTCAAAGAGTTCTTTTAAGCTTTAGCCCCCCCCCCCCCCCCCACACACACACAAAAAAAGAGTTCTTTTAACCTACAAATCATTTTTACAATATTCAAAATATAATCAGTCATTTCATGTATAATCATTTTGTCAAATTCGAGTGTGTGCGATCTAAGTAGATTTTCTAAAAGAGAAATCATTCGAAAAAGAGAACCTATGGAATAAGTAAGGTTTTTTGTTGGGTTATTTTGTATTTGGTCCCTCTAGAAGATGACTAATTAGCATGTGGTCCAAAGTTTTTTGTTTATTAGCAAATGGTCCTAAAATCGTTACTTTACTGTCAGTTTGTGCATTTGACTTGAGTCAAGGCATCAATATTTTTTAATGTCCAAATTACCCTTTCATGTGTTAGGCCCGTGACACAACTTAAAAATTAAAAACCATAAAATTTGTTTGTGGTCCTACTTTTTCATATTTCGTTTCAAACATGGTCCTGTATCATTCATGAAAATAACCATGGAAGTTAAATTTTACTTTAGTTGGAGTGAACTTCAACATGTAACCACCACCCATACCGCTTGCTAAAACTTAAAAGTGTGTTGTCTTCTTTGAGGTGAAAATGACAATGAAGTGAATCTCATACTTTATATATTTCGTTTTCAATGATTCTATGATTTAGACCGTTGAATGAAGTTCATTAGATCTTGCCACGTGGATGGATAAAGATAGAATTATATTTTATGAGTTTTAAGTTGTGTCACATGCCAAACACGTGAAAGGGTAATTTGGACATTGAAAAAATATGGATGTCTTGACTCGAGTCAATTGTGTTGACTCACTAACGATTTTGGGATTATTTGCTAATAAACAAAAAACTCTAGACCACATGCTAATTGGCCATCTTCTAAAGGGACCAAATACAAAATAGCCATTTTTTTTTGTTTTGAGAACTTTTTGGCTTTCGGTAAAAAAAACAAATATAGGAGCTCCCCAAGAGCATGGTCATCATTGGAGGGAGTAAAGATTCATACAATGCTTACCTTTTAAAAGGGATAGAGCTAAAAAAGGAAACAAAAATAAGACTTTACCATCTATGAGACCAAACACCTATAGAAGCGACTACAACCATGGCCTGATGGCTTACAAGGAAATTGTTGTTATTCATGGCCCAAAGGATAGAGCCCGAGGGCTTACAAAGGCAAGGCCCGAAGGCTAGAAATACTATTGTTGCTGCCACCTAAGCTCCACATCGCCACCTTGCTACTCGAGCAATACTGCTACACAAAGACTTGTTTTCGTTGAAGAACACAAGTTCTCGAAGGCTTTGACCCATATAAAAATTAGGTGAGAAATTTCTCCAAACACTCTTAGTAGGAATTGACCCCACAACCTCTCACTCGTGAGAGTATTTGAGAGAAGTACTAAGCCATCTGAGCCAGCAGTTGTTTGGTCCCAATTAAGCTCTTGGACCATATCTCCTTCACAACCTACTGATTGGAGTAGAGCTTGGAGTAAAGTCTCCAGAGAATCATTGCATGTACGTGGAATGTAGGTTCTTAGTTTAGTTTGGATTGGGCCCTTGATTTAGTGGCCCAGGCCTGATAACAGTTTAGACTTTAGATACCCTTTGGATCCAAATCCAAAAATTTAACGATGAATCTATTTGGGCTTCAACTTTCACCAAGCCCATTAACAGCCCAATAATCAAGTTAGTTTTGATTAACGAACATAACTACCACACTTCATCTCATCTCTTCACAACACTCTGAAACCCCAACTACAGTAATAATAAACAAATGATCATCTCTGCAACTCACAATTCCTTCACAAATCCCATTAAAACTTCAACAAATTTCCAACAACAAAAGAAACCCGATTCCGCAATCTCTCTTCTTCAAATCTGTAAAAATGTCAATGAGCTTATACAAGTACACTCTCTACTCATCAAAACTTCTCTCATTCATGAAAAACATGCCTTTGGTCGTCTTCTATTAAGCTTTGCTTCTTCCGGTGAACCCGGTAGTTTTATTTATACGCAAAAGCTCTTCGATACAATTGAACTTACTCGTAATACATTTATTTATAATACTATGATTAGAGCATTTTTGAATCATGGTTATCCAAGAGAAGCATTTCTTGTTTATTATAAAATGTTATGTGAAGAGGTTGTTTATTTTGATGATTATACATTCCCTTTTGTTTTTTCTGCGTGTTCGAAGTTATTTGCAGGGTTTGAAGGTAAACAAGCACATGCACAGATGGTGAAATATCCTGTTAGATTTGGGACTCATTCGTGGAACTCATTGATGGATTTTTATATTAAGATTGGTGAAACGGGATTGGTGGTTCAAAGGATTTTTGATGAAATTGAGAACCCGGATATTGTTTCGTGGAATTGTTTGCTTGATGGGTATGTGAAGTTGAGGGAATTAGATAATGCAAGAAAGGTTTTTGATGAAATGCCAGATAGAGATATTGTTTCGTGGACTACAATGCTTGTTGGATTTGCGAATGCTGGGTTGTTGAGTGAGGCTTCTTGTATTTTTAATGAGATGCCTGAACAGAATGTTGTTTCATGGAGTGCGATGATTGGTGGATATGTCAAGGCTGGTTGTTGTAAGGAAGCGTTGGAACTGTTTAAAAAGATGCAGGTTGCAGAGATTAAAATAGATAAGATCACATTGACATCTGTTCTGACTGCTTGTGCTAGCTTAGGAGCTCTTGATCAAGGGTGTTGGATCCATGCTTATATCGACAAACATGGTATTGATGTAGATGCTCATTTAGCTACCGCTCTAGTAGATATGTACAGTAAATGTGGAAGAGTCGAAGTGGCTCTTGATGTCTTCCGGAGATCACCAGACAAGAAAGTCTTCCTTTGGAATTCAATACTAGGAGGACTTGCTATGCACTCACGTGGGAAGGAAGCAGTTGAATTATTTTCAGAGATGTTGAATGGACTAACAAAACCAAATGAGATCACATACATTTGTGTTTTATCAGCATGTAGCCATTCAGGTCTAGTTGATGATGGGTTGCAAATCTTTCGGAGTATGACAAAAGAATCTAATGTAGTTCCCACAGTTGAGCACTATGGATGTGTAGTGGATCTTCTCAGTCGTGCGGGTCTATTATATGAGGCAAGACATATAATCAAAACTATGCCAATGGAAGCTGACAGTAGTTTATGGAGAACTCTCCTTGGTGCCTGCAGAATTCATGGTGACATTAACTTGGGAGTAGAAGTAGGAAGGTTCCTAGTTGACCTAGAGCCACTTAATGATGCAAATTATGTACTTCTGTCCAATATTTATGCAGTTGGTAGCAGGTGGGATGATGTATGGAGCTTGAGGAAATTAATGAAGGCAAGGGGCGTGAATAAGAGACCTGGTTGTAGTTCGATTGAATTGAATGGAGTTGCCCATGAGTTTATTGCAGGTGACAGTTCTCACCCTCAAACTCGAGATATTTGTAAGTTGTTAATTCAAATGGCCAACCATATCTCAAGGGATGAAGGAGATGATCTGGCGCAATACATCTGACTTAAACTAATTTTAACTGAGACTACATCATTTGAGATTGGGGCATATCCACCAAGAATTTCATCAAACGGTAGGTGGTCTTGCAAAAAATGCAGATACCACATCTGTACATTTGAATATAGTAGCTTCGGTACATTGCTTTTACCTACTGTGACTTCCAATTAATACACATCAAAATATAAGTTCTACGCTTTCCAGAAGAGGATGAAAAGAGCCTGGTGATGTAGAGTTTATGATATGCCCTCACTCTCTGTCACTCCTATCATTTTGCACATGAGGGTAATCCAAGTAACTCCATCCGACATAATGGTCAGTCTGTTGTTTTCTATTTTTTGGTGTCTTGGCAAATTATCAAGTGCATGTACATAATTTACCATACGTGTATCTTTTCAATAAACAAGTTATATATGCATAGATATAAATTTATAAGTACGCAAATACAACTGTTATTTTTTATTTTGAATGTCTTGGCATCTTGTTATGGCGCATCTGAGTAAATGCATCTACACGAGTTACTATGCAGTATACATGATTTTAGTTTGTTGAATAAACCAGAAATAACATATATGTATAGAATCCCAAGTCTATGCAAATACAGCAGTTGTTTACCTCTAACGTTTCAACGCTTTTAGGGTTGAGCTTTACTTTCTAAATGTTCAGTCCGGTAACCTTAGCAGAATGCATTTCGTACATCAGTTTCTCTAGCAACTTATCACTGAATATACTTTGCACTTCACAAAGCTTTATGGTTCATGCTTTCGCATGACCTGAGGGTGGCCCAGGATTATATACATGCCAGAAATATAACATAACCCAAAGGAATTCCTCAAAATTCCCACATCATCAGGAAATGCACTAAACACACCAAATAAAAATGGCAACATTTTCCACATAGATGTGCTTATAGAGAATTTTCTGAGATTTATGCTTTCATTTATACATGCTTCTAACTAAAAAAGGAAGAAGAAAGAAGCTTTGTCAATGTCACCAGTCATTATATAGAATTCTCATATTTTTTTTATTTTTTATTTTTTGTATTAAGGATTTTTCTGTATTGAACTAGTGTCTTACAGATAAGCATCTTCACACAAAAACTAGTAATCAGTAATCAACTAAACCGAAAATGCATTCTTCATTTAAGTGAAACAAAAAGCAGGAACCAAAATGAGGTTTGTGCCCATCAGCCATGAAAAAATTAAAGATTTCTGCAAGTAACACATTTCACAAACTTATATTGACGCATGGAAGGGTAGCTATGAACACGGCAAGTCGGCAATGAGAAAGAAATGTAACTACCTCGACATCTGATCAGAAACATAATTACTCTTAACAATTTCAACATCTAAGAGACATAATGAACTCAAAGGGAAGTTCTACAATTACTTGAAAACCATTTAGGTTGTCAAGCTTAACTTGGGGGAATTTTATTTTTTTTTGCAAAAGTAACTTGGGGGAAAGAATGCTATAGTACGTGTCCTTAGAGTAAGTTTCGTAAAAGGGGTTTTTAGTTTTTAGCCTACCTAAATAATATGTATTTAAGATGTATGACGCTTTTAATCCATATTTAGAGTATGGGACGCCCTCCGTCAGTTGATTGCGTTGACCATAAACGAAAGTGTTGGTTTTTTCAAAAACCCATTTCTACCCCTACACGTGCTGAGCACGAGATATAAAACAACATTAAAAATATAAGGGGTTTTTAGTTTTTGGGCCACCTAAATAACACGTATTTAGGATGTAAGACGCGTTTAATCCATATTTAGAGTATGGGACGCCCTCCGTCAGTTAACTGCGTTAACCATAACTTATTATTTAGGTGGGCCAAAACTAAAAACCCCTTTTGAGTTTGTATAACAAGCATAATTTGTTATTAGCATAAGATTTTTCTTACTGTAAGATGATTTCTTGGAGGCTTAGTAATATTATTCTTTATCATTTTGTGTTGGCTTAATCATAATTTTGTTTAATCGGTGGCTTTAACAGGGATTAGTCGATACGCAGAAACCCCCAGAACTCATATCTGCCAATATGACTGGACGTAATCATTTTTATGACTTTGAAACCTCTGAATACTTAATTAGTTGTGTTATTTTAATTTTCACTTTTGACCTTATGTTGCAGTATTGTGTGTTTATTCAGCGTTGTTCATGAGATTTGCATGGATGGTACAGCCACGTAATTATTTGTTTTTAGCATCCCATGCCACGAATGAGACGGTGCAGCTCTATCAGTTCTCACGTTGGGCAAAGGCTCAAGGGTAAGAGATTCAAGATGTTCTGAGGATTTGAATATTTCAATTCAAATAATATCCTTTATGTTCTGTATAGTTTAATGCTAATAAATATGGGATTCACGAATGGGTTTCAACGCAGTCAACTGACGGAGGGCGTTCTATACTCTAAATATGGATTAAACGCGTCTTACATCCTAAATACGTATTATTTAGGTGGCTCAAAAACTAAAAATCCCTTATATTTTTAATGTTGTTTTATATCTCGTGCTCAGCATGTGGAGGGGTAGAAATGGGTTTTTGAAAAAACCAACACATTCGTTTATGGTCAACTGACGGATGGTGTCCCATACTCTAAATATGGATTAAAAACGTCCTACATCTTAAATACATATTATTTAGGTGGTCCAAAAACTAAAAACCCCTTCGTAAAATTTCTTTTGGTGAGTGAGACTGACAGAAACCTAAAACAACTCTTGTAAGACAACTATGCTGTGTAAACTGCAATTATGAACAACTAGCCCAAATGGACGAGAATTTTGGGGGGGGGGGGGGGGGGGGAGTATCTAGAGTTCTGTTCCATTAAGTCGTCTAGAGGATGAATACATGGTTACTTATCAACACAGAGAAACATAGCAAGTTCAACTACATACAAGGTATCAACACAGAGAAACACTAGTGCGATTTAATGCGTTTTGACGTTGGGATGATGACAGAGTCTCTGCCTGCAGACTAGCACTCTAGGAGCGGACATCTAGGACAGCTAGTTCAGTCTTTGTTCATCTTACTGATAAGCTGATAGAAGCAAGTAAAGCAACTGAGGGTATCTTCATTCTTCTTATCCTTCATCTTCTGCAGTCTTGTTTTTTGTGTTGCAGTGGGTCCGTCTAGCACCATGGTTTGGTTCCTTTCTGAAAAGCGAATTTGAGTCAGCATTCATGTTTGGCAGTCTGCTTCCAGTTCCTAACCCCCAGCTGTTTCGCGGTTGGATGTGAAATGCTATGGGAGAACCTTTTGGATATAGAAAGTGCCAGATCTCTGTTATCAAGGTGAGGAGCAAAAACAACTACCTGAAATGAAAGCAGAAAGCTCATCCTGTTGAACTCCT
Source organism: Aquilegia eximia (assembly GCA_023053565.1). Classification (NCBI taxonomy): domain Eukaryota; kingdom Viridiplantae; phylum Streptophyta; class Magnoliopsida; order Ranunculales; family Ranunculaceae; genus Aquilegia; species Aquilegia eximia. The sequence goes on along the minus strand of JALIGU010000004.1, from coordinate 10,200,886 downwards.
CACAAGATGGCAAAGGACTTCTTCCACTAGAAAACACTTTGGATCAGTTGATGAACACGATCACCGGCGTGATCAGGAAACCTCTCCTTATCAGTTGGCATTCACTATTGATCGCCTCGCCGAAATACTCACTCGCCTTTGGTTTGGTGGAACTGTCAATTTTGGGAGAAGAGTATGGGGGTGTTTCTATCCGCCTCGAACTTTGGGATCATGAGAGTTTCCATTCAAAACCAATAATGTCTGGCTAGATATTCCCTAGCAACAAGTAGCCTAATGGGATGAAACCGTCACTAGTCAACATGATTCATTTGGTGATCATATCAATAAATGTCAACAAATTCTCTGTATCATTTGCCTACTTTTTTAAATGGATCACCCCAACCAATAAAACCAAAGACATCATTGTCTTATCCCAAAGAATTGGACTCAGGCAAAACAATAATGCTCCTGTTGAGTTATAGTACAATTAATCACTGAAACAGAAGTTACAATAAATACCTGATCAGTATTAACAGGATAAATGTTGACGACACGAACAGGAACTGCGGCAAATTGTTTAGGATGACATCAAATGCAGGACAAGGCCGGAGTGGAATTTCAAGACCTCACGGCCTAGATGATCGATTTTCCAATGTCTGATCATTTAACAGATTAGGTCATGCATTGAAATCAAAATAACAAATTGTGCAAAGACTGCATTTCTATAGATAGTAAAGTTGTTACAAAAGCTACGTGAGCAAACTAGAACTTTGTATACATTCAGTACAAGCAAATTCTTCTTGTCCCCTTCTTTCAACAATTGATCTTTGACATAAAGGAATGAGGCCAACATTGAAGATAGAATAAGAGGCACTCTCTTTATTTCTTGTGAAACCGAATACGCATATAAATAATAAAAACATATATATATGCGGCAAATACATAATGAGTTAGACATGCTGAAAACAACAATAAAAATGTTCAAATTTTCCTTAGATGAACTAGCAATCATGCACTGAGAGGGATATCAAGTGAGTTGCTCTTCCATTGCCAAATCTTCAATCATGTTCCCATGGTTGAGTGGATTGAAGACTTGGACCTCAGAGCATTTGCTAGGTAAAATAATGGGACCTAGGCCATGGTCCTGTGTGTGAATAGGCATAGGATATTTACGCGCGATGACAACTGAATTTATCACCTCGTCAGTTGGATGAAAAACAGATAAAACCTCAAATCCGCGGAGGTCACAAGGATCAATAATTGGATACAGAAAACCACGAGCACCATGCGCGCTCCTCAGCATCAGATAGGCCCCCGGTGCCATGTACTTTGCCAGGTGATTAACCACTCTAGTCTTCTCTTCCTTGTCCATACCCACTAGAGCTGCAAGGAAGACAACATCATAGTCCTTCAACTCCTTGGAAACATCCATGATGTCTATAGTATGGAAGAACATTCGGTTTGATAAGTCAGGATCTGCCGAAACCAAGTTAAGGGCCAACGAATTGGCGGATTCGTCGATGTCATAGTTGTGAAAGGAAGTAGTCCTCAGGTGTAAAGATGCCAAAACAATGGATGTCAGAGGAAGAGGTCCAGACCCAATGAAGGCAACTCGACTAGGGACATGAGAGCAATGTTTACCAAGTATAGTGAACTCCAAGAGACTAAGCTTGAGGTAATTAGAGTAATAAGGGAAGATGTTGATATGATCAAGAGGGTTATCAAAAGATCCCAAAAGGGTAGAGAAATGGCTTTCCAAGAGTCCCTCAGCTTCACCACAAAGTCTGATGAGCTTAGAACGCATATCTTGCACTCTCTTGCATAACTTGGTAACATCAATTGGATTAGGAGGCATGCATATGAGTACAAGTTGAGTGAAAAGCATGTTGACATCCTTTGAAGGTTTCAGAGTTTCTAACCTTGAAATGTTGTCATAGATCTCATACACCTTTTTTACTAACAAATCATCTTGGCAACCCATGTCGACACTATGACAAACCTTTCACAGAGATTATTCAAAAGTTTCAAACTCAAGTCTCTCTTCAGACCAAAGGGACACCTTCCAATGCTTCAAGGGTGGTCCTTATTTATCAACACAACCAAGTGTGGGACCCATGCAGAGAGAAAGAGAGAAGAGAGAGCTGGCCTATGTTGTGAACTAGTTGTGAATTGTGATTAAAGATTGAGTGTCAAGAAACTAATTACTGTATCTATTTTTTTCTTCTTCCTTTTGATAAAGACATTTGATCACTTTGTTGGACAGATTAACCATAAACTTTCTCTTGGTGAAAACATTATCATCAATGTGTTGAGAAATATGACTATATCATACACTAGCATTTGTATATTTCTATCAGAAACAATAGTATGTTAGTATTTGCTGACCCTACTAAGAACATATATAATATAATTGGAAGTTGAGATAAAACCGATAACCTCAATGCCGAGGCACTTCACACACTTATGTATTTATTTGATTATTCAATAAGTTAACTAAAAGGAACGATTTGAAGAGTAAAACCAATAATGATTTGATTATTAAACTTATGTCTGATTACCCCAAAAGAAACTAAGCTTTATGTCTTATATTCTCACTATCTTCTGCTTTCACACCCTGTACCTGTACCAGTACCAGTACAATGTTTATGTTTATGCAGTTACTTGTATCAAACAGCCAACTAATAAACATGCATTAACTAATCCTAATATATCCCTTTTACATTAGAGATCTCATTTTAAAATTTATTATGCTAGTCTCACTCACTGTGTTCACATTGATTAACATTTAACACATTAGCTAATTCGTCCTACTCGGTTGAAAACATTGCCTTAGCCCTTAGTCCGCTTTAGATGGAGACTGAGATTGCAACACTTAAAACATTATTTTTTGTTCTTGATCGTGTTCCTGCAATGCTGACGAATAGGCGGATAGGGACATGCGACAAATGGGCATGCCATTGCAGAAATATTTCAATTGGCGACTTTCCACAGACATGAGGGTGTCTGTCATGAGCTGATAAGAGCACTGTTAAAGTATAAATAACTCCTATGGATCCATCAGTTGTGCTATATATGAGCCTATGACGCCAAGGTGTACAAATACAGGCTCATTTCATGCTTAATCTCCATAAACCATAGTTACTGACAAGGCAATAGGCCAATTTCAGTGTGACAGTGTGTCTATATAACAAAAATCCAAAATTAATTCAAAATTGTTAGTTTATGAATGGATGATTAGAAGGTTATGTTTGATTAGATAGATATGATGATACAATTCTATTTGAAGTGGACTAATTCTCGTTACATTCTTGTTATTGTTTATGATACCTCACTTATATTTTTACCTAGTTTTCAATAGCTTTTGGCGTGCACGAAATCCAATCATCTTTCAACTTTTGGCGTGCACGAAATCCAATCATCTTTCAAGAAAAACAAAAACAACACCTAATTATCTCTGTAATCTTTGAAAGGTCGCTTTTTTATATACTCAGTTATTCTTTAAACTAAAAAGCTAGGTCTAAAAAAACAAAACGCCACTAAGCAAAATCCAGAAATTGGGCCAGTCTAGAGCTTAAGTAAGCCGAACTCAATAAAGCCCAGCCCAACTAAACATTTAGCGCACAAAAACTATCTTCCCCAGTTGCAACGGATTACAGTTGTTAGTTATAAATATTTTATAAATAGATAAGTTAATCGAAGAAGAAGTAAACATTCCCAACCAACTCATATAACCGAGGGTCAGGTTGGTATCAGTTTTTTATTGATCCGAAAATTGTATGGTTTCTACCAATATCTCATTTATTGTAAAATTGTCCCAACTCAATCATTTTATCAATGGTGTTTACATTAATATCAAATGGTAATTTATATCCATAAATATCCCATAGTAGTACTAGTGTGATAGTCTGATAGATCATTAAAAAGTTATTTTGAATAATAGACAATGAGAAACTGATGATCATAACACAGCGAAACAATGAAAATATCATTTTAATTTGATGAAGCAGAGCAGACCCTTGTCAGCATGCATGTAAGTCGGACCATGGTAGAAACACATTCCCTAGAAAGTGTTCTCAATTCCCATCTCTGCACTTAGGATTCACATTTTCTTTGATTAACAAAATATAGGACTTAATACTATATGACTAATCGTACATTTCATTCATGGTCTCCATTTTTTTATTTTTCATTTCAAAGTTACAGTACAAATGTGGACTTATTTTCTAATGAATGCTCCCCTTTTGTAGCACTACATTCATACTATACTTAAAAAAGAAAAGGTTCTCTGTAAGATTTTAGAACAGTGAGACTGCAGCTTTGAGAACTATAATGTCAACATATGTGGTCATAAGAACTGTTCTCTCTCAACAAAAATAATCAACTCTGATACTCCTTTCATGAAATCAAGGGTGCAATATCCTAGTGCTTTGTACTTTATTATACAGAGCTCTTGTTTGAGCCTTCCTTTATATAACTTTTTACGAAAAAAAAAAACATTCTGAAATTCCACTAGTAAGTGAGTCGTCTCTATAGATGTAGACATGAAGAATTTTATGTGCTCATATGATCTAGCTTTGTTTATTCAACTGCCCTTTTGTCCATTTGGCCACTTTCTTAATAGAAAAAAGTTGCGACTACTCGACATTGCGAATGGAACACTCTTTTCATCTTTGGAACCTTTTGGGGTTCGGTTTTTCTTTCAAATCATTGCTTTCCATTGATGTTGGTGGTTTTATCTTAAGTTACATAAAGCAGTGGTCTTCATGAGTCATGATCTTTTGGTTTGTGGTTCATCAAGCAAGCAACAGTTTAGCTAAAAAGGTGTGTGATAATGAGTAATGAATACAATTTGAATAGGGGATGAAATCATTTTGCTTTAGCTACAGTTTTTTTGCTTTTTATTGTTTGGACATGTTTGTCTTGTTAAAAAACATTTACTTAAAGGCAGAGATATTCTACATTTTCTCAAGCTCAGAAAACATTATGAAATTTTTTATCTCATTTCTCAAATTATCAAAGGACAGTTATTTTTTGCGATCATGAGTCTGGCATATGGTCCACAAGGGGCCATGGAACTGTGGATGTGAAATGTCCATCAACATCTGTAGGTGGTTAGTAAAACAAGCTTTTGATGGATTTGATATCCATCATTCTATGATTTCTTAGTGCATTGTAGTCTTATCGCAAAGAATCAAGAAATCCCCGCCCGCTAAATATCTAACAATGCTCACCCTCTAATATGCGGGGCAATCAAACTTGATCAACACAGAGAACAATGTAGCCCCAGCAAGAGCTTTCAGCCAATCTGTGTGGGGTCCAGGTCAAACACAAGTGAACCAGCATATGGAGATTGAGATAGATGCTGTCATCCTCCCTTCGTATTTAAGTCATTTAGGTGTAGTGCTTGTGTATTCAAACATTAATGTTCACACTGCACATCAATGTATAAGCATCTACATATTTTAGAACATATGCTAGTAAAACTGTATGGGATCATTCCAAATGTTTTATAAACATATGCTTCAGAACAATACAAACACTGCACAAAGAACATCATGTCCCTTGAGCAAGAAAAACTAGTAATGTCTCCTAGCATAATTAAGGATATACGCCATCTCAGGAGCTGCAACATTCACATCGACTGAATTCATGCAAGTCTATGGTGTGTTATCTGTCGTCGTGTGACCATATTGTTTTCCAACAGAATTGAGGTTCACCGGCAAGTCAAGTTCACTCCTGCATCTTGTGTTTCATCTACACAAGATAATTCAAAAGCCTATCATAATTGAAACGTACTAATAAAATAAGGCTACAATATATTTTGATTTTAACTTTTTCTTTTCCGAATTGGTACAGCTTTTGAAGGAACCTGAGACTCCGAGAACAAGGAGACAATGAAGGTAACTTCCAATAACCAATAACCAATAACCAATAACCCAACACATTGAACACAACAAAAGAATATTCTCATGAAGTACACTGACATACATATAATGTTTAATACAAGTAATAGTGGAGGCAAACGCCAAAGCTACATCTTAGTATATGCTTAAACTTTGATCTCAACATAGTCTCCTCCAAGGTTCCAACAAATTTCTTGCATCGCAAAGAAAATGTGGATGTATAAAACTTAAAATCAAACAAAGGATTTCCCTATAAAAATATTGTACAGCAATATAGTTGTTCATCATTGACATAAAAATTTTAAGCTTCTCTACCTTTCTGCTCATAAATTGTTGTCGTGCCATTATACTAAAGCTGGTCATCAACAGTTCTATAACTACAAATTCTCAGCTTTATTCAACACAAGGATAAGTGCATGGAAATTAATTGGGAGAATTACCATAATGATGACCTCGGTGTGATCTGCAGTCCTTCCAACTCTATATCATCCTGCTCGGCACCACCTCCTCCGCTGGCAGGAACAGCTTTGTTGATCTCAGAATCTTTCACGTCAAGATCAGCAACAACGTCAGAAGTGTTCACACAAAACTTCTGTAGCCACCTATCTGTTTCCCACAGGACATGCATGATACTCTCTCTGGCAGCATAGCCATGGCTCTCAAAGGGAAGAACTACCAAGCGGCAGAGAGCACCATGGCCTTTTAAAGCGTTAAAGAACCGATCCGACTGCATTAATTGAGGTAACAAGTGTTACTTTTTATATAGAAAGTATAGCCGTATAGGTCAGAAGTCAGAACTTCACTTAATAACACCACGAAACGATGATTTCAGAGTTCAGGCACTATGTTACAAAATCTTTTAAGAATGGATAGCCAGTGAGATGCAAAAGCGTTTCTCATATTTACATCTAACATTCATTGGAAGGAAAACAAACTTCTAGGTTTAATGCATTCAACATTTCAACAAGCTGATCAATTTTCTTTTACTGTTGGAGTTTGATAAAGAACATTTATCAAACTTTGTGCCTAATAATAACATATCCTAATTACCTCAACATGTCAATGACTTCTAGATTGATGACAAGAACTAGAAGTTCTTACATAGATGACATGAAGAAACAAGTACCAAGACTGTGTGCACGATTAGCCCAAGTTTTCCAGCTATAATATCAGTAAAACCAATTCTTTACCTGCATTGTTAGAGTCCCTGGATTATTATCTTCCTCTCCATGGATAAGTAATATTGGCTTCTTAATTTTGTTAGCTGACATAAAAGGGCTCATCTCAACATAAGTACTAGTTGCCTCCCAGAGAGTTCTGTCTTCATTCTGAATCAACAATCGTAAAAGAAGTTACTTAATCAAAGGAAAAAACATTCTTCAAAGGGAAACAAATTTAAATTAACATTTGAAATGAAAATCAAATGACATGAAGTTGCTTCCCTCTTGTTACATATTTTGTGCTCACCTGGAAACCAAAAGGAGTAAGTGTTCTGTTGTAAGCACCAGAACGAGCAATTCCACAACAGAAGAGATGAGGGGCATGAGCTAGGAGGTTTGCTGTCATGAAAGCCCCATAAGAATGACCACCAACAGCTATCTTGTTTGGATGAGCCACCTAATCAATGACAATTAAAACATCATTATCTACACCTTACTAAATACAGGGTTTAGTACAAATATATACACTTAAATAAAAAGTAAGCAAAAAGCTTACCCCTCGTCTAATAACTTCCTCGACTGCAGCCTCCGCACTTCCAACCAGCTGTTCTACATATCTGTTCAATGCAAACTCAATATAAGATCCCGGAGAATCTAAGACTTTAACATAATTTTTATTGTTTTCCCCAAATTTGAAGCTACTATGCTTGCTAAGGCCTCCAATTGACATAATCAATGTAACATGGGTGCACCATAATTTTTTATAAGAAAATGTGGGTCAGTTACTTGGAGATACACATTGGACACAGGGAAAAAACAGTTTTCTTATACATAGAATATAATAGAAAAAAGTAGAGGGAAAAAAAGAGAAATGAGAAGAGAGATGAAAACTATTTTATTCCTTCAACTAACTAGATGAAAAGGCAGAGATATTATTCTTTTGGTCTATTTCATGGTTACAGAGGAATTACAATCCATGTCCCATATCAAAGTCTTTCAAGATGCCAGGTTGGACACTTCGACCTGTGTCGGACACAGACACACGTTCCCGTGTCAATATTAACTGGATGTAATCATAATAAAATAAATTATTACAATAGAATGGAAGATTTTTTATTTTCATTATTTCAATAAAACAAGATGAAATTTTGTATTAGGCTAGATGGAATTTTCCCATATACAAACTGATTTTGAAAATCATTATCTAATGTCCTATGACTTCTATCAACCGCAACCTACCAATACCCACATATCAACACAGAAAAACGAAGAAGCATATTGAAATACAAGTGAGCACTTAAACTGTGAAGAAAAATTGTGCAAAGAACCCCTTTAAGTACATGTAACAAAAGTGGTGACTATACAAAGAAGATATGGTGTGGCCTACAGATGAAGGAATGAAGTTATAAAACCCTACAAGCATGCACAGTCATAAAGGCTACATATGAGAACCACACCGTTCCAAGTCATGAAATCAATGAAAGGATACTGAACCGGAAAATCTGTGATGACATTACAGTTTATCAGAAGATGATAACTTTGACAATTATAGAAACAGTTCAGATGTCACTAAGTCCTGTAAGAAAAACTTTAGACGAGGACATCAGAACTTCTGTAGTGGTGGACGCCTGGGCTCTAATATTTTTCTCTATGTATTGTTCTAATCTATATTACTCCAACATATAATTTAGTTTTTGGGTTCTACATTATGCCAATGACTTCTTTTCTTTCTCTGCCTTTTTCTTGTTGTTCACTTATATCATAGATTTTGACTTGCAGGAAAGAAAATGTAAATATTACTCGAGGCAAATGCACACATTGATAAAGTCATAAAATGAGCTTCAAGGAGGCGAAATAAAATAACAAGATGACAAAATGTACCTATCATTTGCCTCTTCATCACCCTCACCAATGATCGGTATCGTGGGTCCCGATAAAATAGCAAACCTGAGGGGCACAGGAGCACCTGTTACACTTGCTGGGAAACTATTTGTTTGCAGGAGCATATTTAACACACCAACAAGAAAAATAGAAGACTACCTCCTAGCAAGCCAAAGAAGGGCTGATGTTGGACCTATGCCAGCAAACTCATTGGGAGAACCACGTACTTGTCCAGCAGCATCTTTGCTTTTGAATTCTCCAGGGTATGACCAGACTAAACATGGAAGAGGACCATCCTTGGAAGGATCATAACCTGGTGGAAGGTAAAGTGTGGCAGTGAGTTGAACGCCATCCTTCCTCTGGTACCTGATCATCTCTTTCTGTAGTGAGGCCAGTTGAGGGTATGGATGAGGAAAGTTTGTTATTTGGCACACTTTCTTATCTGGCCAGCTCTGTAAGTAATATTGGGTGTTTTCTGTTTTTGACTCCTTGGAGGTCAGTACTTTCAGTTGATCAATGTATAAATCACCCTCATTCTGGTCTGACATCAAGGCAACAACTGACTCAAAATACTTCTCTTTGTTACTCTGCCATATCCGTTCTTTGGTAGCTGTATTTCTGGAGGAATTTTTCATTGAATTAATGATGCTGCCAATATGGGGAGCAAAAGCTAAAACAAAGATTATGTGGAACACTTACATGTCAAACAGATCAAGAAACGGGATGTTCCCTTCTGGTGTTGCACCACTACCATTCAATAGCACATATATCCCTGGATCATTTTCCTTTTTCACTTTTGCAATGATGTATGTCCCAGCAGGTGTTCTACGTAGCATTGGAGAACCAGGATCGGAGTAAACATCTTCTGATGATCTATCAAATAGTATACGAGGACTCACATCTTTATTTCCTGGAGCTATGACCCATGTTTTTGTTCGGCGTGTTTTATACCAAGATTCATAAACTAGAGCTAGGGATTCGTCACACCAGGAGATGCCTCTGTTGAAACACAATAAATAGATAAATCACCTAACTTCCATATGTAATTAATAAGCCAACTGCATTTATGATTTATCTAAGTAGCTCAAGCAAGACAAACATGACTTCGTACAGAAAGAAAACCTAAGGAATGAAATTTTCCACCCATAAAACAACTTTTGCAGATTCAAGTTAGAAAGGGATTTACAAATTTTATAATAAGTTTGTCCGTACAGGACACAACATCTTAAATCTGCATATTGTATGAATGGTAAAGTAGAAGACTAATACCTATGATCTCTCTATGGCTCACAGATTTTGGCGTCAATTAACTACAAGAAAGACAAAGGGACATTATAAATTCCATACCCATAGCGAAGATCAAGCTGGTGTAAAACCTCTAGCTGTTGACTATCTACTGGGTCAGCTGGCTGTGTGTAAACGATATCACGTGGAGAGACTTCAACTTTTGCATCACCTCCATCCTGTGTCTCCACCCTGGAAATGTCCACAAGTTAGAAAGTAAACAAATAAAAAAAAATAATATGACTATAAACTTGGGATGTTTTGGTAAAGGTGCATATTATGTGGATGACAGATGCATATAATTAGGAAATTTAGAGTAAATTATCATCTTTTGTCTGCTAAAATGAGCAAGTACACTCCTTAACAGCTGTAATGTTAGGTAGAAACGAGTGCTCACGGGGCTCTAAAGTAAACTCTAATGGAAGTCTGGATGACACTGAAGGTAAATGTGCAGGGCTGAGCAGACAGCCTTCTTGGCATAGAACAATTAATAGTTGGAGTGTGCATCACACGTAGCAAGATTCATGTACATAAGCAACCCATCAAACTCATAATAAACTATCATCAATGCAAACTTCTGTAGAATGAATTCAAATAAAATATGATTTTCACTAAACAGACAAGAGTCATAGAATACAGAAGCTTTTTGGACATGTTCTTTTTCTGTCAATCTATTAGTAAAACATCATGACTTGAAAGTTAAAGTGGTAATGTGTATGAGACAAAATAGTCATTTTCTACTGTCCCCAAAACCATGCTTCCTTTTTTATAAACTTTCATATTTGTTACTTGCTCAGAACATACAAATAACAGTTAAAATTTTCATCTAAGTTTATCTAAAAATTCCTCACAAAAAACAAAGAACAAATTCAATTTATCATTATGAGAACTCAACACTAAAAAAAAGAAATGTTGATTACATACCAATAGAGTGTTGAAGGCTTATCAGCTCTCCAATTTATTGATCGCATCCCTTTCCTTACACTATTAAAGGCTATGGGAATATCTTCTGCAAGGGGTAGATCACATAGCTCTCGAATAAACTTTCCATCAGTTGTCCATACATCAACTTTCTTGGGAAATCTTCCACATGGTACAATAAAAGAATAAGGGCGGTGAATTGAACTAAGCAAGAGGTACTTCTGATCTGGAGAAGGATCCAATGATGTATATACAGCTGGTGGGCCAAATGTCTTCACTGACCCATCTAAGGAAGCCAAGACCAGCTGAGAGGTGGCATAGTACTCAAACAAATCTTCGTCATACTCGTCCTTTAGCAAATCCTGGAATGTTCTGAGTTGAACAACGTTTTTTTGCTCATTGGATTGAATTTTAGGGCCAGAAGGAACCAATGGCTTCTTCGGTGGGTCACCACGAGATAAGGGAATGGTGCACACCAATAAAGTCGAGTCATCTACCCAAACATAACTGTCAAACAGGCGCAAGAAGGTATGTTAGCAGTATGTAACACAGGTTTTGAGACAACTAATGACATATTTGCTTACTTGTCAAAAACGGCATTCAAATAAATATCTGGTGATTGAAATAAAGGTTTAGCTTTTCCAGTTTCCACATCTGCCACCCATACTCTAAGCTTACTGCTGTTGTTGTCCTCCTGATTCAAGAAAAGCTTCATTAAATGCATGCTACAATTACACGATAAGAAGTTCGGAGTTACAGAAAACATTCAACAAAACTTACGATAAGAAACTTAGACACAAAGTAGTGGCTACAGCTGTACAGCATACAAAGCTTGGCAAGCATATATGTACATTATTGTATCAGGTGTATCAAGTGTTGATCACCACTGCAAGCCCATACTTCAACTAGTATACGATATAATAACAGTATTTAGAATTGTGGTATCCTAATAACCTACAGAGGTGTCAATTGCATTTACATAGCACATATGAGATGGGCTAAACACATCACATATGCATCCAACTTATACATAGAGATGGTCTGCCAACAAAAAAATCTGGTGAATACAGAATACTAAAAGTCTACAAATTTAGGTCAAGCACATCCTATCATTTTGAGAGGTCAAAAACTATGATTAACATTAGAAAATAAGTCTACAAATGCATAATTATGACAGCCAAGTGAAAGTATCATGGTATAGAAGAATTTTCTAGTTAAACTATCCACTCTTGAACACTCTGTAATGAAAGCAATTGATGTATCATAAAAAAGAAAACAGATATAAAGTTATTAGGATGTGGCACTAGATCTCCTCCGCATGTCAGTTATTGCATCAGTATATATGTATATAACAAAAATGAGGTAGATTTCTAATTAGTTAGATGAATATACACAATTCAAGAGTAAAAAGATAGTAAAATAGTTTAGTTTTCTTGAATGAATACCAATGCTCAAATTATGCAATCACCTCATCAAAACGGATGCTGAAGGATAGATGGCTGCCATCATGTGACCTAGTTGAAACAAAAGCATAAACAACATTGAGCATAACAAAATGAGAAGACATATTGAGGATTTTAAAGGAAAAATAATAATAGGGAAGATCTTGGTTTGTAAAAAATGATGCTAAAAAAAACCATCACCCCACCCAATTTTGGTAATCATTAAACACATAATTTTTGCATACAAGGAGCAACGTTGCCTAATTATCTTTTGCTCCTTCTGAAACTCCTTCACCTTATCACCAAAGGTTGAAGAGGATAGAACAGATACAAAAATAAAGTTTATTCAGAGTACATTGAGAACTTGAGGATGTACATGTTTGTGTACTAACCAGCTAACAAAATTAAGCTTCGCACCATCAGGAAATCCATGAACCTCCTTCTCTGGCCCCAGAGTACCATCTTGGAATAACTGATGGATACCGATCCCCGTGTAAAATGACCTAAGAGAATATAAGACCACCAATTGTCAAGACATATCCTTCCAAAGAAAATTTAAAAAATAAATGAATACAATGTCACTATAAGGAATGTGAGTTCCAGGCCAGGACATATGGCCTATAGACACATATCGCACATGGTGGGTGTTGTATGGCCTACATGATTTGTGATATACAGTAAGGTCGCCTTGCTTGTTTAATCATATTTTAAAGAAAAAAGAGGATCTTCCATGTAAATGAAACCAACTTGGCAGCAACTTATCCATCAGTTGTACATACTAAATGCCCTTTTTTTATCAACATTTATAAGAGTGCCACAGATTAGAATTAACAATTACGTAAGCATTTTGATCTTTTCCACACACACACACACACAGAGCATAGGATTTTCAATACTCACATGCGACTCCTAGTATTGCATTTTGCATCAATGCGCATGCCAGCAAGCTTTTCCTCTGGCCTTGCTAAATCGGTAAGGGGAGGTAAGGCCCTGCGCTTGAGGAACAATATCTTATCCCTCTGAGGGGAGAATGACAATGCTGGAAGGGGTGGTGCATCCACAATATCTTTTAGTTCAGGTGGAGGAAGACGATATCCACCTCCAAGGGAAGAAATTTCTACAAGAAGGATAATAAACTTATCATTATGTCATATACTCATATTATGACAGAGCCAGAGACCAACTCAACCAAGATATCTTCTACTTTTATCCATTTCAGATGAAAAGAAAAAATTTGAAATAGTAGAATTGGATAAAGTATATTTCCAAACACCACCATTTTAAATTGTGAGGACATTACACAATTAAGCAGTAGCTTCATAAACTAACATCAAATCATAGAATAAGATTTTAGAGAAAAAGACCATCAAGCAGTCAACCAATTTATACCACAAAAAATAACAAAGCAATTCAAGCATATGTGTTCCTGAGCATGAGAAATGCATATCCATTAGATGTAGAAATTAATCAAGTTAATCGATTTTTATCAGGAGTTAGCATAGGAAATAACTAAATAAGTAACTTTAAACAAGAGCGGTCACCCTGTAACTTTAAGAATTGCTAACTAACTCACAACTCTAGAGTTGTATTGGATCCCCTGGTCCAGCTTTTGGGTCGTTGGTTCATTCACACCAAAGTATACTTTGTATTTCAAACTAGCAAAGGTAATCAAAAGATTAAATTGGTAGTAATTTCTCAAAGTGCCAAAGGAGATGTGATTTTCTATAATAATTACGATCATTCCGTCAGTATGGTCTGAATTCTGAAAATAGTTACTGATAAGACAAGTACAAGTCGCAAACATCACAGAAAGCTCAAGAACACAAATATGATCAGACTGATGTCAACAAAAATTAAATAACAGTTCTACCATACTACTACGAACTTGCACCTACACACTCAGAAAAAGTTGGTTCCAAAATTTAACATATTCTCTTAAATTTCATTCCATTAAATTATAATATTATGAACAAAAGTTTGAAATAAATTTGTCGATATCTGATTTTACAACTACTTTTCAAAAGTAACAAGTATAACCAAATAACATATATAATCAGATTGATGTCAACCAAACAAAATTAACAACAACAAGCCACACTAAAAAAACTTCAGTGCCGGCACAACATAACAAATTCTCTTCAATATAATTCCATTAATTTGCTGTCAATATAGTAGATAAACAATCTAAAGGCATAATCAACCAGTTCAAAGAAAACCCAAATTCAATATCCCTTCAAAACAAACACCAATATCACGATTTCTAGAAAAAAACAAGAACAAATACCCAAAATTCCATAACTCAAAACTACTACTGAGAAAGCAATAAAAAGAAAAGGGGATATTGAAGGTACCATCATCTTCAAGTACAGAAGAAGAAGAAGAAGAAGAAGAAGGAACAGAGCCATTATTTGAAGTACCCTTTCCATCTTCATTAGTAGCAGAAACAATAACACTATGAAACTTAATAGAATTACTCTTATTCATCATATTAATGGATTTTAATGAGTTTTTCTTTTTCAAGTTATTACTACTTTTAAGAAAACCAGATGTATGAATTGAAGTAGAGTATGAGTTATGGTTTAAGAGTGAAAGAAAAGGTGGAGAAAGACTTGAAGAAGAACAAAGGGTTGACGATGATGAAGTAGAGAAAGTGGAGACGAGAGAGCAACGATGATACAGTTTGTGAAGGCGCATCATTTAGTTTTGATGCGGTATATTTCACCGGATCATCAATCTCTTTATCATTCCTAAAAACTTGTCCAGAGTCCAAACACAAACGTTTGTTTGGGCTTTAGGCATCACTTATGGTTGTTTGGCCCAAGGACAAGGGTTTGTAGTTCAGTTTCATTGAAGTCCAATTATACACGGAATAGTCATAGTTTCCAGGACAAAGTCGCGTTTTATTAAGTCGATAAAATTATTATAATACCAAAAGTACCCTCGCGAGCAGAGATTTGTGTTTTTTTCCGTGATAAGAGATTTGGGTTTCGTTCTTCCCAAACTTCAACATCTGCAATTAAAAAGATAATCTTTCCAATTAGTGATTCAAGTGATTCAATTGTTCCAGTTCTTGATGAATGGGTTTAACAAGACCATTGTTCAAGACTAGTAATTGTGAGGTATTTGAAGTAGAAGAAATTATCCATAACAATCAAAACCATGATTGAAGATAATTTTGCTGATGAAGAAATCCCTTTAATGTCCATAATATATCAGAAAACACCATGAGATTAGTGATTGAATATTGTAAGAAACGTGTTGGTGATGAAGTGTTCAATGTGAAAGAAGAAGAAGAAGAAGAAAAAGAAAAAGAAAAAAAAAAGAATGGGATAAGAAACATGTTTGGCTTTTTCTTTAATTAGGGATAATCTCATGGATTTTGAATGTTTTCTGGATCTTGGTTATGGTGTATATGAACTTATTTATTTCTATTATATTTAAAATATATCAATTGCGTCTTTTGATGTATTTATTGGTGTTGTTCTTTTGCCCTTTTGCTAATGCTTGAAAGGTGTTTGACAAATTATTTGTTTTAATAGTGAATTATGGTGGATGGGATTGATGCATGGGTGAATGATGATAATTTGATGCTTTTATATTGATAATCTAAAATGTAAGATTTATATGTTGGTATTATAATCTAGTATGGGATTGGTAGGCCAAAGACTAAAAGAATTCCAAACATCGGGTCAAGAAAGCCTGAAAAAGCTCAGAAGTGTTCCAGTTGTCTTAGTATTGGACATCACAATAGGAGGATTTGCCCATATCTGAACAACAATTAGATTCTAATTGTATTTGATGATTTGTTTTTTCATTTTTTTGAATAAAACTTGTGGTGACAATATAATTCATTTTAGTTTAGATTGTTTTTTTTCCCACTTGTTATGACATTACAATTCAGTTCGTACAATATAATTCTGTTTTTTTGTTTTGAGAAAGTTGTCTAATCTAGTAATGATTGATTTTAATTCAAGAATATTGTTTTGAGAAGTTGATTAATAAGTTAATCAACTAAGGAATGTTGATTAATGTATTAATCACCATAGTTGTATTCAGGAAAGTTTACTGAACTATTGATTAATATATTAATCAACTTTATTGTATTCGAGAAAATTGTTTTGAGAAGTTAATTAATGACAACATTAAGGTGTACTTAGGATTGCATTCCACTAGGGTTAACCATTCTCATTGGTTTAGAGGTTTAGAATGACAGCATTAAGGGGTACTTACGACAGCATTCCACTAGGGTTCACCATTCCAATTAGGGTTTTAGAATGACAGCATTAAGGGGTACTTATGACAGCATTCCACTAGGGTTCACCTGTAAAACCCGGTTTATATTATAAATTTTTGTTCGATAAATTTTATTAGATTATGAAATATTGCATAGATGTCTTTAAGGGTTTAAAGTTAATTTTCTATTAAGTTGAAGGATGATATATTAAATATAAAAAAAAAATAGATAGAATTGGGTTGGGTAACAGATTCATTTATGGTCCTAAAATAAAGCCCATTAACTTCTCTATAGTATTTATATTAAAATATTAGGGTTTCATTCATTTTTTTTATAACACCATATATGGGAGAGGAAGAAGAAGAAGAAGAAGAATTGGAAGAAAGCTAAAAGGAGATTTGGATTTTTATGCTTATACAAGTGAGTAGACGTTTCTTTGTTATTGTTTCTATTTCTGTTTTTTGAAATTTCAGATTGTTGACTCATCTTTGAAAAATCATAGAAAATTCGTTTGAAAAGCTTTATAATTGATTCCAAAAACCCTGAACACTATATTGAAATGTCTTCGTTCGTTCGATTAGTTAATACCAATTTACGAAGGTTATGTTAATAGGGTGAAAAACGACTTGCAAGTATGACAACCGTTGCAGTTTTTAGTTTTTGTACCATTTTAGTATCGTAAGGTTTTGATCCCTCTAGATTTAATAATATTTATTGAAAATTTTAAGGTAGTTAGAATACTCAATGTTTAACAACATATATAAATTTCAGAATTTACTGTGGGGTAATTAATTCTAAATAATTTATTCAACATAGTTATTTTCAGATATCCAGTATAATTTTACTGCTACTTTTCTGTTTGCGTGGCTGTCATAGAAAAATCATAGAAGACTCGTTACTCAACATATCTTGATGAATTTAATTGTTTTAGAAAATAGACCTTCTGAACTATAATTTCTATGTTTAGAAATACTTTAAATTATGAGGGTAATATGGTGAAAAATGGTCAAGAAGTCTGACGTAGATTGTTTTGGGATTTCTTTCTGAAATCTGGTAGGATTGAGTAAAACAATTGTTTAATTATTTTCTATATATCGAAACTATTCCAGATTTTTATGCCAAGTAATATTTTCATAGTAAAAGGTTGTATTAAAATTTTATAAGATTTGAGTAATTATTTTTAGATGTGTGAATTTGAAAGATGAATGTTATTGTTTGGCAGATTTATGTAAAGAGTTTCTTTTTAGCATATATGTTTACCTTTGGGTTTGTCATTTTGTTTGATTGTCAAGTTGAAATAGACACAACTAAAAGTAGTCTAAATATGGAAGTGGATTAGTATATAATGGCATGTTAATTGATTAATTATGTTTAAAGTAACCTAAAAAGTTATATTGATGAACGCCTAGATATGGCTCCATACCAATGGATGGTATATGAATAGAGAAACGAAATGAGTACTGGACTTGAGATTTAATTATAAATGATTTGGAATGGTTTGATACCATGGACCGTATATATTCGATTTGAAAAATAAGAACGGAATACGAAATGGACTTGAAATTTAATTGTTGGACAAAGGTTGTGTGATTGCTTGATTAGTTTAGTTGTTTTGGTAGTCGCTCAAGCATTAGTACATTTGTCGCACCTCTGGACTTAGGTTAAAGAAATTAATTATCACCCTAGACGGCTTAGCCTGCGGGTTGACTCTTGAATTATATTTGGGTATTTCCTAGACGGCTTAGCCTGCGGAACTGACCCTTCAGACCTTCATAGCCTTCGGGGTTGGTCTGGGCGCCACATTAGAAAGCTCAAGGGAGCTATTAGAGATCATGAGTTAGGCATACGTCGAGGTTAGCCAAAACTTGCAGGTGAGCACCCACTTGGGTTTTGGTTTCCGCGTAGAGGTTATTAACTATGGTCAAGGCACACTGGTGCAGTGTGGGTATGGCAAATGTGTGGAGTGCATCCTGTGGGAGGTGTACTAGTGATTGGGCATAGGTTGTAAGTTTTATGATTGTTAAACCCGAGCACCGGCTAGAGGCCAGGACGTGGTTTTGTGACTTTAGATTCGTTGTTTGGTAGTGTGGTAAGGCTTATGATATTGTAATGCTTATGGGTAAATTTTATATACTTTGATTATGAATCGAAGGTAACTATGATTATGTGGAAGAACTGCGTTGTTTTATTTATTATGGGTATTAATAGTCATAATTGAACTTGTCATTTTGGTAGATTATAACTTATGGAGAGTTAGAATGAATCATTATTAATGGTTTGAATGAACGGAATGTACTTTCAGATTGATACAAAGTATTAGAAAACATGTAACGTGTAGGTGATTTGCTTTATTTTTATTATATTTGTGTATTATGTATTAACTTCATTTTGCAGGTGGATAGGTCAACTAATTTATTTTGTGCAGGTGGATAGACAATTGTTGCTTAGGTAATGTATTTGTATTATCGATTAATTAACATCGTAAATAGATAAATTAGAAGTGAATAATAGAATTAAATATGTGATTAAATAATGGATAAAGGGTTTAAATATAATGGAATTGATATGGTTTTTGGCGTATGCTTATTGTCCCAGCATGGAAGAATTGTTCTTGAAGGTTAATTATGTTGTCAATCATATGTTGGAACTGTATATTTATTACGTTATTTTATGGGAATAGATTTCCCCCTTGTTTACTCATACCAGCTTTCATGCTGACCCATGTTGCTTTGTTTTGCACGTGGGTGTGTTCCATTTGGAATTCCATTTGGAATGCAGGCAGGAGAGGTTAGAGCTATGGAGCTGTGACAGACCGCTTGTTGGGACCAGTAGAGATCTTTAGATATTTCAATCATGTATTTTATTTGAAAGTGGTATTCATGTATTTTGTTGGAGTAAGTTATGTTGTATAATAGGATGGAATCGGGAGTACTTTTATCGTTTGGATTTTTCTTCACTATATTTTAGTTAAGATTTTTATTGTACCTGGTTTATGAGTTAGAAATTGTTGTGACCTGGGTTTATTTTATTTTTTTTTAAATTCGGGTCGTGACATCACCATTCCAATTAGGGTTTTAGAATGACAGCATTAAGGGGTACTTATGACAGCATTAAGGGATACTTATGACACCATTCCACTAGGGTTCACCATTCCAATTAGGGTTTTAGAATGACAGCATTAAGGGGTACTTATGACAGCATTAAGGGGTACTTATGACAGCATTCCACTAGGGTTCACCATTCCAATTAGGGTTTTAGAATGACAACATTAAGAGGTATTTATGACAGCATTAAGGGGTACTTATGACAGCATTCCACTAGGGTTCACCATTCCAAATAGGGTTTTAGAATGATAGCATTTAGGCGTACTTATGACAGCATTCCACTAGGGTTCACCATTCCAATTAGGGTTTTAGAATGACAACATTAAGGGGTTATGGGTTTAGGATTTAGTTGATTCATTCATGAATTAATCAACTATAGTTTAGGTTGATTAATCTGTTAATCAACTAATGAAAATAAGCAAATAACAATTCAATTAGGAATTTATGGTATAGGTTTAGGGTTTAGGGTTTTTAGGGTTTAGGATTTAGAATATTTAAGGTTTAAAATATTTAGGGTATAGGTTTAGTGTTTAGGATATTTATGGTTTAGGGTTTAAGGTTTGGGGTTTAAGGTTTTAGGGTTTAGGGTTTTTTAGGGTTTAAGGTTTAGGGTTTTTTAAGGTTTAGGGTTTAAGATTTTTCAGTGTTTAGGGTTATTTAGGGTTTAGAGGGTTTAGGGTTTAGGTTTTAAGTTTTAGAAATTAATCAATTTTCTTTTATTCTGAAAATTTTTTCTGACAAGTTGATTATTATATTAATCAACTAAGGGAATGTTGATTGATGTACTAATCAGTTAAACCTTTGTTGATTAATGTACTAATCAACTGAACAAAAAGTAAAATATAATTATCACAGTTGATTAATGTAGTAATCAACTGATGCAGATTTAAGAAAGAGTTGATTAATTTATTAGAAGTTATGGAAGAGTTAACCAATGCATTCTTAGATCAACTATTATTCAAACACCATAATAGAAGCAAATAACAATACCATTTATATATCAACAACAAAATTACTGTTTACAACGATTTTCTACTGCATCAATACTTCTTTGTTATCAACACAAAAAGTTACTATTTACAATGATTTTCTACTGCTTCTACTCCATCAATAGTTGTTTATTATCAACACAAAAAATTATTGTTTATCAATACCAAAAAAATATTTCTCACTTGAACCTATTTTATCTTTTCTTGCCCTATTTGATTTTGCTTTGCCGCTTCCTCTGCAAGTTTTTTTTTTCTTCTGCCACAGCCTTTATAAATTATTTTTTTTGATCCCATACTTCCTTGTTGAAGCTATATATATCTTGGTTCACTCAACAAGTCACATGTATTGTTTGCCCTCATGCATGTTATCATTCCTTCTGTATAGTCAGTCTTTGATATTACTCTTCCAGAAACTACAGTGTCCATGAACTTGCATACAAACAATGCACAGTCCACCCTGAAAAATTAAATTAACCAAAAATTCAAATTGCAATTATGAAAATAAACTTGACAATTCAAGTTTATGAAACTTACGAAGAGCCTTGATGCGGAAGATCTTATGGTTGCACTATAGGTCCACTTTCATAACGAACATCCCCACGTTTGATGAGCTTCTTGTTTAGCAATTGAGTGACGTATTCAGCCTGTTTCAAATGTGACAATATTGAATAATTATATTAATTTATAAAACTAAAATAGTTTAAGAAATTTTACTCACAATGGCTTTACAATCTTTCAGAACACGTTTGTCGAAAGGTTTGTTTCCGGAAAGGGAGTTGTAAAGCATCCATCCTTCATTTTTTTTCAAGCACAAGAAGGCTCCAGTGATACTCAGCCTTGTTTGTATCAATTCTTGAAGTGTTGAATGGAAACAAGAAGAGCGACTCTTTTTGGTGAATTTCTCAATTACATCACTCCAGTACTTATCTTTTTTATTTTTCTGGTCCTTCTTTCCTTTCTTCTGATTTTTAAAGTCTCTCAACCATGTCTGTATTTTGTTCAAGAAAAAATTCATGAGATTGAACTATTGATTAATTTACTAATCAACTAAATAGAAAAGAAAATAAGGTTGATTATTGTATCAATCAATTGATGTAAGAGTTGATTACAATATTAATCAACTAAACAGAAAAGAATACATGGTTAACCATTAGTTGATTACTGTACTAATCAACTAAACAGAAAAGAATACATGGTTGATTAATGTAGTAATCAACTAATGTAAGAAGAATATAAAACTGAATAATGTAGCAATGAAACCATGCAAGAGAAGAAACGTAATGGAAATTACATACCCATGCATAAGCTGAGAAGATGACAATATTTCTTTGATTGGGTTCTAGGACTCTCATTCTCTCATAGCTTTCTATAAGCTTTTTTGCATACCAATCGATAATCTTCATACATACACACAGATAAAAAAAACAAAAAAACTTGTTAGCATTACAAAATGTGGAGGGAGTTTATGGTTTAGAATAAAAATATAAAATAAAAAGAACCTGTTACCTGATAATCGATGTATTTTCCGGTCGTAAGATCATTTAGTTGTGAAGCAGTTATCATCAAATCTGCATCTGGAGAAGACCATGCCATTGTGCTGCAATTATTAAGATGATTAGAGCATTAATCAACAGTTGATTAATCTATTAATCAATGCGTTAAATTAATTAACATCAAAGATAATTTACAATTTACATTAAAGAAAAAACAGTAATTGTGAAGTAAAATTAAGCAAGAACATGTTGATTAAAACTGAAGTAAAGCTTGAAGTAGAATTTAACATCAAAGACAATTTAGATAAAAAATAAAAAAACTGTGAAGTAATTAAGCAAGAACATGTGATGTAGAAGTTATTCAAGAAAAATATTTACATTAAAATTATAAATTGTAAAACCTAACTTACCTCAAAATCAGAAATTTCTTCTTCAAAATCAGAAATTTGTTCTTCAAAACCATCATCATCCTTTCGTTTTGTTGTATCACTATTCTTCTGTTTCCTCTTTGTTCCAGGATGATTTGTACTTCTTGAAAATTGTTTATTTCTTGCCATTGTAGATCTAGGTTTTCGATTCTAGAGAGAATCAGACTTCTAATCAACAAAATCCTAAGAAATTAAAGAAAATCCTAAGAAATAACTCGTAATCGTTATTGTTGTAAACTTGCAGTAGAGAAAGAGAGGAGAGAAAGAGAGTTTTGTTCGAAAATAAGAAAAAAAAAAAAAAAAAAACTTTCTCTCGATTCTAAAACACTAGCAGATTGTTACAACCGTCATAACGTAACCGTCCCACGTTGCTAGATTGTTACAGCTGTTAAAACACTAGCCGGGGTATATGCGTCATTATATAGGCTTGTCCTTGAGCCTAACAAAATGTTGCCCGTGTCTTTGGGCCTAATGAAACCTTATATTTTGTCCTTGGGCCCAAAACACTGGATATCATTCCCTTTCTTAATAGTTAATAGGTCTTGTGGGATGCGGTGCATAGGATCATAAACATCGACGTAAATGCTTCAACTGATTTGTAATATAAAAGCTGTAGTAAGTTTATAAGTTATTGCTGGTAGCATTGTATAAGGATTTGCCATGGAGATAGATCACCTGCATTTGGACTAGAGATTCAAACTCTGCACCCACGTTCATCCACTTCAAAGTTTAAACAGTTCCTTATCCGCGCATCTCAATGCACTTGTATGGATATATGGTTAATTAGCATTTTAGTGTATTAGAGTAGCTCAATCACATCCACATGAGGCTTTGGCTCACACATCCCACAGGTTTTGGGCTAAACTTCTTGTACAGATGACATGAAGCTGAAAGTGATGCATATCTAGTTTGTGAATTCTGACAATTTTGGTATAGTGTATAAAGAAGTTAAAGGCGCAGGTGATGGGGCTGACTGGTGAGCCCAGGGGATACCAGCATTAGCAACATCGGGCAGGCGTGGCTAGAGAAACTTGACAAAAGCATAGGTGCCCTAAGACGCAAGGGCGTGGCGACACTGGATAATTTTCGTTTGTATTTCAAACTTGTCGTTGGGGGCTTTCAACCTTGAGTTATTAGAGAAGAAAGAGTTCTCCACAATTTCTTTGAGCATGAAGTAATTTCTTAAAATTCTGAGCATCATATTCTTCGGTGCCCTACTCTAGTCAGTGTACACAATTAAATTTAGACTTCTTGTCTAAAGAGAAGCAAGTTTATGACATTTTCTTTTAAAGGTCGTCGTAAGAAACAAAACGGCGACTAGGTAGAACACAAATTTCCCCAAAAGCAATTACCAAATAACAATGCTCCTTTGGCTGTTTATTCATGAATATAAATTTTCTAGGGGGATTTAGAGATACCCGCAAATAATATGAACTCTTTGAGATACCCCAGATTTAGAAACTCTTAGATATACCCCATTTTCCCATTTGAAGCCGGTCAACTAAGCCTTTGACCATGGTCTGACCAGTCTTCATATTTTCTAGACAATTTTACCCTCCCACTATTTAAACTCACATCCTAGTCATTTTGCCCAGTCAACAAGTATGCCATATCAGCAAACAACTTAAAGTTACCACTTGTTATTCACACCCAGAAAACCCTATCCTAGGCTCCTAGCCCACCTATTTACTTGATCTAATCACAACCGTCCATATATAATCTAACCAAACTTAAAAAAAAAAAACCCAAGTATTCAAATTTCATCTTTCCACCATTAAGAAACAGAACCGAGCGGGAAAGTGCAACTCAAACTTAGGGTTTGTGATCTACTCTTGATTTCAAACAAAAATTGTTGTTTCTTCTTCAAAATTCTTCCATTTTCTTCGAAATCAATTTCATGCTTTAGATCTGTTGCTGAAAATTGTTTTAAACTCAAATGATGGCGGCTCCACCACCAATTTATGAAATATCTTCTGATTCTAGTGATGAATCCATGTTCAACTATGAGAATTCAAGTGCAGAAAACGAAAAAGTTTATTATCTTGGTGTCGAGAATACTTTTCATTAGAGATACCCCCCAAAATACAAGTTTCATTTGAGATAACCCCCAAAATTGCAGAGAAAGGTAATTTGAGGAAGATGATGAACCAAATCTCAAAAACTACCAAAATATACAAAACAAACTACACAAAAGTGAGAAAACCACCAAAACTATCATTTACCTTCATCTCAACTTTTCAACTAAGTAGACAAAATGTGTTAATTTGAAATTTGCCTTTCTTTAGATCTTCTTCAAGATATGTTAATAGGGTATCATCTTTTCACTAGATCTAGTAAATGAGTGATAAAAGAATGGAAACGAGAGACGATAATGGCCAGATCTGTAATGAAGAAGGAAGATAAAGGGATGGGGATAAAGAAAATTGAAGGTGAAGAATGGTTGGATGAAGAAAAAACAAGATAGGGTGGAGAAGAAGAAAGAAGGAACAAAAATGATGGTGAAGAAGAAAGGGTGAAGAAAAAAAAGTAAGAGATGGAGTTTGGGTTAAGTGAAGGAGGAAGAAGAAGAAGGAGGATGAGTTTGATGATGATAATGGTCACATAACAATTAGTTAATTCTACCCGTAGGATTAGATCTAGATCTAGATCTAAGTTGAACGGTTAGGATCAAAGTGGTAGCTTTAAGTTGTTTGCTGACATGACATACTTGTTGACTGGGCAAAATGACTAGGATGTGGGTTTAAATGGTGGGAGGGTAAAATTGTCTAGAAAATATGAAGACTGGTCAAACCATGGTCAAAGGCTTGGTTGACCGGCTTCAAATGGGAAAATGGGGGGTATCTCTAAGAGTTTTCAAATCTGGGGGTATCTCAAAGAGTTCATATTTTTTTTTGGGTATCTCTAAATCCCCCAATTTTCTAAACAAAAGAAGGAACTCCAATGACAAAGGTGATTCCATCTGCACATTTTTACAGAACTACAACCAACTAAGTAGTTAACTTGATAAAAATCATTACATCAATTTCAATCTAACTGTATCATCTTTCAATAACTGTTCAACATGTTGCTTGCAACATCAACTTTAATTACAGAAGAAGAGCAGGTAAAGAATCGTGTGGAATCTTAAATTTTCAATATACCTCATAAGAATCTGCAGGAGGAGTTTCATATGCATAAGAATCTTCAGGAGGAGTTTCATACGCAGAAAAATCTTCAGAAACTTCCGAACTATCATAAGCTGGAGCTTCGTTAACTGGGCTATCATCCGCAGGAGTTTCATAAACCGTGTTGTCATCTGTTTGAGTAAACTGGAGCAAGAAGTGAACCCCATTGACCACATCATACACCATTAGTCCTATCCTTCCTCCAACCCAACTGCCCAAAAAGCTCCCTACAAGATAACCAACTCTCCCAAGCCTTTGTTCTCCAAAAAACCCTCCCGCATAAGCCCCAAACAAGGTTCCTGTTCCTCTGAGGAACCCTTCAGTCATGGTACCCCCATAATAAATAGCCTCAAAGAAATCCCATCCTGAAGATATTATAGGGCCTATAATTCGTTTGGCTTGTCGAGATGCCAATTTGGCTGCCTTTGCCCCTTCCTTTTGGGCCTGTTTGGAAGCAGCAGTGGCGTCCAAACCCTGTGACAAGGCATCGGCCAAGGCAGATCCAATCGCCTTGTGCCTCGCTCTCTCAACGTGAGCAGATCTAATATTGTAGAAATACATCTTTACACCCTCCTTAACTACACAGGCCATGCTTCCAGTGCTCATGTCAAAGCAATTCAATAATGTAAATTTTCCACTTTGGGATGAATCCTCTTCTCCAACCAACTGGCGGCATTTTTCAGCTGTGAAAACAAAATATAATTGTAGGTTAAAACACCAAGCACAAATATATCAATCAACATTGCTTAAATATGTTTTTGGAAGTATAAGCAACTTTTCGCATCACTATGGTCCTTAGTATTAAGAAAATTGCTTCATTTTCATCAGAGTGCACTGTTCTAGTTCACTGTTCTAGTACACTTCAACTATCTATGAGTGCTGCAGTTAAAAAAACTATAAATTCTTCTTCCTGTTTTTGGGGTGTATAAGTCAAGCTTCTTTCATGGTCAAATCAAATAAAAATGCACTGGCCTTGCAGTGCAGTTTGTTGTGTGTTTGTCCTCCACGGTTGTCGAAACTATTTGAGTATCAATAGAATATTATTTCAGAAAAAAAACATAGGTCATAAGCAACTTCTTTTCTATACAATCATCCCTTAATCAATTCCAACAAAAACCTTCCATGAACAACTTAAACCTTGAAAACATGTTAAGTATATGGCATTCCTCATTTCCTCTCCAAAAAGGGAAGGCATGCAAGTATCACTAATTCACTAGAACACAATTCATGATAGGAACGAAAATGTTTTAAAGTCTAGACATGTATTCAATTTCTAGAGAAGTTAAGTACATGGTTGTGAAATTAAACACTAGAAGGCCTGATTCCAAATGATATCAAGACATATAAATCAATACTGAGATATCACATGGAAGGAAGACACTCCTGAGTTCTGACTAGTGTTGTCATATATGTCCTTATGTCTTACTAGTTACTTCTACACACACAAACCTTCCACTACTCCTACTTGGAGACATCCAGATTCCAGAGCTAAGTTAAATTCCATAATGTTCTCAATTTTTCATTCTTATCCTGTCCATCCCAGACATTGTTCATTTATCTCAATACCCTTTAAGCTACATTGATTTTAGGAACATGTATTCCGAGTTAACGACCTCCCAATTTTTAGCTTCATAAAGAAGTGCCTAACGTAGGGAACATTAAAAAGAATCCACTGTAACGCTCACGTCACATCACAATATGAAATTGTTTTTGAAACCGTGGAAGACAAAACATCATCTCCATAATCTATGCCATGTTGTATATCCAGCAACCTACCATTTCAGATCAAATCCCATATAATGAGAGTATGTTGTATGCAAGTATGATTAGTAATCTTGGCATTGGAATCAATCTATTTTCATTCACCGTCCAGACAGTGGGTTTGACTGTAGAGTTCTGGCAAGGGGATCTCATTAAATCATTCTTCCATCTGCTGATCGAAGAAAATGGCAAACAGCTCGATGAAGATCCTTTACATAAAGGCTAAGGTGATGTTCGTTTTTCTCCTATAACCTACAAGGTCTTATAAGACTAAATATGAAAAACTTTGTTCAATTTTTATTTATGATCAAATCACAACTTCTAAGACATGGTTTTACCAAATGCATTGATAAATAAATCATTTCTGTTAGAATAACGTCCGAACCAGATCGAAAAGTGGGTGTCCAGAGTGTAGACATCTACATTGAACTAAGCAATTCCTGAATCCTGACTAATGTTGCTATAGTTGTCTTGCTTGTACATACAGAAAGAGACCAATTCAACTCCTACTACTTTTTTAATATTTCAACTCCAACTTAGAGCAATCTAGATTCCAGAACTAAGTGAAATTCCATTAGAATTACATGAACTTAACTGTAAGACACTTCTGAGTCCCTACTCGTAACCATTTCAGTTGACTGTTTTTAAGTTTTATTTAGAGCAATTTTAGTCAGATTGGAAACATGTACTACATACAGTATGAATGTCAATTGGCAATTGGGTATTTGGGAATCATTAACAACGCAAAGCAAGAACAATTCATCAAATCATTAACTATAACAAGAAAGAAACACAACAACACATATTTAGAAAAAAAGAGATTTATTTGAAAGAGGTGGAATAGAGTGGAGTCAAAGGAAAATAAAATAAAATACTGGTATACCTGTGATACTGAGAACTACGAGACCTGCTACGAAGAGAATAAGCTGAACCCTCTTTCTCTGCAAATCCATGTTTTGAATCTTGACTTCTTGATTAATGGTTAGGAGAGAGAGAGATTTGTTTTAGCTTCATCAATCACCAAAAGTGAAAAGTGAAAGGAAGGAAGGAAGTCAAGAATATTTCCTTTCAACACCACGCACGCACGCACGCACGCACGCACGCACGTACTCTTCAGTTCTAGAACTTGGGAATTGGGAATTGGGATACATGAGCCTTTCGATTCGGGTTTTTTTTCTTCCAGTCCGGTTAAGGTTATAAATGGGTAATCAGACCCATGACCAAAGCACACCAACCATGGTGATGGAAGAAGACAGACAAAGGTAGAGAACAAAGAGTTGTGATCGAGTTGTCTGAAAAAATGGAGGGAAATGGAGGAAAGAATAATACTATTGAGACATGGTTGAACAAACACCGTTTGATGTACAACAAAGCAACTCAACACCCTTTTATACTTAGCATCAGAGATGGAACTGTCAATCTTTCTTCTTTCAAACTATGGCTTGTAAGTAAGTTCTCTCTATCACTATTATATCTAATTCTTTCAAGTTGGTTCAATATTACTATCAATTAAATGGGGTGGGGGGGTTTGATTTTTCGGTCTTTTTAGTATCTTATTTAAGGTTGTTTATACACAATTGATGGAAGAGTTGTATTAGAAGTATGTTATTGCCTTATTGGTAGATGATGGGCATTAAGAAAATTAATAAGGAGTGAATTGATGCTGGAATGTTATGAATAGAAAGAACTAAAGCACATATACTTCTTTAAAATTGATGCTATTGAGTGGGTGTTTAGCTTTTGGTAATGGCTGAGTCCTGAGGTTCCGGTGTAAAGAATTAGCGATAAAGAAAAAAGGAATTAGAGAGTGTAGTTAACATCCTCATGACATAATTGTAGATAAAGGGATCCTTATATTTACTTCAAAGCACCTGCCGGCTGCCTTCTAGTTGATCATCACGTCTTAATACCTCAAATAGGCATGATCAATATTATAGGCACACATTGATTTCAATCTCAACTTCCGCTTGACTAGGGCCTTTGTTATGAAGAATATTTAATTGTTACTTTCTAAATCTAATAGATTGCTGCATATGGTAGTATCTGTTGAAACTTCCAACTTCACTACATGTAATATTGGCGAAGATCCTATCTAGCCAATCACCTCATCCTCAATACTACTTATTGAAGCTTAATGATTCAAGGGAATGAAGAGTCTGTGTTAACATCTTGCAAGTAATGGCATCCCACAATAAATGAAAAATGAACTCCTTATTCAACTGACACCAGACACTTCTGTTGCTGAATTAGGTATCCCAGCTTAGGAATGCAGTTGATTGACTAAACTTACTTGGGTGAGAAATCTGTATCACCAATATTAGCTACCAAATGGCTATACAAAGAACCAACAGAACACAGTCCTTTCTTTCTGCATTTCCACTTCCCGTCTATCATGTTCATCGGCCAACTTTCCAGTGTGTGTGTGTTTTGTGATTGAAACCTCATCTCTTCCATCTTCTAAAGATCTAATTGTTTTGGGACTTGGATGTAATGGACTTCTGTTGTGCCCTTATATGACTCTGGTATTTTGGATGGGTTTTTTGATGAAATCTCTTTCTTTGGAGCTACGGGATATATTTTTGCGAGCCTTCTTAATACGGATATTCAGACCTAATTCAGTCCAAAAATGCCTTCAGGAAAACTTGCATGAGTTGGGATCTCCTCAAGAAGAAAATGGCTATTTTAGCACACATATTGCAGTACTATAGGTCATCTGAACAGTTAGGAACGGGAGAATTTTCAACTCAGAAATTCATTGTTTGTAGGATCTGATATTCAAGTTTCAGGTCACTCACTCACTCTTTATGACTGGTCCAGGGTGATGCCTTGCTTCAAGGAGTCAAGATTTGTGGATTTTATTGTAAAATGGGGACTCTTTAACCTTGTAGCATGTTTGGCATCACTTGTAATACTCACTCTAAGCCTTGTTAAGGAGCAACATTGTGGCAATGTTGTAGTGACCCTCTCTCTTTCTGTTTTTCTTATATATTTAGTATATGCATAAGTTGATGAGAATGTATTGATTCTATAAATATGGAAAGGCCTCGTCTAAGATTTGTTATATGGGTTTATTAGAGAGATATCTAGCTAATTAGATATAATTTTGAGATGGTAATGCTACGTGTCTCTTTGTTTTATGTTTTAAGTGAATGAGTGTTGAATTAGCTTTGACTTATGGAAGAAAGAGAAATGTCCATCTCTCTTCACCTCTCAAAACTGCTTTTGTTATAAGAAAGAGAGAAGAAGAAATAGAAGAAAGGATGGAGTAAATCAAACTGAAATTCGTATGATGATGTTTTTGTTTGCTTGAAAATCCGTAAACGATGATGGAAGCTTAAGGGAAGTCTGTTTTGGTGATTGAATTGGTTGTCTGTTGAAGCATTGTAAGAGTGTTTCAAAAACGTAATTGGTGGGATCTTGTTTGGAAATTCAACCTAGTTGTTTTGGTGAAATTAAGGTTCCATCTTGCGATCTTATGGGCCAAAAGGGAGTTTGATCTAGACAAAGGTGAGTGATTTTCTTTGTTGTCTTAGATTTTGAGTGTTGAACCCGGTAGCTTAAGAAGGAATTGATGTTTATGAGTGTATGACATCAACCCATTTTTGAGAGGTGAAGAGACAATAACATTTCTCTTTCTTTCATAAGTCAAAGCTAATTCAACACTTGTTCAGTTAAAACATAACATAGAGACACCTAGCATTACCATCTCAAAATTATATCTAATTAGCTAGATGTCTCTCTAATAAACCCATATAACACATCGTAAACCAGGCCTTTCCATGTTTATAAAATTAATACATTCTCATCAACTTATGTATATAATCAATATATAAGAAAAAAAGAGGGTTACTACAAGTGTGGTCTCTAGTTTTACTGATAAAAGTTTCCTTTAGGAGAAAGCATATGCGCAAGCATGAAAATTTCAATGACAAGAAGATAGAAAAGTTGTAGTAATAGATATGTCCTTTTTTTTTCTCAAGGTTTCTGGCAAACAATAGTAACTTCAGATGGATGCCTTTTGCACTATTTATGAAGCCATTGGCAGCATATGTCTGTAATATTTATCTTTTATCTCTGTCGTATTTTGCTTGGAGTTTAAGACATTAATTTAGTAGCTTCTTTTCCTTGAGGCTGAAGATGGAAACCATGTTTACCCTTACTTTTGCTGGCTTAGTTCTTTTTGTTTTGTCTATGCTGAGGCTGGGTTGAGTATTCCTTTCACTCGGTTCTCCCCTCTTAGCTAATTAAATTATCTCTCTTATAGAAGGTTTCCTTCTTTCCCTTTTACCTTTGAGCAACAGAGCGCTAAGCTGACATGCATCATAAGTGCAGGGACAAGATTACATATTTGTTCGAGAATTTGTTCCTTTTCTAGCAAGTGTTCTGCTGAAAGCATGGAAAGAGTCAGATGATGGTTCAGATATGGAAGTACTATTAGGTGGCATGGCTTCTCTAAATGATGAAATTTCATGGTTCAAGAAAGAAGCCTCTAAATGGAGCATTTTGTTGTCTAGCGTTGCTCCTCAAAAGGCCAACCAGGATTACTGCAGGTAGAATTATTGGCTTATTGCTCATCTTATTGCTTAATCTGTTACCTTCATCTAGCAAAGTGCAAACCAATTATCAATGATCAGAGTTAGCAATGTTGTTCCAGCGACTAATAGACTGCAAATTGATTTCAGGTTTCTAGAAAGCATGATAAGTCCAGAAGTCAATTATACAGTTGCAGTCACAGCCTTTTGGGCTATTGAAGCAGTTTATCAAGAGAGCTTCTCCCTCTGCCTCGGAAGTGGTTCCAAAACTCCAATAGAGCTTTTGGAGACCTGTCAAAGATGGGGCAATGACGGCTTTGGACAATACTGTGTTTCTCTTCGGAATATTGCCAATAAGAATCTTGCCAAGGCACCAGCAGATGTTCTGAAAAAGGCAGAAGAAGCACTCTTGCGTGTCCTTGAACTTGAAGTTGGGTTTTGGAACATGAGCCATGGTGAGATGTAAGTATGTCGTCCTTTGAAGCATTTTGAATAACTTTTCATGTCTCTTCAGGATGTCTATATTGATCTTAAAACTTTCAAGGAAAACAGTTGAATGGTTAAAGTTGCTTCCTGACTGTTTCTTGTTCAACTTGTGTCCTCTGCCGAGGAAACTGTGGTGAACATAAAACAATTGTACGTCTCATGTGGGTCTGATTGTATGATGCACTGATGCTAGGAAAGTTTCTTAAATAAATATGGTGAAGATTGTGTAGGACTTCTGCCACTGCCTGATATATTGTTTTTATGAACTTCACATCTTGATCTGCATAGTATAGTTGTTATTATCCCTCAAATAGGTGAACCTTCTCCAGAGTTTTTTTTTTTTTTTGGGGATAACCACCTTCTCCAGAGTTTTGGCAAAGGTTCTGGACTTGATAGAAAATCTGGACTCAGAAACTTCAACTGCTAGCTCTAGTTGTGCAGGCTCTGCAAGTCTTTGGAGTAGTAGTATATAACTAAGTATAGCAGATATGGGCTTTCTTTGAGCCTTGGTTTTGCTCAGGCCTTTATCTGTTTCAAACATGCCCAAACATACCCAAATGAAGTAATGCTTGATTGCCTACCATCAATTTATGGGTCATTTTGTCCAAGCAAAAGCTAGCATGTCATCTATAGCATCACTATAGATTTTTCATTCAAGGAAAAATCTCAACA
This sequence comes from Aquilegia eximia, assembly GCA_023053565.1. Taxonomy (NCBI): domain Eukaryota; kingdom Viridiplantae; phylum Streptophyta; class Magnoliopsida; order Ranunculales; family Ranunculaceae; genus Aquilegia; species Aquilegia eximia. The sequence goes on along the minus strand of JALIGU010000004.1, from coordinate 10,167,453 downwards.
GATTTTTAGATGGGTGATGATGTGGCCTAACATGATTGGTTCTGAAATGATAAGAAGTGTATGCCCACAATTAATGAACACACTCGATGAAACTGCCCTTTCTTATCATCACCCATATAGAGTACCAAAGTTACCAACCTTGCAGCATTACATTCACAGCAACAATGGCAACAACCTTGACTGGTTTGAGTCTCTCTACCACTGTGGTCGCAAAGGCAGACTCTGCCAGGATCCAGCCCCTTAGGTCTTCATGCTTGAATCATCCATGGAAGATGAACAACGTTAAAGTTGGTCGCATGTCCATTCGAACCATGGCTGCACCAGACACTCTCTCCGAGAAGGTGAACAAGAGCATTGAGGAGGCACAGCAGGCCTGTGCTGATGATCCAGTAAGTGGAGAGTGTGCAGCAGCATGGGATGAGGTTGAGGAAGTGAGTGCAGCTGCAAGCGATGCTAGACAGAAGAAGAAAGAAGTTGATTCTGATCCATTGGAAGCCTATTGCAAGGACAACCCTGAGACCGATGAGTGCCGCACATATGATGACTGATGGGTTTTATCTTAATTTTAAAGGCTTTCTTCTCTTTTCCATAAATCAGATGTTTTTCCTAGTCTTTGTGTTTATGTTAAATTTGAACTAAATAGATGGAAACTCATTATTTCATATATATGTATAATGGATGTTAAAGTTTAAGAATGTTTTACTTGACACTGTGAACCATTATAAACAAAGCATTATGAGGTAAATTCAGTGTTATAAAATTTTAGTTTAAACATTTTGAAGTGTTGCCTATCTTCCATTTCAGTCTCTTATCTGTACCATATCTACTGTGTGCAAAATTATGTAAATAAATATTGCCTGCAAAGGAATGAAATAAAAACCTTTGTTGATCAGATAGAACTGAGGATGTGTTTGGTTCACCCAATCAAGATTATGTGAGAGTCATGAAAAGCATGGAGTTGCTTTCCCTAGATCAACACAGGATAAATGATTTTCATGCTGGAGTCTATTTCCATTGAAGGAACATAGTTTGTACTGTCAGAAATGTTTGGAAAAATGATTTTGTTACTACATGAAATTGGCGCATTAATTTCTAGTGATCAAGTTTACAAGGTTCAAAACAGTGTGGTGAAGGGCCAACACTATTCAAACTTAATTCCCCTCCACAAGTCCACAACTACTATCTTCCATCCTTGATTAAGACAAGCATATTCTTTAACCAACCGATGCACTTGGGGTGGCATACAGGGATGTGTAAACTGAAGCTTACAGAGATCACCTACTGCGGCTTTTGTCTTTCCCCTTACTTTGTGGGAATGGAACTTGTGAATATATCAAAGAATGAAAGGTTCAAAATACTGAATCCTCAGGCATCGCGACTGAGCAAATGTGCGCAGTGAGCTAAGTTGGCTTAGACAACTAGCCACCAGAAAGGGGCTTAACAGGTTTCATGATAATAATACAGTTATACAACCACGAGGACCTGAGCTCTATGTTGACATGGAAGATCAATATAAGCATCAGAAATTCAAGCAATTATTACTACAGAAGGTTTAACCAGTTTCAATTTCACCAACTGGAAAACATTGACTTCAGAACATTGAGCTAGTTGTGATGAAGATTGGATAATCAAAGTTTAACAAAAACATATGAAAGCAAGCAGAGTTCAATAAACCAACATAATTTTTTTTTTTTTTTTTTTTTTTTTGATAAAACCAACGTGATAACACGGCTATGGCACATAGACAAGAATAACCCGCAAGAATTCTAACAAGTATCATATAATAGTTTCCACACTTGTCTAGAGATTGGTGTGGTGTCAGTGTCAAAGACGATGAACCCTTGCATAATAACAATAATTAGCCCTAACAATAATTGTTTATGTACAGTAATAAAATCCTAACACAGCTATTAACGTAATTAAGACTCAGACTCAAACCTTTTTTAGCAACTCTAGTTTTTTATGTTCCTGAAGTTGTAGGAGAGTTTTTCATAACCTATATGCCTAGTTTGCATTTAAGATTTAAGGATCTTTCTTCCACACAAAAAATGAAAAATGGTTGAAAAGAACACAAACACCCCCAACAGTGTCCAAGTCGTCACATAATATCATCCGCTGAATTATTTTTTTTGCTAGGTTCTCCACTGAATTATCATACAACACAACTTTGCTTCTAAAACCTCAGTCACAGTCATCACATAATTTCATCCATAATGATATGCATGATGATTCAAGATAAGACTGCCCTTTAAAATAAATTAGCCACACTCCAAAATTGTATCATCAAATTGACTTTTAGGATGATCTAAATAGATAAATATTGCTTTAAAAAACTACTTTACCACATCTATTAATCATGAGATAACGAAATCCAAACACATCTTTAAAATTATTCTACAGTGAGTCCTCTTAAACAAAATGCACCAAAATATATATATATATATATATATATATATATATATAGCAAAACCAGCTTTCAGGTAATTGTAACACATCCAGCTTTCAACAGTAAGTCGGTGACAAGCTTATAAACTACTGTCCGAATTAATTACAAGAATCAGATCGGAATATTGACCAGTGTAAATTGTAAACCGAACAATTATGGTAAAAGCTTATAAACTGCTGTCCAAATTAATTACAAGAATCAGACCGGAATATTGACCAGCGTTAACTACTATGTACATGAAAACGGATATGGTGCACCTAACACGTTCAACGAACTAACATAACATATTTAGACACAAAATAAGCATCTCTATCTTGAATGCAAAAAGCTGAGCCGCCATATTACAATAGGTATGTAAAAATTCCTCAAGACAAACATAATCACTCTTTTTCCAGCATAAACTGAACGACTATGTACATGAAAACAGATATGGTGCACCTAACGCGTTCAAAAAAACTAACATAACATATCTAGACACTATGCATCTCTATCTTAAATGCAAAAGGCTGCGCCACCATTCTACAATAGGTATGTTAAAACTCATCATGACAAACATAAACACTCTTTTTCCAACGTAAACTGAACGACTATGTACATGAAAACAGATAAAATAAATAAGCATCTATTTCTTAAATGCAAAAAACTGAGCCGCCATATTACAATAGGTATGATAAAACTCTTCAAGACAAACATAATAATTCTTTTCCCAGCGTAAACTGAACGACTATGTTCATGAAAACAGATTTGGTGCACCTAACACGTTCAAAAGAACTAACATAACATATCTAGACACAAAATATGCATCTCTATCTTAAATGCAAAAGGCTGAGCCACCATACTACAATAGGTATGTTAAAACTCTCCAAGACAAACATAATCACTCTTTCTCCAACGTCAACTGAACCACTATGTACATGAAAACAGATAAAATAAATAAGCATCTCTATCTTAAATGGAAAAAGCTGAGCCACAATATTACAATAAGTATGTTAAAACTCTCCAAGACAAACATAATCACTCTTTTTCCAACGTCAACTGAACCACTATGTACATGAAAACAGATAAAATAAATAAGCATCTCTATCTTAAATGCAAAAAGCTGAGCCACAATATTACAATAAGTATGTTAAAACTCTCCAAGACAAACATAATCACTCTTTTTCCAACGTAAACTGAATGACTATGAACATGAAAACAGATAAAATAAATAAGCATCTCTATCTTAAATGCAAAAAGCTGGGCCGCCATGTTACAATAGGTATGATAAAACTCTTCAAGACAAACATAATCACTCTTTTTCCAGCGGAAACTGAACGACTATGTACATGAAAACAGATTTGGTGCACCTAACACGTTCAAAAGAACTAACATAACATATCTAGACACAAAATATGCATCTCTATCTTATATGCAAAAGGCTGAGCCACAATACTACAATAAGTTTGTTAAAACTCTCCAAGACAAACATAATCCCTCTTTTTCCAATGTAAACTGAACAACTATGTGCATGAAAACAGATAAAATAAATAAGCATCTCTATCTTAAATGCAAAAAGCTGAGCCGCCATATTACAATAGGTATGTTAAAACTCTCCAAGACAAACATAATCACTCTTTTTCCACTTGCACACTTGAATTCAACATCTAATTAAATTCTAATATCACAATTCACCATCTAATTTTTCAACCAAACTGTAATTCACTATAACGGCAAGATGGATAAAGTTCAAATTATAAACGGCAACTTTAGACCATCTTAATTAATTTGTTTGTTGACTAACCATCTATAAGAATTCAAACAAATATGAACATCGTGATCACAAGCTGTATATTCTGATGTTAATTCATAGGCAAAATAAATACCTCCAAGAGCTATTGATTTAACAGAGGTCAGTGTAGATGATCCGATGTCGGGTTTGATACATTCTTAGTCATTACTTCGAGATAAATTATTACCAGCACGCATATATGTCAAATGAACATTATCCATGGAGATCCTATTACTTTCATCACAATGTCAATCACACAAACAGACAACAATTCAACCATCCTCAGAAGCTACAATTTGAAAAGGATCAAACAGAAAAAACTAGTTCTTCATTTGACTATTATTACTTAAGGTGCACCTTTAAGTTACACACACACACAAGAATATCTTGACACGATTGCAGTAGATATACTGTCATAGTAATGAGAAAACAACATATAACATATAATGTCAAGACACAACATGAACAAGACTTCAGCTTAAACGAGAACCAAACACTACAATCTACAATAAAGACAGAAACAAAGACATACTGTATAAGAGCTGAAGTTCTACTATGCTTCTGATGAGGCATAGATAAATCAAAACTGAAACATGCTTGAAGAGGCCGTGATTGGCAGAGATGGGCAGGGAAGCTGCCATGGTTTCAGCAAGGGATCCGGTATCTCAGGGATATCCATGGAAAACCCACTAACCTCCTCTATGATATGCAGGACAGAATTCAAAGACTGCAATCTATCACTTAACTCCGTCATCTGAGCTCTCAAAATGCTATTCTCGGATTCAACATTGACATAAACCTCTGCAGTGGCATTGATGCGCTGTAAGATCCCACTGTTATCCTGTTGCAGCTGCGCCACCTGGTTCAACAGTTCATCCAAGTGTTGTTGCTTCCTCATTCGTGACCGCCTTGCAGATTCTCGATTAGAGATCATTCTTCTCTTCTTGCGCTCATCGATAACCACATATTGTGGATCTCCTTCAGATCCTGAACTTACAGGCAGTTTCGCGTTACCAGAAGAACCTGAACTCATAGGCACTTGGGTGGATGACATTTTCAATTAATTCCAATGAAACAATGAGAATCGGAATAAATTTGACTCAAAATGACACCAAAATTTACTACTTTTAACAAAACAAAACTAATAATTTACACAAAATTCACATACGAACCCAGAAATGCTGCTCAGGAGACAACATAAAACCAGTAAAGAAACACAACAGAGAAAGACTGAAGAAGACGAAATCTACGCAAAAGAGTTGAATAGCCCATAAACGCTAGAGATAATGTTTCCACATATATAATTCTAAACTCATTGATATCATTACCAAATCCCAAACAAATTCCACAAAGATCAAAGAAAAAAAAAATTAAAAAAAAAATAGATCTCAATTAGACAACAAAATAAAAATAATTCCAAACAATTTAACCTAAAAATCCAATCTTTTTGAATTAGGGTTTTTTTTCTAATCACAAAAACTTAAAATCAAAACACTTAAACCACCCCTAAAATCAAATTTTAATTATTAAATTGATAAAATATTTCCAAAATCGAGAGATCCAGATTCAAAATCGGACGGAATTCTGAATTAGATCAAAACCCAAAATTAAAGTCAAAAACTAAATTTCAATCTAAACAAAAAAAATCAAACAAAACCCAAAGATAGAAAATACTTAGCTAGAACAACGGAGAACCCAAGGTAGTGAGATTGAAAGAAAAAAGAAAGAAAGAAGGTTTGAAGAGTTGGTGGAAGATGGTTTTTATAGAAAATGAAAAAGTGACTATTGGTGACTTATTTAATAAGAAAATTAAAATATTAAATTATAGCACGTTCACAAGAACCTTTTTAGCAGGTTTTGATGTGGTATTAGGTTTGTTTGTTTCTTTGTTTGTTTCTTTGTTTGTTTGAGTGAAGTCTTTGCGTTGCGGCAAGTTATCGTGGCCAACTTGTCTATTTGGTTGGTTGGCAGTTGGCACAGATTACAGATACAGCTACGAAACTACCATTTATTTTTATTTATCTTATTTATATTTCTATAAATTCTATTTGCTATTTTTGACTTTTTAGTGCTTTTTTGATATTTTTATTTTTATGTATAAAAAAAGATTCTAGATTGATTGAGAATATTCTCTGGGTAATTTCCACCATTGCAAAATGTTTACTATTTGTCTATATTTTTATGAATAAATAAATATTTTTGTGTTATATGAGTACATAAAATATTTATTAAACAACTGTAGTACTGTACCTAACGGGCACCATATTCACCAGAGAAACTAACATACATCAAATTACTTCGACTTTATTTCTTCAATTTTCTTTCAGTATCTCAAGTATATAGAATAATACTCTTAAGTTTTAGTTTGAGGGAGAATACAGGTTAAAATGGTTTAAAAGAGTAAAAGAATTCTAGCTGCAGAAAATAGTGAATCAAACCAAAGGTGATGAGATGTTATCAACTTATCAATTTTTTTTTTTTTGGGGTAAGTTTCAATTTTATTAAGCCTTGGGAAAGAATACAACCAAAAAAAAAAAAAAAAAAGCCCAAAAAAAATGATAATTCTACACTTGAGGCCCAAAAAAAAGCCCAAGATAGAAAAAAAAAAAAAAAAAAAAAAAAAAAAAGGTACACAGACTAGAGTAGTAGCAAGCTATCAATTCCTAAATTTGTAGAAAACACTATGGGGTCCTCCACTCTTAACAGATATGAAGGCCCGCCAACAGAAAAGTCACTAAAGTTAGGCCCTAACTTAGCTCCATGGTTTGCCAGAGAGTCTGCAGCAAAGTTAGCTTCCCTCCAATTTGAAGAAATCAGAACATGTTGTAATGATGCCAAAGCCTTGCTCCATCTTCTCTCCAATATTCATAGTATTGTCTTTTCACCAAAAGCTTGAACTGCCGAAGTAGAATCCGATTCAATCCAAAGATGAGTCCATCCCTGCTGAACTGCCCACTCCACTCCAACCGTAATCGCCCAACACTCAGCGAGGAAGCTAGTTGTTGGTTCGAGTCCTTGGGATACTGCTCCAACAACTATACCATTGTTGTTTCTAAAAACAACTCCAATGCCTGCAGCTCCTGGGTTGCCTTTCGATGACCCATCTGTGTTCATCTTAATAAATAGAGCAATTGGAAGGCTCCACTTACATGTCTTAACAGATGGTGCTCTAGGTAATTTCATTGGCAAGAATAAATTATTCATTACCTCACTATCATTAGGATAGTTCGTTCCATGTGATAACGTTGTTGCACACCTGCACCACTTCAGAATACCCTTTATGATCTTCCTTATGCTAAAGCTCTTGTCATTATTAAAGGCCACATCTTTCCCCCCCTTCCATAAATCCACCAAAGTTGCCATTACACCAACCTGACAGAGATCCCTCAAGAAAGAGCTTGATTTGTCAAATTTCATCAAAGCCTGCTGCATGCTTGTCAGATTACCATGACATTTGAAAGTCTAAGCCAACTACTACAATACTTCTCTGCTTTTTTCACATCCCCAGAGTAAGTGAGTGAGGTCTTCAGTTTGCCTATTACATAAATAACATCTAGAAGCAAGATTAATACCATGTGTTTGAGCAACTGTGTCAAGAGGAACGTTCCCATGACACAACTTCCAAACCATAGCCAAGAGTCTTGGGTGCATTGCCTTCTTCCATACATACTTGTTTCACCACGGCTCCGATAATTTCTGTCTTATTTAATTAAAAGCCTCTGCAACAGTAAACTGCCCAGAATTGCTGTGTTTCCAAACCAAGTTGTGTCCTCCATATCCGCTAATTTAGGGAGTTACGCTGTTTGAATGCTTGCAAGCTGCAGAATCATAGTCATGTTTGGCCCCAAAACTCAACACCCATTGACTGCAAGATGCCCAAGCTTGTGTCTACACCCTTTGAGATCCTTGTTACTTAGTCCCAACTTGTTCTGTATAGAATCACTAACTCGCGCCCATAGATCTCTCCGTAAGTTGATGTCCATGCCATCACCAACTTATCACTTATAAGAATGATTTTATTATAAATCTAGCCTTTAAATCATCAAAAAAAATCAGCCGTCATGAACTTACACGTACTATTGCCAAAGAATGTGTGAGACAGACAAAAATTTTCACTGCATTGGAACGTCAGTAAGAGGAATTGTAGGTGAATCGGTAAAAAAAAAAAAAAAAAAAATGGTTGGTGAATAGGATAAATTGGATCTGGATCCAATTCATGGTTCATACCATGCAAGCCTGGTATAAAAGCCCAAATTCAAAAAAGTGAATGGTTTGGCTTATTGAGGGAATGTCCGATTGTCCTCTATTTTTGTACCATGGAATCATGTATCCCTTAAGGCATTCACATTTTTATGCAAGAAGAGAAAAAATGCAATTTATGAGTCAGATTTATATTCATAACATTTCAACAATATTCATTCATATCGGAATATTATATCAATATAACCTTATCCTATATTAGTAATTTCACCCCTACCTATTTGTCTGTACTACTTACAAATATCATTTCCTCTAATTTGTGTCATATTATATTTTCAGTTAAATCTTTGATTTCTTCCAACATCTCAAAGGTGCAATAAAAATTGTTTACGCAATAGGTTAGCAACATTTGCTATTAATTGATATGGCATATAAAATGATGATTAGGAAAATAGACCCCTGTGTGAGATAGATGGCGATTCACTGCATGGTGAGAAGTAATGGGAATACTATAAAGTAAGCTCTGTTCTTTCATATATTCTAATGTAGAAGACAATATCACTCTAAAAAAATGTATTATGCCATGCAAACTAGATGTTGATATGAATGCAGTTCTGCAATGACCCATGATTATTACATGATACGGGTATTGGATTATACTAGCACCCCTGCATTGCAATTTGCATCCAAATTCAAATGGTTCTAAGTTCTAACAGCAAACTAAATTCCTGCAACATTTTAAAGGCTTGAAACTGAACGAATTCCTGCAATATCTTTTTTAATGTTTGTATTAACCTATTTCTAGATCAATGCATTCACTAGGTCAGGTCGCTAGCAGACTTAACCAAATGGGGAGAGTTTGGATCGGGGTGACTGCACCTCGTTGAGATTGAGATTGCCTACGTACTCTAGTTCGTGGGGATTGAACTTAGAGATCAAGCCATCGTAGTTCTGTTTATATAGAAGGTGAAGAGGCGAAGATCATGGGATCTTGCAGATTCTTCGTCATATTTATGATGATATGATATTCTCCAGCGATTGTGTAACGGTTGTAGTAATTGGGCAACGGCTGGAGAGAGTATCTTGGGCGCCGAATTAGGACACGTGCGTATTAGCAGACCGCTGTTGATTATGTGGTCGAGTTGTTGTGGTCGAGCTGCGAGTAGGTCGAGATCATAGCGACCTAATGGATTAATGACTATGCCACGTAGTACCCCTACAATGTTGAAACAGTAAACTAAAATAAAATTCGTAAGTTTTTGGTGATTCAATACGATGGTATCATCATCATTCATAAATTGAACTTCTTTTCTCTTTTTATTTTACAATTTACCTCCATTGGTGAGCTACTGGTATTATTTTGGGCTTTGTTGATCCAGTATTTGTGACCATTGGGCTTTCAAGAGGATATTCCTTTAGTACATTAGTTAAGAGTTTTGGGCTTATGAGTTAGGATTAGGATTGCTGCCAGTGTGTCAAGACTCATCACCCTACTCCTCAAGATTTAAGAATGCAAGTCTTGCACATGTTTCTTTAGAATCAGATGTTAGTATGTCGCCACTGTGAATTGTGTCGTGACAATCATCATCATTTATAAAACCACATATTAATAAAAAAAAAAAAAAAAAAAAAAAATCCTGAGGGAAAATTAATGGCACTTTGAAAAATCTTAATCTAAATTTGTTAGTGCCAAAGACTAAAAAGGACAAGCGAACAATACTTAAGCCCTAAATTTCTTGTTCAAATTGTAAAATTGAATTTTGTCAGCAACAAATTCCTAAATTTAGGAACAAGTTTGTTGCGGTGATATTTAGCCTTTATTGTACTTGGGCGACATATGAATTTACCAGTGTAGGTTGTCGTTAAATAAAATTTTGATTTCTTCCAACATCCCAACTGGACAACAATAGCTTATTAACCATGGCAACTAAAAAAAAATCTATGCATAATGGTGAAGGCTAACAAATAATTAGGAAAATAGATGATCGAATTGTGTGATCAATGGTATAAAGAGTTACGTTATTCACTGTGCATGTTGAGAAGTAATGGGAACATTAGAAAGTAAGCTCTATCACTCCATGGATTCATATATTCAAATGCAGAAGACAATATCATTGAATAAATATGTCATGCAAAAATGTTGATATGCTCGAGTGCCATGACCAATGACTATTGCATCAGATTACAAGCCGGGTATGAGATTATAATAGCACCCCAACATAGCAAGTCTGTTGCAATACTGTATATCTAGTAGAATTGTACATTGCAGAGATGAAATTTCTCTAAGAATATATTGCTTCATAAGTCTTAACTCAACTATTGAAAAAGCGTTAATGGAACTTTAATGATGAGGAAATCTTAATATAATCTAAAAAAAATTTGAATGACAACGACTTGAAAGGGGGATTTTAGAAAGATTGCGAAAACTTTAATATTGTTGTTTAATTATGCTAAATTGCTAATACTGATGTCATTGGAAAAGATGATCTTGAGTTCCTTTTATGAACAAATGAGACTTATTTACCAGTGATTATTATACTCATCACGAATTCATAATCAATAATATATGCTTGTTCATCCCATACATCGAACTAGAAACCATGAGAAGAAGGCGTGACCATATCTACTTAAAGGACTTATGGCTTGGAAATCCACTTAAGTATGATTTTAATAAACATGACACGTTTAGATTTAATGGCGGCAGCGTGTTTATCTCTTAATTATTCTCTTGCAACCAGTAACCAATCATCATATATATGGTACCTTTGCTTTATAATCACCTACCAATGATGCAAAAAAGCAAAACTAAAGTATGGCTTATTGGCTTTAGTTATATTCTTTTGGGATTCGATGATGATGTATTCAGTATTCACTTCTTCCTGTGACCTGGATAGTGCGAAATGATGTACATATTTTAGCACCTAAAATGGGAATTTAGTCCCAATTCGGACTGTGTGGCTCCAAGGTGTGAGCACTAAATAAGACTATGCACTCTGCAGTACTAGTTGGCGTCTTGGCACTTTAGCTATGCTTTCCTTGATTCCTTCCAACTCAACTATGTGTGGAAATTTTTGTCCACGCTCCACATCCTTTTTAGTGATTATTACAAGCTAGCATGAGTTTGGTAGTCAATGCCCATCATTTGCTCTTTAAGCAATGATAAGAAAGCGTATGTGACCATTTCTCTAGCTTGGTCTTTGCTTAGAACCCACTTATGATTTTTTGAATATGCCACATTAATTAGAAACTGAATGGCGGCAAAGAGTTTATCCTCTTACAAATTACAATACAATGAAGCAGCTAGCAGTCATCAAATGGCACCTTTCTTCCTTTAATTAGTCACCCATGTCATTGGAAGTTATATACAAAAAACATATACACTAATAGAAGACAAGTGATGAATGATCATAATTATCTTACTTCAGTTTTTTCAGATGAAATGTGCAAAAATAATATAATGTACATTTCATCATGTAATAAGTGAAAAATGTGTGGCATGCTTCATGCTTTCTTGCATTTAGATATATTAAGCCTTGCTTTGCCAGAATTATTCCTTTTCTTTTATTTTCATGAAAATTCTTGGAATTTATACGAATCACTACTCACTAGTACTTTTTCTTTTTCAATTTCAACCATGCATTGACCAAATCCAAAAATAGTGTTGGTTCCTTTCGGTGGGCAGGTGACTAAAAGAAGCAAAGCAGATGAGATAAATGGGTAATGGCCGTATGGGGCATAAAATTGTGTGGACCTCAAGTCCTAAACACATATAGTAATGGCACTTCATCACGTGAGAATTAGCCTAAGATTGTGTGGAGCACAATTGCACAAAGGCAGGCAGGCAGCCATATCATGCACGTCTCAACAACAATGCCCAAAGAAAACTAGTGGAATTAGAAAAGCATATATAGATATGGATTGATGGGGTAGCCTATCTATCAATATCATCACTCACACTCCATTGATATAGCACTTTTAAAAGTTCAAAGTACAAAAATGTATCTCTCACATCAATAACCTACTATTGGTCATTTGTCTCTTTACCTAGGGGAAAAAAATGCATGTAACCTAGCTAGCTAGTTAACCAAAAGGATGAAAGATTGTGAAATTAATAGCTGAGGAAATCAGAGAATATATGTGTGTGTTCAATTCAGTGCATACCTAACACAATGTGACACCCAGTCACCCACATCGCATTATATATGTCTTCTGAGTTCTGATGGTCTAACCATTTTGTAAGTAGACATGTTTGATATTTTGGCAACTAACACTACTACTGTACTTGTAGAAGAAAAGGACTTGAGATTGAAGTGCTTATTTCATAGTGCCATATAATTAAGGAACCAAGCATGACATATTAATTATCATGTGTACATTTAATCAAGTCTGGCTAGGTGCTTTGTACCCATGTTATTAAGGAAAAATAAAACCTTTTTCTACACAAAGTCAAGTCATTTTCTTCCTGAATGATCCATCACTAGCTCACTTTATGCCCTCACCCTACCATTTTGGTATCCCTAGAGATATCAATCTTCCTAATGAAAACTTATTGTACTTTTAAGAGTGATCCCACCAAATCTTGTGAATGACTCACCTCATGATTGAATATAACCAAAACCTTAAGGAGGATGGTTTGTTTCTAGAATCTGAGCATGCCCTGATAAGATTTCTTTAAGATTGTTTAATATGAAATTGTTAATGGTGCTGTCAAAATTGGTTTACCTATTGGTTGTGTTTGGTTCGCAGGCATTTGGTTTTTCTGAAAATAAGCAAAAATGGCTAGATTTTAGGAAGATTTTTAGGAGGAGATCGGAATTCAGATTCTAGGCATAGCTATTTTGTTGGAATACGGTTTCCATTTTTTTTTAAAAAGTGTTAGGACAAAGCAGGCAAGTGTTTTGTTTAAGCAAGAATTCCATCCATCTCGGTCTCGGCTTCTCTCCCTTTTCTACGCACTCTCTCTCCTATCATTCACTAGGGGTGAGCAAAAAAAACCGAAAAACCGAGAAACCGAACCGAACCGGTACATACGGTTCGGTTATTAACGGTTCTTTGGAGTATTTGTTCGGTTTATGGTTTTAAAAGTTGAAGAACCGGTACTTACAATTCGGTTTACAGTTTCTCTCTTCAAAATATTGCGGTTAACCGAACCAAAAAAATAATAATAGTAAAGTCCAAAAGCCCACAATGTATGGTTGGTCCAATGGATTTTTTGGATTTAATATTAAGTAAAGTCTAAAAGTCCACGATGTATTAAGGTTGTAGGCCAAAAACCCAAAAAAGCCCAAACCGTAGAAACCAACCGAACTGAACCGTAAAAATTGGTTCGGTTTGTGACCGGTTCCTAAAGTCTTACGGTTCGATTTCGATTCCGAAAAATTTGAAACCGTACTCTACGGTTCGGTTTCCGGTTTCACCAAAATCTGACCAGTTCTAAACCGTACTCGCCCCTATCATTCACTATTATATTAGTACCCTTCATTTTCCTGGAATTTAAATTCCATGAACCAAACACAACCAATTTTAAAATTTTAACATTAATTGTTTTTAGTGTTTTATCATTTATGCGTTAATATGAATCCCACATTCCTAAATATATTAGCAATGAACCATCAGAGTACATTCGAGCACACTTTAAATAAATCGAAATTTCTCGTTCCCTGCTACAAAATCTACCAATTTGAGGCCTTGTTCCAATATTCTACATGAGATTTTATTTTTGAAAGTTATCATATTATAATTAGACTTTTACATTAGATATACTGGTGGTAGTCTGGTACTGGTTTTTAATCACATTGCCTTTTAGCATCTCATGCGAAAAAAAAAGTTCATCATACATTAAAATTTTAGGAGATCTCTTATCTTGATCTTTGAATGACTAGGCACCTAATCAGGGAAGATTATTTGGGACCATCTTTGTCATCCTTCCACCTTCATTAACAGCTGAGGTAATATACTGATATCAAGTTCTTGACAATGATCTTAAAATTTTTATGTGAAAGAATAAGGACTTGTAGACCTGTAGAGATAAGAAATGCATGGATTGGATTGATAGGCAATTAGGCAATTAGTACGTATTTTGAAATAGAAGCAAGGTAAAGAATGTGTAAACCATATTGTCTACTTGGTTCTTGCTTAGAACCCACTTATATGAGTTTTTTAATAAATGCAGTTTTTGTATTTAGTGGCGGCAGTGTGTTTATCCTCTCTTATAAAAAAAAAAAAGTGGGCTAATCGCCTAATCCTATAAAACCATTTTCCCAACTCAGTCAAAAATAGAGAAATTGTATTACTTCTCCAGTGCACCGTCTAATATTAGCTAGAATTCGGATTGGTTTTTCTGGAAGTTTCAACATTCAGTTGCCGGTGGTGATCGAAAACCATTGTCGATCACTGTGAGTGTTATGTATACAGTATCTGTGTTATTGCGAATGATGGAGGAAACTTATTCTGGGCTACTAACTATTCATTTCCCAGCTCCCAACTTGAACAAATTTACAAATTTATGGAAGGTTAGTGTGATAGTATTAGTGATGTATGTATAATGTGCCAAAAAAAGGGTTCACACTTCACACATCAGTTCTACTATGTCGGTATGACAATCAAATAGATTCATTAATCACATTCCTTAATTCCTTAGTTAATTTGTTATTAGTGGTGGGATACTAAATCATAATTAAATGTAAATTTTACATTATACAAAGGACAAATTGGTCCAGTTTGATATTAATTGTGACGCAAAGACAAGAAAGTGCGTCGGCGATATCAACTATTTCGCCTGACGTCATCCTCAAGATAAAGTCCACTTTGCAAATAAATTGTGACACGTTTTGATAGTGATACATTCAAATCATGGTAAAGGATGAAGGGACCCCAAACACTCTAACCTTACCTGCGAGATACCCCATGACGACGGCGCAATGCCACCATTTCATTTCAATTGATGATTTCTCTTAAGCCTAAAGAAAGAATATATATAATTTTAAGATAATTTTTGTTTAAGCAAACATTTGTGTACTACCAATTAACAAGGAGAATGAAAACTTGAGCCAACTTAGGTTGTTTGCTTCACCATGAATGAAAACCAAACAGAAAATAGTTCCTATTCTTGTGGATTCCTAGTTCCTAACTACCAATGGATGACTTAATTACATCTATTTAATTTTGGTAAAATTGAGGTGTTTTACATGGATTCTTCATTAAGTGTAAGGAATATTCTCCATATGACAATCACTGTAATACAGCATTTATAAGGCCATAAGTCAGATCTCATAACTCATTAGAGGTCTAACCAGAAGTCAAATACTTATGTCCTGATATCATCACTCATCAGTCAATAAGTATTGCATTTAAAGGGCATTAGCTTATAATTACTTTCTACAAAACAAAATGGTGAGAGATTGAGCACATGAAAATAGAGTAATACATTATCAGACCAACAAATTTTTGGGCAATTTTTCCATCTTATGTATGAATTTTAATTTTATTTGTACAATTTAGAGCAAAGATGAGATAACTGCAAAAGAAAGAATTTTTTTTTTCTTAGATGTTATAAAAAATATTTATATGTATAAACATAGTTTAAAATTTCGTGAAATCTGAATGGTATTGAGAATTCGGTATCACGAAATCTCACGAATCTTGGCTTCCACTGTGACTTCTAACGTCGGAATCTTGGCATATGCTATTATTTTAGAAAACAAAATTTGGCTCGAAATCAGAAGTTTAAACGATCTTTATAATATAAGACTACTAGTTGTACCCGTGGCTTCGCCACGTTAGTTTATACCGTTCATTTTACTAATAATTTTTATAAATAAAAATTACAAATAGTATTTTTAATGAAATTACAAAATTATCAAATTTTTTTTTAATATATTTTATAAATTCCAAATATCATTTTTATCCAGATGCTTAAGCCGGTTTGAAGGCCTTTAGCAGTTATGGCCCATATATATCCGTGGTTGGGATTTGTCGTTTCTTCGTGGTATAAACAATCACTTTAAACAGTGAAAACAACAAAAGATGTGCTTCTAATTCTTTAGCTGTTGAACACTATCTAACCACACTGGAATTGATGGTACCAAACCATCCAGTCATAAATTAAAACCTAATGGGTTATTAACAAAATGAATGAATAAATTTCAACAAACACAAAATAAAAAAAAAATTACTACCATATTAGGGAAGAAGTAAAAAATGAAGATTGAACATTGAAGAACCATTATAATGATATTACCAAAATTTGAAGGACAACTATTTTTTTCCCCTTTACCTACAACTAATAATCTAGTCTATCAATTTATTTTTTATTTTTTCGAGAGCGCTTTATTTTCCTGTAGAAGAAATATGTGTGAAAATCTGTGAAAAATTTCAACGGTATAATAATTAAAGCAATGTGGAAATAACATTATCCGTGGGTGAACTAATTACTTTGGCTCGGCTTCTTTATTTTGAGTTACAACATTGTTGGATGCATTCCTTTCAGATAATTCTCTTTCTCTTCGTTTACGTTGGCCTTCTTGATATTTGTTTGATTTAACAATTTGACTAATAAATATAGAGAAAATTGATATATCAGTTTATTGTACCATACATTTTAAAAGCAAAAATATTTAAAAAAAAAAATTAAGTTAAAAAGAATCAGCCAATATATAAATGGAACTATGCCTACAGAATATCAGTTATCTATTCTTCAGTCAATGTCTATACAGCAGTCTATGTAGTATGCATAAAAACATATGAGATAACAACCAATTATAGTGTGACCATTAACTGAAAACTGTAAAAGGATGAATGAAACTAATTGAAATGAAATTGTGAACATCAGTTATCTATTTGTCAGATATAAAACCAATTCTGTGGCTAACTAAAATGTATATTAGTTAAATTTTTTTTTTTTTACTTAGATGTTATAAAAAATATTTATATGTATAAACATAGTTTAAAATTTCGTGAAATCTGAATGGTATTGAGAATTCGGTATCACGAAATCTCACGAATCTTGGCTTCCACTGTGACTTCTAACGTCGGAATCTTGGCTTATGCTATTATTTTAGAAAACAAAATTTGGCTCGTAATCAGAAGTTTAAACGATCTTTATAATATAAGACTATTTTTTATTTATTGTATTTACCTCCAACAAAAAACAAATAGGATTATGTAAGAAATAAATAATACAAATGAGTTGGAATAGAATCATAGATGCAAAAAGCAAAACTCCAAAACAAGCAAAACTCTTTGAACACTTGTCACACCAAAACAAATGACGGCTTTGTCAACGAGGTGGACTCTTTCTCTTTCATCCATTCTCTCTCTCTCTTCTAATTATAAAGAGGTTTAGCTGTCATAGGAGTTTGTAGTTATAATCATACCCGTCACTCCCAAAGATAGTGAGATAACAAAGGGTTTTCATAGAAGAAGAAGAAGAAGAAGAAACAAGGGTCAATTCAATTACCAGAACTTATCTTCTGTTTTTCCTCTGTTTTTCCTCTGTTTGCGGTTTCGAGTCTTTTAGTTTTTGTTCTTTGTTTGTTTGGATAATTTTATTAAGATTTATCCAAACAAAACAAACAAAAGATTTGTAAGACTTTGGAACATCATATCATCATGGTTAAGGAAGTTAGTTCTGGTGGTATAATCTTATGGAATGATAAAGAAAGTGGTTGTGGTGGTTTTTCTATTTCAGATGATTTTGAAAATTCAATTATTTCTTCTGAGAACAATGACTTTAGACCTGATTCTAAACGGTTTAAACTAATGGGGTCTCATGATAATCAACAACAGGTATGTATGTAGATATTATATATTGAATGATACTTATGTTTTCGAGTTTTTTTTTTTTTTTTTTTTTTTCCGGGTTTTTTTCATGTTGATGAGGATTTTAATACATGTGTTTTTGCAGGAACTAGGAGTTTTGAATTTGTATATGGAATCTCCTTCATTGGGATTGTCATTAAGGAAAACTCCATCTTTTGTTGAGTTGATTGAGGCAAAACTCTGCAAGCAAAGAGGAACTAGTTCTAAAACGATCACAGGGGCTGAGTCTACTGATTGCGCGAGGCCTAAACGAAAAAAAGTGGAGGGCAAATTGAAAGCAGCTAGTTTCGATGCGAAATTGCTCAAAATTGGCTCTTGGGAGGTATGTTCTTCATTTCATTACGACATGCATTCAATATAAGTAGGAAAAAAAAATTGTGTTATTAAATGTCCAAAGTTTTGCAGAGGCATGCCATACGCGAATTGGATTTAGTAGCTAAATGCTACTATGCGAAGCGGAAACTTGTGTGGGAGATGTTGGATAATGGATTGAAGAGTAAGATTGAGGTTCAATGGGCAGATATTTCTGCAATCAGAGCAACTTTTCGCAAAAATAAGACTGCAGTCCTAGAAATTGAGGTGATTATCCATTCCCTCCAGGTCCTTTTTCATGGATAACATAATAGCAATGTGTGTTTGGAATGCTAGCGTTAATATGTGAATTTCACCCTCAATGATGAAATTGTTATGGTCTCATGCAGTTGAAGAATGTACCTCTTTTCTCTCGAGAGGTGAACCCTCAACCCCGAAGGCACACTAATTGGCAACCTTCAGCTGATTTTACAGGAGGTCAAGCACCAAAATATAGGTACTAATACAATAGAATCTGAGTTGTTTGTTTTGTAATTCAAATTTTTACTATATTATTTCTAATAAAATAATTTAAATGTGATGAAGTTCGGTATATTTGATTAATCTTGACGCTAATATGAATGACTGCTGTGCTCTTTCTTCAGGAGGCACTATATCGAATTTGAAGAAGGAATCTTCCGGTCTCACTATGAGAGAATTCTTCAATGTGATAAGCGGTTGTTTATGTTGAGCCAACAACCTTTCCCTAGTGACAGATCTCCTTACTTCAACCTGGACATGTCTGGTTTTCGAGAATTCTCTTTTGAGTATAGTAGACCTCAACCGCAATACTCCTCCATGATGCAGTTTCCTCAATATGTCAACCCTTATGTTCCCTTCCATCAAGCTCAAAAATTTGAACCAACACCCAGACTTCCAATCACTAGTTACAACAATTTAGCTTCACCGATATCAGGTATATATTTATCGTGCATTCTTTTGTAGATACTGTTCAAAAAACATCTTTAACAGTTAGTGATAACAATACATCTTTGAAAATTTAGTTATGGAATTCTCTCCAGTTGAAGGTCATGGCAGAAACCACAGTTTTGGATTCCGAAGTACTTTGAACTGTGGTGGAAATGTAAAAGTACGAAATGATTACATGGCAAGAGGAGAACATGCTCTTCTTGGTCACCCTGTATCTCTTCAGTGTCCAGTATTTTCTGGGAATAGATTGCCAAGGCCTCTTTCAAGCAATTCGTTACTAAAAGATATGGCCGACCAATTACTTAATGCGCCAGTGCCATCAACGTGTGCTGATGAACAAAGGCTCATGGCAAGAGTGAACTCCATGCACAATCTTCTCGAGGTATCAACAGTACAACAACCAATTAACGATGCCAACACAAGTAACATCGAACACAGTCACAGTACAAACAATTCATCGTCAACATCATCATGGAGCACTGATGAATCATATGGGAATGGAGGATTAATGCCTCAAGAGTCAGTTAATTGGTTGCCAACTGCGGAAATGAAATCTTCATCACTGGAACATCAGAGAATCCCATCGTTCTCTAACTTGTTTTCGGACCCAGCATTTGCGGCTATTGCAGCTGAATTGAATTGAATTGAAATGTGGGAATACAGAAAGAAAGGGGGATGATGGATAATGGTAATTGTAAATGAATGTTCCTCGCTTCTGTCCTTTTTCTTTTTGTAGGTAGGTAGTGAAATTAGATGATATTGATTTCCCTTTGTGGGCATAGTCTGTTGTCGACAAATTAGCAAGAACTTTAATTGTTTTAACCACAGAAGGAAAGGAAATGAGGTGATCATGGCCTCTAAATTTCTGTTTTCTTCAAGTGTTTTTTTTCTTCTTCTAATGAATTGCTTTCATTGAACTTCCTCACCACCTTGCTTGTGGTCTAAAAGTATAACCATAATCCAATAGGACAGTTATTTTTACACCTGGTCCATGAAGTTTTCCTACAACCCATGACCAAGTTCTCTACTTTCTTTTGTCTAAATCAAAAACATGGAACAAAAGGAGACACATATCGCTTCAGATAAGATATGTCTAGCTAATTACAATATGTAATGGGATTTTTTTGTGATATTTGGTGGAGAACTGTCACCCCAGCTCCAAAGACATTCGCTTAATAGTTGAGTTGGTTAATTGAGAGTTCAAGTTGGCATGGGCACAAATCCGAATGATCATTCATCAGTAATTATGTTATAGTTGAGAATACTTGTGAATGAGGTTTAGTCCTTGAATCCTCCCAAAAGAGGATCCAAAGATGCGCGCAGTACTATTCATTATATAAACAGGCATATATGCGATACAAGAAGCAAGTCACATTGCGCTGGGTGTTGCAGACTTGGCCGGGTACATAGCAAACATCTTAGGTATTGCAACACGAGCAATTTTCCAAGAAAACTTCCCATAACACATTAACACCAAAGAGCAAAAACTCTCCTAACACCCCCAGTTCTCCCTTACTGCGAAATGCAAGAAATATGTTGTTTTGCAAATTTCCCTTCCAGCATTTCTCCTCTTTCAAGCTACGTACTGTATTCAATTCTTTTATTTGGTCATTGAGTTGGGTCAAACGTCAAAGCATGAGGGTGGTTTTAGTAATAGAGTTGTGTATTGAAGGGGTATTATCAAATTGCCACTATTACGAAAGGGCTAACTTGCAAAGAATCTTCTCTATTTTCCCGCCAAAAATTAGTAATCTCCCGCCAAAAACCCTACTATCTTCTCTTCAACATCTCTCATGAACCGCCACTTCATCGCTACTCAATCTCTCTTTCCCGCTCAGAATCACTAAAGCTATGGATTTCGCTGCCGAACGAGGTCACTCTCTCTCTCTCTCTCTCTCTCTCTCTCTCTCTCTCTCTCTCTCTCTCTTTTCTGATTTTAGGTTTTAGATAATTCAATTTTGTTTTTTCTACAGATCTAGCGAAGGATTTTCTCAACAATTTTGCTGATGCGAATGGAGAAGCGAAATACCTCAACATACTCGTAAGTCTCTCTCTCGCTATCTCTCTCTTTTCCCTAAAAAAAACCCAATTTTTATTTTAACCTAACTCCATTCTCATTCCAATTCTTCAATTTTATCTCAGCAAGATGTTTCAAATCATAAGATTCGTTCTATTCAAATTGAGCTTGAAGATCTATTCAATGTAATCATTCTAAACCATCTTTAAATTTCACTCAATTGATTTCTTTCATTTTGATTTTCTTTAAAGATTTGTGCCTTTTTCTTTTGTTGTTATTAGTATAAGGATTTGGATGAAGATTTTCTCAAACGTGTTATGGAAAATACCCGTCGATATATTGGTATTTTTTCTGATGCTATTGATGAGATCATGCCAGAGTCTACTGAGGCTTTCCCAGATGATGATCATGATATTTATATGACACAAAGGATGGAGGAAGATTCTGAAAAACCTGAGAATACTGATCGACATCAGCGTATGCCTCCTGAAATTAAGCGTTTCTAGTAAGTTTCTTACTGAAAAACATTTTTTTTTTGTTGCCAAAGAGTTGAACTTTGTTTTTCGAAATGTTGTTTTACTGTTAAATATTTATTTTCAAGGAGCATTAGAGTGCGGAAAATTTGTCATAGTTGAAATTGTATCTCTCGTGATTCATTTAGACAAGTCAGCTTGTCATAACTTGGATGACAATACCTGATTATAGCCCACTATCAAGGATATAAATGTGGAACTGGTAGTTCATTGTATTTATCGTGAGTTTATAATCTGTTTTGTTCAACAGTAATGTGATTGTTGTAACACACAGGTCGAGACTCAAACCCTTTGTTAGAGATAAATCAATATACTGAGTATAGGCTGTAAATCATATGTTAATGAGGATATAGTGGATTGCTGTCACTTAGCTTCAAAAGGCCTATTTATTGATAACTTGGTTGTTGCAATATATTCGAAAAGCATTCCTAACTGTCCCTTTTTTATATGCAGTGAAGTTTATATAAAAGCCTCTTCCAAGGAACGCCCATTTACTATCAGAGAGGTTAAATCTTCCTATATTGGTCAGCTTGTTAGGATCTCTGGTATTGTGACCCGTTGTTCAGATGTTAAGCCACTGATGCAGGTAGCTGTCTACACATGCGAGGAATGTGGTTTTGAAATTTACCAGGTGATTACAAATGGCCAGCTGCAATTTATATTCATTAAGCATTTATAGCAAGCATTTGGAGTCTCTTAGTTGAGCTATTTCCGATGAACTGATGGTACTTTGCATGTTATGACATGACCAGGAAGTAACGGCACGAATCTTCATGCCTCTGTTTGAATGCCCATCCAATCGATGTAAAACGAACAAAACAAAAGGGAATATCCAACTTCAACACAGAGCTTCAAAGTTTTTAAAGTTTCAAGAGGTATTTTATCTACAATGCGCAATATGGGTATTACTACTTGTGATGGTTCTGCAATGTTTGTCAATCTTCATTTGAACTAAATGCATGTGAATTTTCAGGCGAAGATCCAAGAGCTAGCAGAGCACGTTCCAAAAGGTCATATTCCACGGTCAATGACTATTCATCTAAGAGGAGAGCTGACAAGGAAGGTGAACTGATCTTTCAATACCACCTGATATTTTATTGGAAAACTCATTAATGGATAATGTTTAGTCACTGAAATGAAATACTTTAGCTCTTTGTTTTCTTTTCTTTTTTATATTTTCACTGAATTTGTAATCTTGTGATGTCTTCATGAATTGGCAATGTGACTTTTCTTGTAGAATAATTTAATAGGAGTTCATTTACTAACTGTACACGAAATCAAACAACGAAAACATGAGACAACTATTACTAGCAAAAATTAAAATAAAATATTCTAGTGGCTCATTGCGGATCACATTCACGGAAATTGCATTCATCTGCAAACAGAGGACTAAGTAGTTATGCTGGTTTAAATTAAGTTAAAAAAATGCTATTCCAGCAGAACCCATGATGGGGATTACGAACAGAGTGGATAGGACGGTGGGAAAGGACGATCTACGGAAAATTGCCCTTAGTAAGGTTGACAAGAATGCCACATTTTCCAAGTGGAAGGGAACATATTGGTAATGGATGATGAGTAAATGTTTAGCGTGGAACATTCGAGGCTTAGGAGGTTTAAAGGGTTCTAATGGGGTGAGGAAACTGGTGAGAAAGGAGAAGCCTGACTTTTTTATAATTCAGGAAACAAACCTGAAGGAAATAAATCAAGTAAGAGTTGCATCGCTGTGGGGGTTACAGTACCAATGGGATATGATTCCATCTTTGGGAAAATCAGAAGATAAAATTGAACAGTTGGAGATCTTACATGGAGCTTTCACATTGTCAGTTCTACGTAAAAGTAGTGAGGATAATTTGAGATGGTGCCCCACAGGTGGCTATGGACCTGCAGGGTACAAACGAAGTGTGGGCCTCTCTATGGTAACTGCAATGGCAATAGCAGTGCAGAACTTAATTCATGATTTACATATAGGGAATCTGCTAAAGAACTGGTCATCAGGGATCTGAGAATCTTTGGGAGCTCAGCTATGGAAACTAATCCCTGTAGCTATCTGATGGAGTATTTGGGAATGCAGGAATGAAGTAATCTTCAAAGAGGAGGAAGCAAAGATAGGAAGGGTAGTAGTCAATGCTAAGGCGCACTGTTGGTATTGGCTGCTGGGTAATGACAACAGAAAGGGTCATAGTTTTGAGGAACTCATTACAAACTGGGATGGGCGGATGTTCTCTTAAGCATCTACAATAGTAGGGTGTTGAGACTTGTATTTGGCCTTTTCTTATTGTGTTGGTTGTGAGAAACTCCCTCACTCAAGCTCTTTTAGCTGCTTGTAAACTTTCTACCAAATACTTAAAAATTTTATTCAGCTAAATAAAAGTAGAGATTTTGGACATACCCCACATTTGAAATTCGATATTTGAGATACCCCCCCCCCCCCCCCCCCCCCCCCCCTCCTTTTTAAGATGTGGTGCTTTCCAAGCCATCCATCAAAAAACTAATCTACGCCTATAAATCTCTTATGTCTTGAAATGGGGGGGTTAATAAAAGTAGAGATTTTGGACATACCCCCCATTTGAAATTCGATATTTGAGATACCTCCCCCCCCCCCCCCCCCATTTTAAGATGTGGTGCTTTCCAAGCCATCCATCAAAAAACTAATCTACGGCTATAAATCTCTTATGTCTTGAAATGGGGGGGTATCTCAATCTTTTTTTCAAATGGGGGTGTATCTCAAATATCGAATTTCAAATGGGAGGGGGGGGGGGGGGGGGGGGAGTACAAAAATTTCATAAAAGTAAAAAACAAATCTTCGAGAAAAATTAATACAGAATTTAAGTAACGACTCGTAAAAGAATATTGAAAGTCCTAAGTACCTTCAAGAGTGATTTCCTGGATCGCTGTGAAGGGTTTGAAATCACATACTCTCTTGCAATTGTGTTCTATGGGTAACACCAGTATCTTCAGGTTTCATGAGTCTGTGGCTATCTATTGGGTGTATGTTGTATTGTAGACAGTCAAACTACAGTTGACAGCATTGTAACTTGCTGTGTAGATCATACGCGGCCCTCCATGTTTGACTACTAAATATTGTTTGGCTATGTAGTGCATGCTGCGTGCTTATACCTTTAGTGTTACTGCAAATGTTGTACATTTCTGATGTCTTATTTTTAACTAATAGCTCTGTGATGGTCATTATTTGTTGCTGGATTTGATCAGGTTTCTCCTGGTGATGTTGTTGAGTTATCTGGCATTTTTCTTCCTATACCCTACACGGGATTTAGAGCAATGCGGGCAGGATTGGTTGCAGATACTTTCTTGGAAGCCATGTCCGTCAACCATTTCAAGAAGAAATACGAAGAGTACGTAATTTACCATTTCCAATCCCAAAAGGAATTTGTCATGGATGTAACCAACTAATTTGCTTCTCAGTATTGTCTCATATATGGGAGCTGCTGTCTTAAATATGAATAAGTGTTTTTTTATGCAGATATGAGCTTAAGGGTGATGAGGAGGAGCAAATTGCCCGCTTAGCCGAGGATGGGGACATTTACAACAAGTTATCCAGGTCTTTAGCTCCTGAAATATTTGGCCATGAAGATGTTAAAAAAGCTCTACTTCTTCTCCTTGTTGGTGCTCCTCACCGGAAATTGAAAGATGGCATGAAGGTAAATATATTGATGACATGCACTGATCTTGTTGCCACCCCTCCCCATGAAAGATAAATGAATAAATAAAAATAAATTATTGACTGATACTAGCTCCAGTATTCAAATAATAGTCATGGATTAACATAACTCTTTTAGAAATATTTTATTCAATGAGAGAAACACGGAACTCTTTTTTGCATTGGAATTTAAACAATCTTTACCTTTCTTGCAAGTGACGGCCAGTGGATTCTCTGATCTGTTTCACAAAATAAGTTTCCTTTTCAGGGTTACTCTATTCATTGATGTGTCTCACCGCAACAAAGAATCTTGATGAGTTCTTTATTAGTTGAGATTTTCTCTTCCGTAAAATGGAATCCTAGGGTGTAAATATAGTTTGGATCTGACATAGAAATCTGGTTGCTTTTTTTTTCTGATTCATGTCATGCGTATCCACTATATATCCAGTTTACTATGTAATTGTTTATGTGAAAACTTCTTACTGATGATGCAGATCAGAGGAGACCTGCACATTTGTTTGATGGGAGATCCCGGAGTTGCAAAAAGTCAGCTTCTTAAGCATATAATTAATGTAGCACCAAGGGGAGTGTACACAACAGGCAGAGGGAGCAGTGGGGTTGGTCTAACTGCTGCTGTCCAGAGGGATCCTGTTACAAATGAGATGGTTCTTGAAGGGGGAGCTCTGGTGAGTTTTAAAATCATTTTTTGCATTTTCTCCTCTGTTAAAACCATATTCGCACAATACATGGACTTGCCTGTCCATGAACCATGATAAGTCCTATCCATGCCCTCTGTATATCTGAATTATTTACTGTTGTATGTATCCTCTGATATGATATTGAGGCCTTTTTATGTATAAATAGCATGATTGTTTTTTCTGAGTTGCAATTGTCAAGCTGGAGCAGTTTGTATTTAGCAAAATGGTGAAATCATAGAATTAAAGAAATGATAATCTGCTGTTTATAAACCAAACTAAACAAATACTTATTGTATCTACAAAGAAACCGATAAAGTGTAGGTGGTACTGCTGATGGTGCATTTTAGAACTTCAAGGTTTCTTTGTCCAGTTTAGTGAACAGGGTTTTGCAGGAATTTGGAATTCAAAATGGGAAATATATGTGGTGCAGGTTCTTGCAGATATGGGAATATGTGCCATAGATGAGTTTGACAAGATGGAGGAATCAGATAGGACAGCAATCCACGAGGTGATGGAGCAACAGACTGTCAGCATTGCTAAGGCTGGAATTACCACTTCTCTCAATGCAAGAACTGCTGTTCTTGCTGCTGCCAATCCTGCCTGGTATTAATCTATGGCAATTTTCATTCATTTCATTTTTCGAAAGAAAAAGTCTTGTATTAAGGAACTTAAACATATTATGATGTCAAAATTGAACACAATAATCAATTAACATCTTGAAGTAAAAAATGTATCTTATAAAGTCATAATGACCAACTTTTCCTCCTTTTTTTTTTTTCTGAAGGGGAAGATATGATCTACGTAGAACTCCAGCAGAAAACATTAACCTTCCTCCTGCTCTGTTGTCACGTTTTGATCTTCTATGGCTGATACTAGATCGAGCAGACATGGACAATGATCTTGAAATGGCTAGGCATATAGTCTATGTCCATCAGAATAAAGAATCTCCTGCTCTTGGATTTGCTCCATTGGAACCCTCTGTTCTTAGGTATTTTTATTAATTATCCTGTGCAAGATTATGCAATGATCCATTTATAATGACATTTTAAGTTGTTGTTCATTTGATATATTCCTTTTGAACATGAACAAAAATTTATGCTAATGAATTGAATTACTCTAATACTGAAAAGTGAAAATTGATATCAATGCATACAATTTATGACCAGGGCTTGATAAGATAATGTGACTTGACATTTAGGAGTTAAGACTAAATTGCTTCCATAATATGTGATCCTTGATTGACTCTATTACCAGGGCATATATCTCTGCCGCAAGGAAAATTTCGCCACACGTCCCAAGGGAGTTGGAAGAGTATATTGCAAGTGCCTACTCCAGCATACGGCAAGATGAAGCCAAAACAAGTGCACCTCACTCTTATACAACTGTGCGAACCCTGCTCAGTATCCTACGGATATCCTCTGTAAGTCACATTTCCTATAATTTTCTTTTATACTGTATATCTAAATCCAACAGTTTCCAGAAAAATGATCTTACTCACCTTCTAGTATCCTGTTGTTTATGTTCAAGAGACAAGAATAACTCATTATTTCATTATGTGTTTTGTTTGATAGTCGAATCACAGTAAGCTGAAGCATGTCTGAATTATTGTTTGTAGGCTCTAGCAAGACTTAGGTTCTCAGAAGCAGTAGCTCAGAGTGATGTGGATGAAGCACTCAGGCTGATGCAAATGTCAAAGTTTTCACTGTACTCCGATGATCGTCAGAAATCGGGTTTAGATGCCATATCTGACATATACTCAATCCTTCGAGATGAAGCAGCAAGGACGAACAAGATGGATGTAAGCTATGCTGATGCACTCAACTGGATATCAAGAAAGGTTTGTCATTTTTTTTCTTCTCTATGAATTTTTGTCTAATTACTGTAAGTATTAGCCTAAAATGTTCAAGCTTCTTATGTTCTCGACTTCTTGTTTGGACTATTGTGTTAGAACTGTAGTACGATTTCCTTTTCCAATGAGCGCAGTAGTAATACAATTAGCCAATCAAATACACTTGACAATGGGATCTGGTAGAATGCTTTCTTTCCAGGCTGAAATATAAATAGCCAGAAAGTGATATTCTTGCTGGTCCCTCCACATGATAACAAATTTCGTTCAGGGCTCGCTAACCAATGCATCCGATCAAGGAGCTCTTTGCTCCAACTTCTGTCCAGATATCCTTGTACCATTTTATCAAATTAGATGGGCTTCAGTTTAGAATCTTTACCTGGCTCCATGCTTCCCACATGTGGCACATATAGGGTAAAGTGTGATTGTAACAATGCAATCTCATTACAGTCACCTCAAGAAAAATACTCCCCTTGATTACATTTGATCATGGTTCACTTGAGTTGTAACAAATTAGTGATTGACGCTTGTATCTTTTTTGCTGAATTTTGATGTGTTTGCATGTCAACAGGGATATAGTGAAGCCCAATTGAAGGAATGCTTAGAGGAATATGCAGCTTTGAATGTGTGGCAGATTCATCCCAACACATTTGACATTCGGTTCATAGACGCGTGATCATTCGCAAAATATACTGAATTAGTGATCTGCCTCCAGATCTCATTGGATTTGATTATTGGATGAAAAAGCTTGGTCTTGGGAGACTCACAAGTCCATCATGCCAAATATGCTAGTAGGTGTCCAATCCTAGTTAATTTGGATGAATATGAAATTCAGTCTTCTGTTTCTGGTGATGGGAATGACAGCAGAAGGCTATTATAGCATATTTACCCTACTATGAATTCTCTGTTTATTTGCGGCCAACTCTTGTATCTGCAAGAATAAGCAGATAAATTTATGATGCCTTTAGTTAGATGTCTAGAAATTAATTATAAGATTGATCTTCGCTTGTAATACAAACTTGTCCTGTACTTGGTGCTAATTCTGTAGTACTCACACTATTGATCTATTTATTTTTATTTTGTCCATTAAGAACTCCCTTGTCAACAAAATCAAGTTGATCAGCATTTTGGAAAATATGCCGAGGAAGAAAATGAGGCACAATCTAAGATATGATAATGGGAGGTAAATATGCAGTGTGTTTGTCAACTTGAATGAACACTGAAATGCTCAGTGCCTGCCCTAAGCTGATGTTTGATCCGATGTCAGCAATCACCAGCACTCTTACATTTTCTTACTTTTTCTGCTTTGCAATAGAGAGGGATGAGTGTGCCACAATTTTTATTTTTTTTTTGATTGGCGAGTGGGGTTTAGGGGACCCTACGGCCCTACCCCTTTAAATTACGTGTGGAAACTTTATATCAACAATCAGCTGTTGGCCATTATCAAAAAAAAAAAAAAAAAAGTTCGGACCCGCAACCTCTCCATTTTGTGAGAGGAGTGATACCATTGAGGGGCTCATTCGCACTGTGCCACAAAATCGCACATTTAAAAATTGGTTACTCGATGCTACCATCAAAATTCAAAATATTGCAATCGCACATCTAAAAATTCGTTACTTGATGCTACCATCAAAATATTGCATGGTAAGTTGCAGTTATGAATGAAGTGGCATGCAGGTGAGAGGGCTTAATGTTTTGTTAGAATTAGACCTGCATTAGTTAGAACTTAGAACTCTCTGATACCATTTCAACTTCAAGGGGTAGGGGTCCCCTCAACCTCGCCTGCCAACCAAAAAAAAAAAAAAAACAAAAAAACTTCAAGAAAACACAGAGTATGACTATGGATCATTGAGCCGTAAACATCCTATCCACATCCTATCCACGCCTATGTTATTAGTTGTGGATATATTTGGAATTCATTGCCCATATAGAGCCAAACTGTACCTTACTTTGTACCAAGTAGTGAATGTTATTTACTTAATACAATATCTAGTAATGATCACAATAATTCAATAAACACATTATCCAGTTTATTAAATCAAATATAGTACAATAACAGGACCAGGCCACCAAAAAATAGAAAAACCCAGAAAATCAAATGTTCTTCACTGGATTGTATAAGACAACTTCCATTATTCTGGCCACTCGATCACACTATTAGAAAAGGTCTAACCTTTCCTTTGGCATGCACCAAGAATAAACATTTCGACATAGTAACCTCTATTTGACCATGTCAAGAAAGCACACTCAAGGATTCACAGGATGCAGTCATATCCTCAAATTTGTAGATGATGACGCACCAGACTCCTAAGATAAGGCTGAAGGATAAGTAGATGTAGATCCATCTGAAACTTCACCTGTTCCTTGTATGCTCATCGAAGTGTAGCTTCTCTTCTTCGATGAAGATTCTGAATTGCCCTGCTGTCTCTCTTTGTCTGGTTGAGTTTCACTATTTGTGATAGGAAATAATGGAGGCTCCTGCCCGCTTAATTGATAGAAGACTCTTTCGACGATTTCATTTATTTCTTTTCCTAAACCATCATCGTCCACAATTAACTCCCAGGCTGATTTGGAGGCCTTCTCAAGCGCTGGACATCTGCAGGATGCCAGCAGATGATTGTCAATTCACATGAAGCATCTTGGTCAAACAATATCATTAAAAAACTTCAAAGAAATTGTGGCCTAATCATAACAAATGGGAAGAGAGTAGGGTACTGTTATCAAGCTGAGTTAACTAGGGCCTACTTAGAAGATCATAAACTCCTGGGTACAACAAATAGCAATAGCTTTCCTCTCTCGACATTTCGCTAAATTTTCTTTTTAACAACTAAAAGATTTTAGACTGAATAATAAGAACACCTTTCTCTAAATAAAAAATAAATAAATAAATGAATAATAATAATGAACACAGAGTTTGTCAATGTTTATGGCCAAAAAATTTAGTGTGTGATATCTACTCAAACGCGGCTCTGAACCCCTTAACAATGTCCATTTTTTGGTTTAATGGAACTGCTAGGGTGCAGTTATTATGCACCTTTACAGAGGCCACTTCTCGCCTAAACAACAGAAAAGCAAGACCACTTACTCGAGCTCTTGCCGAAGTGCATCAAAGAGCTCCCTCTTGGTTTGTTTCTCTGCACCAGGGGTGTTAAGAACCTTACTCTCTTCCACCATTGTAATTGTCTTTTTCTTCAGCTCCTCCTATCAGCCACAAACACAACCCCCTAAGATCAGAACAGTGTCTTAACAAACAAGTATCATTCCTAGGCTTATAACCTAACTCCATGGATCGAAAATAGACAACAATGAAGTAAAACCATTTCATCTTCAAACCCTTTTCTGTGAATTCTTGGCATTTCGACATTTCGCTTGACCAAAAACCAACAGGAAATGAATGAAAGAAGAATCCAAACTGAGAATTTGTTTCGCATGGTTAGTAAATCAGAAACATCTATCAATACTGAATTTTGTCAGTAGAGGATTTTTTTTTTTTTTTTTTTGGCCACTTCAAAGTCTACATCCGCACTCTATGAAAACCTATCTCAAGCTAAGAACACTCATATGAAATTGATGTAGTGATTTCCAATATCCATTAACTTGCATTTGTAAAGGGGAAGTGTGTCTACAATATCAATGCAACATAAGACAAATTTATACTATATGTTCTAACTTCTAAGAAATTTGTAGAACCCATAAAAACCTATGGTGAGGGTGATCGGCTTCAAACTCAATTTCAATTAACCTAACCATTTTCTTCTGTATTTAATCTCTTGTGAATTTCAATTATTCGCTATGCATTCATCTTAACTAACTGTGCAATTCAATATGCCCTATGCAGTGCACCATTAATTGCAACATCATATCAACTGACAAATTAATTCATTCATGTGCCGCGATTGATTAATTGAAACGATTAGAAATAATCCAAATAACACCAAACAGTTCAGAACATACATATAGAGAATTAAATCAGAAAAGATAATTTGATGAACTTACATTGGCTTTAAGCTGATTAATTATTTTCAAACGAATTGAATCAATAGTTCCATCGTTCATTAGTGACTGCAGAACATCTTCAGGTGTAATTACAGAAGATCCCATTGATACTCCCTTTGTAACACCTTAATTCAAACGAATTCAGCTCAATTGTTCACTGAAAACAGTAATAATAGATACAATTTGCAATGAATTAGGGTTCTTTTTAGAAGTTTCAGACTCAAACCGCAATTATTCTGATGCAATTGGGGTTCTATTTGAATGATTTCATGAAAGAGAAAATCCCTAATTTTGCCCTAATTTTAAAAATTGTATCACCTAAAATCAAATAAATAATAAAAAAATTACAATTATTTAGATTTATGACATAAGCAGAATTGACGGGCCTTGGTGAGCATAGGCTTAACTAGGCCCAATCTGTTTTGTATTCTAATGGGCTTAAAATAGGAAAAACAAGGCCCGATTGACCTGAACAGCTGTATGTTGTTTACATTTCAGCACAGTACTACATGTTTGACAGTTGTTTCTTGATTCCTTCTATATCTCTACAAGTTGAAGCAAATATGTTTTCTTGTGTCATACATGCATGACAACTTGCTGCATTTACCATCACCAATAACCAAAGTCAAGTTTGCAAGGAAGTTATTGTTGCCTTTCTGAAATTTGTTTGTTTTCACCATTGTTTTCATCCTATGAACTAATGGACATGGATGTCATTTTGCTTCAAACGTATGTATATATGTTATTTATTTCTTTTGGTATTTTTGTATTTTGTTACACGAAAAGAACGCGAAACATGTTAACAGGCATATTCATCTGATGTTTCATCATATCTCAGATGAACAGACCTTTCAAGCTTCAAGAGGACCAAATTCAGCCACTGGAGATGCTCATGTACTCATGTTTATGTATTGTACTACTGTTTAAGTAATATCCGTGGTCTATCCAAGCATATAAATGTACCCATGCTGTCAAATAGTATGTAATCTTGTTTATTGTTATCAATATCAAAAGTTAGTTATTGTTGTCAATATCTTCTACCTATGTTGTACCTTACTCTACATATAAAATCCCTAAAATCTTACTGGAGCTAAAAAGGATGTGGGATTCAGCAGCAATAAGGACAAAAAAAAAGTACACCAAAAAAATAAAGGTTAAATAGGACTTGAAAAATGAAGTTTTGTTCATATATCTACCAATTATAAATAAAAATAAGAAATGGAAAATAAAATAAAAATAAAATCAGTTAGTAGCCGTTACATTTAAAAATTGGTGGGTAAACAAACTAACATGTACTCCCAAACCTTACTCTTCAAAAGGTTTTGAACTATGAACTTTGAAGCTTGTGTGCCCACCCCTCACTCCCTCCTTTTTTCTGATGTTAGTAGTAATAGATAAAGTCAACACATAATTTATTTTTCTAAAAATTTTCGAAGAAAAAAATAATTAATGACACACTTTGTTATGTCATATAGATATAAATGGTACAGGTAGTAAGTTAATATGATGCTTCTATTACTATCGACTGCGAACTCAGGTCATTGATCAATTTTTTCTACTTACAATACATCATAGCATATGATCATAGACCTCATCATATCTCATTTACAATATCCATTGTAGTATGAATCGTCTTCGAATTATAGCGTTATCGCTGAAAGAAATTGGAGTATACAGTGCCTGAATATATAGCTTTAATTGGCTTTTACGTTTCCAGCAAAAGTTTGAAAGCTGTCTATGAAGTAGCAAATCATAGCCATAACCACGGTTTTAAGTGTTTTTTATTTCTTTCCTTCGATTTATCTATTTTCTCAAAAAAAGAAATTTAACAATAAATATAAAACTCTTTTAAGAAAAAGAATAAATACTAAAACTCTCTTTCTTTCTCTTTCTCTCTCTATTTCTCTCGCTTGCAGAGAAAAAACCAGAACAGAAAACCAAGCTAAACGCGATAATCTCAAATCCTGGTTCAACAAAAGCCGAAGAAAAGCCGATTATTTGATCTCTGTAACCTCGTAGTTCTTCGTTGCTTCTTCGAAATCGTTTCTTCAATCTC
This sequence comes from Aquilegia eximia, assembly GCA_023053565.1. Lineage (NCBI taxonomy): Eukaryota > Viridiplantae > Streptophyta > Magnoliopsida > Ranunculales > Ranunculaceae > Aquilegia > Aquilegia eximia. The sequence goes on along the minus strand of JALIGU010000004.1, from coordinate 10,133,135 downwards.
CAATTCATCGCCGAGGATTTTGACTGGTTAACGAAAAGCTCGCTTGTTCTTTCTCTTTATTTATCTCTTCTTTTCTTTGTGTTCTTCGAATGATACATTAAAGGTAATTTAGTTGGATTTGAGAGTACATAATGTTAAAAAAATCAGTTAGAAGTTCTGCATGTTTGTGATTTGATCTTGAATTGATAATCTGTTTGTTTTCTTGAAGTTTTTTGTGAAATTAGAGACTCAGTAGAGCTTGAATTTGATGTATTGTGTTCTAATATGAATGCATTATGGATTTGGTTGTGTTAGGGTTTCTAAATCGTGAAGTAATGTTTCTGGTTTCAAGAAATTTTAGTTTTTTGTTAACTAAATTGTATTAATTGATAGATTTGATTTGAATATAAGTGATGTTTGTGTTTTCTCTTGATTCTAGTTGAATTTATAGGTATTATAATAGTTTGTGAATGTTAGTGATTAAAATTTTCAATTTTTATTTTAGGCAAATATCAGTTATCTTGATTTGTTAGGGCCTTAAACTTTTAATGACTACGCTGATCATTTTTCTAATTGTATCTTAGATCTTCATTGAATGTTGAGATATCTGTGGTTTATTATATACGTTTCCTACCAATTTTGTATAGCGATTAGCACGAGAGTGATAGATACATTTATATTAAATTGTACTATCAGTAGAAGTGATGGGCGTGAAAAATTAGGAAAAAAAATGAAAGAGAGTAAAGATAGAGTAGGCATAGGAGACTGACGGGTTACACTTAATCGTAACACACTTAATGGTAGAGAAATTACTATAAAAGGGCTCTGTCAGCCTTTAATGAGTTTGTAACACATATTGATTGTGCATGGTGGCTTGGAGTTTCCTAGGCGAACACCGTCCTTTATCTTTTCGATACAAGTACTTGTATGATTAAATTTAGACTGCTACTCTCTTCCTAATGGGAGATCCGAGCATGTTGCAAGGAAAATTACTAAACATTATATCAATTTAAGTGAGGCTCCGAAAGTCATCCTCCCCCCCCCCCCCCCCCCCCCCCTCTCTCCCTTTTGTGATCTCTGTGATCTCAACAATTTACATGCCAAGGATGCACATTTACTAACTTGTCCTCTCCAATTGGCATAATCATATGCTTTATGTATATTGACCTTGTACACTATCTCCATTGTAATACTATGATTATAATCTGGCACTCTTTGGCAGTGAGAATCTACTGATAACAAGGCTTTGTGGCAAAACAAATGTGTAATTATAACTTTTCAACCTTGATGCCGCTACCTTAGAATTAGAGATGATTAATTTTCTTGATAGGTAAACGTGAAATTTTACTCAACAACTAGGACCTACATTAAATGAAAGAAACAGAAACAAAAACAAATATCGTACAAATTTGAAGTAGCAAACTGTGTTTTCTTGTTTTCTAAGTCAATTTATAAAATCATGTCAGTACCCAAGCTAACTTCATAACTTTTTGGCTTATTAAAGTCAAAAGTTTCTTTTACTTCATTCTTCTGAAGATATATCTCTTCCTTGCATATCAACATAAAGTACATCTCTATATATTTGATATTTGATATTGAATTCGATAAGATGTTGTCTACGATTCCCTACAAAGGCTTTAAGTGCAATTTACCTTTTTGTACTTCTCAGGTTTAATGTGAGATATGGCTTTGAGAAAGCACCAGCCTCCCGGTTATGCATCTCCTCTTGGTATGGTGCCTCTGAAATTTTCAAATAAGGTGCATGAGAAGGCTCCATTTGTGGAACCAGAAACTGCTCGTGGTCCTCCACTGGAAGATGATGTGGATATTGACCTTAGTGAAGTTTATTTTCTGATCATGCATTTCCTATCAGCTGGGCCATGTCACAGAACTTATGGTCAGTTTTGGAATGAGCTTCTTGAACATCAACTTTTGCCTAGGAGATATCACGCTTGGTATTCAAGAAGTGGTGCACACACTGGGGATGAGAATGACAATGGTTTTTCATTTCCCTTGAGCTACAATAAGCTGGTGGAGAGGTATATAATATGCTTAATTTTCTCAGTCTTGGGTTTTTATTGTATTTTGCAAGTTTCTATTATCGCTGATTTTATAAATATAAAAATTAATCTTATTACGTACAATTGATACTCATTTCTTTCGGTTTTGTCTTTCGTGATTCTGAATTGCTCTAGGAGTTAATTATTTGGTGAGATATAGCTATGAGAAATCTGTTCATTCCATTCGGTTCAAGATTATATGCTTTTTACTTATTACGATGCAGTAAATGAGAAATAGCTCTGTGACATCTTTGTAATTTTTTCATTGAGCACCTTATATGAGAAGTTGAGCGATGTGTTTTGCACCATTCCTAGGTATCCGCACATTGGAACGAATCATTTGGTAAAGCTTTTAAAGCAATTGATACTGACTAATGCCCCTCCATTGCATGGTATGATCGGAGGAAATGCTCCAAATGCAGCTGATGTTCCTACTCTCCTGGGATCCGGTTCCTTCTCACTTCTTGGATGTATGTGATTTACATGTATTGCATTTCATGTTACATAATATACCATTTTAAATTGTGCAAATTGCTGACCCTTGTAAAATCAAAACATTGGAGTGATGTGCTGGTATATGCAAGGTCATTGTGTAAATTGGAGGTCATGTTTTGATCCCCACCCACCCACACACACACAAACACAGATCACCCATAACATTCCAACTTTTATTTAAGTATCACCCAATTCTAGAATAGTGCAAAATGCCCTTGTAAAAGCAAAACATCGGGTAAACGCCCCTGTGTCTGTGTGTGTGTGGGCGTTGGAGTTAGATCTTGTCATGTTTTATTATTATTTTCTTAACATACCACACACCCATGAAGTACCGGCTTTTGTTTAAGTATCACCCAGTATTAGAATAGTGCAAAATCCTGACCCTTCTAAAAACAAACATTGGATGAATGCCCTGGTGTTTATGTGGGCATCTTGTAATTTGGAGGTAGATCTTGGCGTGTTTTCAATTTTTTCCCCAACTGTCATAACTTTCCAGTTTTTATCAAGAATTGCCCAATATCACTTGTATAGATGTCTATCACCAAGATGGATTTTTTTTCCCCATAATTTCCTGATATTCATGGATTCTCCTGAATTTAATAAAAACTCGTTAGTGGTGACTTTCTTATCATTGGATGCTGATAAATCCGTGCTAGTTGCAAAAGAAATATTTCTGCATATTATGGCATTTCTACAATGATTTCTACTATAATGTTTAGTATTATTTTCATGCTTTGTGTTTAATGTTGCATTCACTGAAAGGAAATAGAAGTCCATTATAAATATATAAAAATGAATTTCAATTCCAGTTTATAATATTTCAAGTGAACCTCTATAGTATGTCTGTCCCCTTATTCTTAATCTTCCATAATCTCGTATGTTTCCTTTATCTTTTGTAGTTACTTTTTCTTCTAATTGTCCTTTACAGCTGATAGGAATAGAGAAACTAAGAAAAACAATCGCCCACCTGATTACTTGCGATGGCCGCACATGAAGGCAGATCAGGTCCGTGGGCTGAGTTTAAGGGAAATCGGAGGTGGTTTCAGTAAACACCATCGTGCTCCTTCCATACGCGCAGCTTGTTATGCGATTGCTAAACCATCAACGATGGTGCAAAGAATGGAAAATATAAAGAAGCTAAGGGGACATCGGGATGCTGTCTATTGCGGTACTGTATCCCTACCTCTAAATGTGCCATTTTCCTTCCTGTTAATTAGATTCTCATTTTTTATAGCATAAGAAAAGATAAAAATAAATAAAGTTTAGAATCTGCCTCTGGTTGGATACAATTTTTAGTGCGAGTCCTTTGGCTTTTCATCTGCATTTATGTTGTTTGATGGGTTAGTTAATCATGGTGTGATATTTTGAATGGATCACTGAACTTGAATTATGTGGAAAAGCAGAAAACCCAAGTTCATCACCTTGGTAAATTTCCAACCCACACAGAGGTAAAACAGGATGCACCCTTCCCTACAATGCACTGCAAAACATCTCGTATACACACGCCTTTATCAATTCAACAGTGTTCATTGGAAAAGTACCTACAACTGGAACATGAAACAAGAAAAAAAATCAGGAGCAAATAATATGCGTTGATACTATCTTAAATAAAAAATGTTGACAATGAACACGAAAAGAACCGTGGAGAGAGCCTAGTGATCTGTTTGTGCTCCTCCTTTTGTGTTTTAAATCTTACTACTTAAAGCTAAAAAGGAAGTGGGATATAGCAGCAATAAGGACAAAAATGAAAGTACACCAAAATATAAGGTGGATAAAGCAAATAGGACTTAGAAAATGAAGATATATCTACCTAATTATAAAGCAAATAGGACTTGAATTTTTTTTTTTTAATTCTGGGGGATACTTAGTTAAAACAATTAATCCAAATGTCTGTTACACAATATGTTGCGAGTTGGGAGGCAACGCAAAGAGGGTGTTAGACTTCTCAAGTCGGCAACAGGTCGCCTCTTGGGTCCGCTGGGTATTGAAAATTTAGCGCCTTGGATGCACCTTTGACAACATGGGTGCATCCATTAATAGTACCCATTTTTAAAAACACCTGAATGGTTGCATCATTAAAGCATACAAAACAAAAGTATAGTTTTCTGAAAAATAGTGAGATGTACCAAGAGGAGTTTGAGACAATAAATGATTTCTTTACATTTCTAAAAGAAATAAAAGGGGGTTTGATACAAAATTTTGGCCTTCAACAAGAAAGCAACTTCAGGGTTGGTCAAAGAAGAGAATACTGACCCTTAGTAGCAGTAACAAAATTCTTGGGAGACAAAATCCTAAGAAGTACAAAAGTACAAAAAAAGGTTTTTGTCTTGTGCCTAAATGTATAAGCTTATAAATTGCATATGAATCCTATTACTGTTTTATTTTCTCTTTTAGATACTGACAATGATATCAGTTGAAGCCTGGGGGATCTTCCAAAAACATTAGATAGGCCAAAGAAAAGTAGATCTCAAATATGGTTATGAAGACCTTAACTCTCCCCAGCACTAAATTACAATGAATGTAAAGATGCTTAAAAGTCTTTTACTATATTTCACATGCAAGAGCATTGCTACTTTGATTGCCATAGTTATGGTGACGAGAAGTGTGTTTGATAGAAAAACTCAGTGGACTAATGTATCCACACATTCACCCTTTCTGGTATAGATTTCCTTGCTATCACATTGATTTGGAGGGATATATTGTAATTTTTTCTTGATTTGGAACTCCTTTCTTGTGTGGGTCTTGCAAAAACGGATCATGAGCCGCAGCCTGTTTAAATCTTATGTGACATCTTTAGGGTTCCGAATCCATGCATTCACCCTATTGAATTTATCACGATGGAGTGCCATAAGTTCAATCAGAACATTCAGTTGAGGGGGATTACTTTGCATACCGGGGTCCTTGTTGGTTATTTGAAGAACTTTATATTGCTTCTTTGCGAAACAACTGAGGTTTATGGTGTGCACTGATGGAATTGTAGCTGAAGGTACCCCAATGGCTGGTGGAACGGCGGTAATGACCATGGGAGGAGAACAAAGACTAGCAACAGCTTTGGAAGACCCGAGAGTCCTTAAGGATGCTCACCTAGCTGTGATGCTGTGAGAGAAGCGATCATGGCTTCCAAATGTTTTTTGCGCTGATCTTGTGCAACCCCGAGCTTATTAATATTAGAATGGTGGAATCCCTTTGCTTCCCACTTGGCTTTATTCAACAGTATGAAAAGTTGAAAATTATCCTGGGTTTATTGAAAGAAATCAAAATTTTACTATAATTCCAGGAAGTAAGATAGCCCATTGGAGTATATATAATTGTGGAAGCAAAATTTTATTGAGAGAAATGAGTTCGGGTCTTCACTTTTCAACCTCAAGCGTCAGAAATAATGAGATACAGTTTTTCTTCCCAACATGGCTTATACATAAGTTTTTCCTTGTTGAGCCAGGAAATTAACTTTAGTAAGAAGTAAATAGCATAAAATACAATTATTAAGAAATAACTAAAACGTGGTGGATCACACATTTTATATGCGCCTAGGGGAATGATGCATGGAATGTGCATTGTAGCTATGCTTTTGCATCAGATTTCAGATATAACTTTAATTTCCCTTTCTGCGGCTGCCATTCAGTATAAATACAATAGTACATTTTGTCTCTTTTGTTATTCTTTATTCTAAAATAAATTTTTACATTTTCGAATGATATCCGATTTTGTTGTATGTTACATATCCTGCAGCCATTTTCGATCGCTCAGGGAGATATGTCATCACTGGTTCTGATGATCGCCTTGTGAAGATCTGGTCAATGGAAACAGCATTTTGTTTGGCCAGTTGCCGTGGACATGATGTGAGTTTATAAGCCTATATCCTTCAAATTTTCCACATTTCTTGGAATTTATATCTTTTTGACTTGTTTGTTTTGCAAGGGTGACATTACTGACTTGGCTGTGAGTTCAAACAATGCTTGGGTGGCATCAGCCTCAAATGATTGCATCATTCGAGTTGTGAGTATTCATTCCACCTAGATCATTGAGTACTTTATTGTTGTTTCCTTTGGAGATCTAACCTTTTTCTTTTTGTATAGTGGCGTCTGCCCGATGGATTACCAATTGCAGTTTTGCGAGGGCATACAGGAGCTGTTACGGCCATTGCATTTAGCCCCAGACCGAGCTCTGCAACCCATCTTTTATCGTGCGCCCTAATCCTCAATTCCTTGACTTCTTATTTTTATAAGTTTATTGGCGCATATATATTTCTTTCTGATGCTCTACTTTAAAGTACTGATAATTAAAAACTGGTTTATTTTCCATTTTTGGTGTGTTTGCGTGGTTATTTCAGTTGCTTTTTTCATCATAACTAACAATCAACCCATGCCACTGATATGACTTGTATCCTAAATTGGAACAATCATATTAACAACTACAAAAGCAAGCTTTAGAACATTGCTCATTGATTATATGTTCGTTGATGTTTTTTTTTTTTTGGTTTTAAATCCATCACACGGGCACGATCAACTACGGTTCTATCTTCTTTCTCTTTTTCAATTTTGTTTTGGTTCTGAGTAGTAAATTAGCAAACTATAGTAAATATAAGAGGTTGAAGTAGGATGAGAAGGCCTACAGTGAATTCAAAATCTGACAGTGGTCCAGATGAGAACTAAACTCTTTAAAGCTACAGAAAGGAGATTTGGGAGATTTCAAATGAAGTGAAGCTCTTGAAAGGGAAAGGATCCTCAAGGTCTATACATTTATTAGAGAAAGAAGGATGAATGGTTTGTCTCTAAGGTAGCATCTTGGAGATTATTGATTGAATGTCAAAATGTCTCAAATTTCATGCCAACTACTTGCTCCAGAGGATTGAAAATGAAATGAAGCCCTATACCTTTTGAGATGACACTTGAAAAACAAGAGTCAAGAGTAGAGAAGCACCTGTAGAATACTTGGCAAGCTGTTGTGAATCCAGTCGAAAGAAGGAAATCACACTAAACGAGAAAGCTTATGTTTGTTTGTAAATAATCCAGCCAATTCGTTGCGAAAGAATGGGAGGCGTTTCCTTTATAGTCTGAGTTCATCTTTTCGCGTGCTCCATCCATCTTGGCTATCTGAGCGTATTCATAAGCTTGACCCCATTCCCCTTACTATCCACTCGCTAAGAGGGGAGATAAGGAAAGAACAGCCTGTTCTTGACACTAAGTGGTTTCCCAGAACCTACTGAGACTGGCTCATGACTCATGAGCTTACTCTTTTCTATTAGGTTGGCTGGGTCTCTAAACCTAGATGCTCTTCCGATCGAATAATGTGGTCTGAGATTTATTACACTACATGCCATCTTTATTTCTTAAAGTCACAACCTACTTGTGATTTTTGCAATAATGGACTCTTTTTATTTATGTATAGCATAGCAGTATAGGCAAGGTACATTTTTCCAACTTTAAATGAACTCACCATTGTTGTATTTGTACAGATACAATGACCTTCACATATTCCACACATTACAGAGAACTTTGGAGGGGAATCTTGCAAAATAAAAAATTTCAATCATGATACATAGTTCTATACTTCTATTCAATGGGTGCATAGGAAAAATAAGAGTGTTGAGCTGTATGATTCTAAGATTAAGAAATCAGGATTGGCAATGAGCTGGAGGATCCCAAGATTAATTCTTTCCTGTTGTGTTTTGATTCTGTGGAGTCTGTCAATTACTTGCTGATCCTTTCTCAGTTTTCCATGTCCATTTGGGGTTATTAACTTATTTTCTTACGGATGTGTCCATATATTGGCTGGTACCTGATTCGGTTAGTGTTTTTTTTTTTTTTATAAGATGGCAATTAGGGTTTCCTTCTCTTTTCTGGAGTGGCACAAGAAACATTTTCAGGGTCTGTTGACAAGTCATACCATTCTCCACATCAAGGGGTTACTATTCCATTGGTGTCCGAGATGGCAGGACTGTAGGAGTATTGCATTCGCAGGTTATATTTTTCTTGGGAGTCTGTGATCTTAGAGGCTTGATGTTGAGATAGGCTTCAATAGGGTCCTTTTATTATGGAACTGGATATTATTTTTCATGTTCACTGAGTGGACCACTGTTCTCACTCACTTTTTTAATGAAGTTTGTGTTTTAATGGTCAAAAAAAAAAAAAAAAAAAAGCCAAGGCCCAAGAGTAGCCTTGATTAGGGAATAAGGTCTGTTGTAATGACCCAAGGAGTCAAGATTTGTTGGTTTCAGTGTAAATATGGGGCTGCAAAGCAGAGAAAAATAGAAAGAGGGTCAAGGCATTAATGGCATGGTCAACAAATCAGGACCTGGCAGATCAGAAGGTTTAAATTCTGACTCTAGCAGCCATTTCCACTGGACTAAATCGGAGGGGAGGAAGAAGTAGAAGGAGAGTGGGACGTCGATCTTAAAATCCGTATGGGTGATATAAATTTTCTGAAGGTCGTCTTTTATTCACAATGAACATAGCTCTTGATAGAAGTTGGTTTTGCATGCTGGGATATACTCCGACGATTATGATGACTGTATTGTGAATCATTTCATTTTATTGAATATTCAATTCTCCTGTTGCAAATGTTTTACATGGTACTATTTTTTGTTCCTTTCTAGGTCCTCAGACGATGGAACGTGTCGGATCTGGGATATTAGGCACACCAACATGAGTCCCCGAGTTTATGTACCAAAACCGTTAGATGCTGGTAAGTATCTATTAACACACACCCTCACATATATTACATTGATTCGTTTAGTAAGTTGGTTAGCGTCAATCAACACTGGAGCTGACTGCAGGGAAGAGCACTGGTCCCTCATCAAGCACTGGTCCCTCACCGGGCACTGCTCCACCGAGTCATCAGATTCTGTGCTGTGCTTACAATGCAAATGGAACTGTTTTTGTCACTGGTAGCTCAGACACATTTGCAAGGGTAAAACGATGACTTGTTTGTGTAAACCTTTCTTTTCATTCAATATGTTTGTTCTTCCTCGATCAGAACTTAGGAATATGCCTAGTATTGTGCTTGAAATAGTTGTTAAATACATATGAGTTCTTTATCCCGAATAAGTTATTTGCAGGTATGGAATGCTTGTAAATCCAACGGAGACGACCCTACGCAACCAAATTATGAGATGGATTTACTATCTGGCCATGAAAATGATGTCAATTATGTCCAGTTCAGGTAAATTTCATCCAGTCAATGAACAGCTCTTTATATAATTTATAGCACCACAATTTTCTTCTATAAACTTTGCATGCTCATCTCTGTTGCTTTGTCACCTTCAGTGGTTGTTCTGTAGCATCAAGATTTTATGCTGAGAGTTCAAACGAGGAGAATATTCCAAAATTCAAAAATTCCTGGTCTGTCACATCTCTTTAACTTATCCTTGTATTATTGATATATAATTTCTAAATGTTTCATGCATTTGTTTTGGTCTAAATGTTATCTTCTTTTGTAGTTAACATTGGATGTGCTGAAAAGGCTTTTTTTTTTTTTTGTGCATACAAATATTTTCAGGTTTACCCGGGACAACATAGTCACATGTTCTCGTGATGGTACTGCAATCATCTGGGTCCCTAAATCACGTAGATCTCATGTGAGTTTCCTTTCAGATGAGATATATTATTATATTATTCACCATTTATGCCTTCTTTATGGTTTATTTTCATAATATTCTTTCTTAAAAATTGAATAGATTGATATTATATCTACTGTCATATTGAACTGAACTAGTTGGTCCATTCTTTTAATGTTCTGTTATGTCTATTTGCATCTTGTGTTTTAGAGTAAGTTTGGTCGTTGGTCTAAGGCATATCATTTAAAAGTTCCACCCCCACCAATGCCGCCTCAACCAGTTCGTGGTGGCCCACGTCAAAGACTTCTTCCAACTCCTCGTGGCGTTAACATGATTGTTTGGAGCTTGGATAACCGATTTGTGCTTGCTGCCATCATGGGTAAGGCATAAACTCCCTGAGAAAGTGAGAAGTACTTTATTAGGGGAAAATATGTATTTTCTAAAAGTTAGTATCATATTAAGCTTTTCAAGTTTGTTTACAATTTTATTGTTTCGAAACTGTTAAAGAAGAAACACTCCTATCATTTCCAGTAATGACTTTTAAGAATAATGAAACCTGACAAAGTATCAATCCCGTTGACAATATTGACCAACTTTTCGTTTGGAAAACTAGTGTGCATTAGATCGATTGGTGTTTAATCTTTACGATAATACTTCTTATGGTCAAGTATCATTGGCGTGGATAAAAAAAAGAGTGGCCATGGAAAAACGAGCTGAATGCCTGAATCACTCTAATTGTTGAATGAAATTGAGGTTTTAATTAAAGTTAACTATGGAATTTTCGACCAACGTAAGGAAGTCTTTTGGAGTTGGATGGGAGTAAACATCGTGTTTGTCTATCCACTTTTTTTTTTTGGTTATTATCTCCCCTAAAATATCTTCTCAACTTCACCTCCCTTCTCCATCCCCGCACCTATCTCTTTGCTTTAACCTAAAGTCGGTCTTCACCGTGATCACAGCAGTATATAAAGAAAGAATATGTGTGTTTTGTACGTTTGGTCATTGGTGTTTTTATTATTTTATATTGTCTTTACTTATCATCTCTGTCTATGCAGATTGCAGAATTTGTGTTTGGAATGCCGCTGATGGCAGTTTAGTCCATTCTTTGACAGGGCATAGTGAATCTGTAAGTTTCTAGACATTAGACTAAGAAAAAGGAATAGAAAAAAGAACTGGCAGTCCAAACTTTGGACTTGGTTTAAATATTTGTAGATCAAGTCACTGAACTGCTATATAAACTCTCCTGTGTTCTTGATGACAAGTATTGATATTTCATCAAATATACCCTGTTGCTGGTTCTTTGGTTTTAGCAAGACCGGCCATTTTTTCTTACAACTGATGATTAGTATCGTGAAGAGCAACCCTGTTGTTTGTGAGTACATTTGAATTGAATACAAAACAATCTCCCCGTGGAACCATCTTCAGTAGAATTTTAGAATAATATGGCTTAAGATGCCTACATTATTTTCATATTTACCTTAACAGTTTTCGAAGTTTTCAAACATGGATAGTTTTGTAGGTGAATTTTCGATTTAACAACATTTAAATTTGAAGGCCCTTCAAAAATCAGGCTCCGGGCAGCAAAAAAAAAATTGTTTTGTGATTTTCATTCTTTTGTAACCTCTAGAATTTGGTGACATATATGTTTTCATTGATTTCTTAGTTTGGATTCTTTCTAGGTGAATTCGGAACCAACAGTGGTTAATAAAGCTCTTCAAAGTTCAGGTTTTAATAAAGGCTGATATTTACATACACAATGATGAACCTAATCAGACACTCCCATATAGTATTTTGTTATCTTCAATCAGCAAGAAAGAACATTTGTGATTTCAAACAGTCTGGCATTGAAAAATAGATACACTTCCCTTGAGCGACTATCTTAGGATCTTTAGTATCATCAGCAAAGAGAGAAGAATCTTTAGAGTCTTCTGGTGAATAAATAGTTTTCTTTGACAAAAACAATAATGTTCATACTTGCCATAATGTTAACTTAATTCACTCCTTATGACAAAGTATTAGTAATGTTTACTCATTCATGTCACTATCAGTTTCTCAATAGCCTTTTGACTTAGATGACTTATAATAAAGTATAAGTCCTTTGAGTTTTAACTGTTTCCTTTATGTTTTATGTTAGACTTATGTTTTGGATGTTCATCCATTCAATCCTCGAGTAGCTATGAGTGCTGGGTATGATGGAAAAACCATAGTGTGGGATGTAAGTTTCTAGTTCCCAGGAGTTCTTAACGCTTCTACATTCTTTGTCACTGCTCCTTGCTCATTGAATGCTTTGGTTTTTCTTAGATATGGGAGGGTACACCTCTTCGTATATATGATATTGGACGCTTCAAATTGGTTGACGGGAAGTTTTCTCCGTAAGTAAAACCACAAAATGCTGCTTAGCAATCTTATTCAGCTTGATATATTGAAGTTTGATTCAGCCTGATCTTAATTATATCTTAAACTAATGTCTTGGTTTTTCATACCCAAGCTTCATCTTTAATTACGAAACTTCTTCATTTGCTATCTGCATACAAAATCACATCCATATTTAGGTCTTTGTGATTTAATTAGGGCTAAATACTTTTACGTATGGAACACTTACAAGGTTGACTGATAGAAAGTGCATGCTTACACCATTCATCTTTAGTTTTCATATTCCTTTCTATTGTTAAGAAGTACTTTCATCTTGCTGATGGCGGACTAGTTTTTTTTGGAATTATCAAATGAAGGCCTTCTAGCTTCTACAAGACACATAGTTTTAATTTATCTGTCTTCCTTGGATCATTCTGGTGTGGAATTTTGGGAACTAGAAATTTTCAATCAGTGTTAAAATAAAGTACTAAACAAGGTTACGAGTTGTGTAAGATATACGCAGTAACAACAGACGCCAACTAGCTTCAGTTCAAAAGTGTCAAAATCATAAAAAAAAACTATCCTAAATAAAAAAGTCCGTACTGAGTAAGGATATATTGATCCTTGTTTTCTTGCATGTTCCCGCAGTTACTAAGAATTCACTAAGTTTAAGCAATTGATGTTTTGTAATAAGCATAATCATCAATTCACAGTACCAAAAATGTAGTCATAGGGATGTGGTTGTTTTACGGTGGAACATCTCGCGTGAAATCAGGGGTTGGTGGAGCTGAAAGTTCCATCAAAATATTGCATCTACCTACTAATTGATTTACTTTTTTCATTCCATGATTTTATATGCAAGTCTCTTAAGTTATAACTAGATAAAATCAAACTTTCTGAAATCTTTTGCTTTCTATGAATACAGGGCTTTAATGTGATAATTTTTGTTGTACACTAGTGTTTCATTTTTTTAATAATTAATCTTGTTTATAATATAGGGATGGGACATCGATAATACTTTCAGATGATGTAGGTCAAATATACATATTAAACACTGGCCAAGGGGAGTCCCAAAAGGATGCCAAATATGACCAGGTACTGGTGCTTTGTATAAGTTTTAGTTGTGAACTATATTTTTTTTTTTATACTGTTTACTGTCCTTTTACAGTTCTTCCTAGGGGACTATCGGACCCTTATCCAAGACACCCATGGCAATGTCCTTGATCAGGTCAGTAGATATCATATAACTTGTAGATTTAGCTGGCTAAATAATCTATGCGCACATTACAACATATATCTGACGTATATGTCGATTGAGGAGCTTCTACATGAATCACTAGTTTACTTTGTTATATGCATCTGTCCTATCAATAGACTTTCTCAAATTAATTTCTACTCTCTGATCTAAACAATTCTGGTTTCTATTCTTTTTATAAGAAATTGGTTCTTATTAATAACCATGAAAGGAAATGGGTATCAATGCTGCTTGTTGCTTGTTGGAATCCTACAAAAATAAAAGGCTACTTGTTGAGAGAGACGTTTACCAAACAGCGGATATACAAAACAATGAACAGAAAAGGGAAGAAAACATTAAAAAATATAGAATTAAGACTTATCGACTGCCTTTTACAATCCTTCCCCAAATAACTAAGAACCTAAGGAATGCTTCTAAATCAACCGGCCATATGCAGAGAGTAGGTTCTGCTCTGCAAACAGTAGGTATTACAAATTAAGTTTATCTCATAAAGTGTTATTCTGATTATCTAATTGCCCACTAAACATAATAACACACTAAGGGCCAAATGCTAGCACCATAAGCAAAGGTAGTCACAGTCGCACAGATGGCCAGTTCCCCAGAACTCCTGACTTAGGCATGTTCAGTTGCTGCATAGTAATCCCTACTGGCTAGAGGATATCTCTACGAAAGCTACAATGTAACATGAGATGAACGACAGAGTCCTGATCAAACATGTTATTAAGTTCATTTTACAAATGACAGAAGGGTCTTGATTAAGTAGCATAAAGTGGAACTACGAACCTTAAATGTGCTTAGTAATTGCTATAATGCTATGAGTTGCTGGTAAAAGAGTTGGAGCACATTCCATCAATAGTAGTTACTCCATCATCTGCCTGGCATGCAAATTTCATTTATTTTTGTCCTCTTTCCCTTGGTCGAAAATGGAGGAATTGCATGAATCTAAACTTAAAGGGTGCCAGCATAAGGCTTCGTTTCACATTCTAAATGAAGGGATAGAGTTCCTTTGTTTTCTAGTGCACCATACCAGTTTTCTTTTGAGCAATACCTGCATCACTGCTCAGAGTAGGGCCTATTTTTATACTTTACATATTATGTTTCGTGTTACATGTTAATTTTTAGGGGAAGTGATTAGATTTTGACAAGTAACACTACACATTGTTTGGGCAATGTTTGATGCAGGAGACTCAACTTGCTCCATACTGGCGGAATATCCATGATATGCTTTGTGATTCAAGTAGCTTCTTATCCTTATTCGAATTGTGGTTTCTTTTATGTGTATTATTTGTGTATAAAATCTTCTCATTTACTTCTTTAATGGAATAACAGGTATGATGCCATACCCAGAACCTTATCAAAGCATGTACCAGCAGCGCCGATTAGGTGCTTTGGGTATCGAGCGGCGTTACTCTTCTGTGAATTTTTCTGTTGGCCCAGTGGATGTCAATAGTATTCAAGACTACCAGATGGTTCCTCTACCAGACTTGGATAGAATCATTGAACCATTGCCAGAGTTCCTAGATGCCATGGACTGGGAACCAGAAAACGAAGTCCAAAGTGAGGACAATGACTCAGAGTACAATGTTACCGATGATCCAAGTGAAGGAGAGAAGGGAAGTCTAGGAACCATATCTTCTGGCGATTCAGAGTGCAGTGCTGAAGACAGTGAGGATGATGAGCACAGTCCTAAAGATGGTCTTCGCAGATCAAATAGAAAAAAACGCAAGGAAGAAGTAATGCCTCCCTAATCTCAAGTCTTATTATTGTCTGAAGTACGATAAAAAGTTATTAGGAAAGGGATGGGACTTCTATAGGGAGTTCATTTTTTTCCTGCAGTGTTAAGATTGGTGTGTATATGTATGTCTATATTTAACTAAATGTTTGTTTGTGTTTTTCAGGTCGAGTTCATGACTTCTTCTGGAAGGCGTGTTAAGAGAAAAAATTTGGATGAGTGTGATGGCACTTCATCCAGGATTAATAGAACTAGAAAAGCCAGGAAAGGCAAGAAATCTCTGAAAAGGAAATCATCTAGATCGAAATCATTGCGGCCTCAGAGGGTTGCTGCACGCAATGCTCGCAATTTTCTTTCTCGAATTAATGGAGTTTGCACAGATGAAGATGTCGACAACTCAGAAGATGAGTCATCAGATGGTGAATCAATTCTTGCGGAATCAGATTTTCAGAGCAATGAATCCGATAGATCTGTTGAGAATTTGCAACAAAAAATTTCTAAAGGGAAGGAGGTATCCTTGGATGAGGTAGTCAAGGCCAGTGAATTACAGTGTCAAACAAATGCTAGAAACAAGATGAAGCTTGTCCTGAAATTGCCCAGCCGTGATTCAAAATTGGCTCTTCCTACTGATTACACAAGAACTGAGGTAGAGAAAAAAGTTCATCTAGATTCATTATTTGAAGCCCAAGAAAATATTGAAGTGAGCAAGAACCATTTTAATTTACAAGGTCCAGGATCCTCTTCTGGTAGTTTGTTTGATCCAGTGCTGTCTCAGAACAAAGGTGAAGGTTTGTCCAGGGTAAGAGAGCAACCTGTCAAGGTTGAGGATTATTTGGACTTGTCCACAAGCTACCAGGATAATAACATTAAATGGGGAGAGGTAAAAGTACGCACATCCAAGCGTGTGAGACATGGGGACATCAACATAGGATCTAATATGGATGAGCAGAAAGAAATCAGGAATTCTATAAATGGACACTGCAAACCTGAGAGTGAGTATGGTATAGAGTTCATTCATTCAGAAACCCTTGTAAATGGAGATGAGCCAGATAGGACGGCATACAACAAGAAGCAACAGTATTGGGATGGCGCTTCAAATGGTGCAAGCGATTATACTACATCCCCTGACAATGTACACAAGTTGCCCCTAGACAAACACCAAAAGAAATTGGACGGATCCCTACTTATTTGTAATAGCAATCTCATCATGGAAAGTAAAGACCAGTCTGAGCCCAGAGAATGCAGGGATTATGAGGAGCCTCTTGAAGTAGTTGACCCTGGGTTGAAGAAAGGAACTGGTCCCTCTAAGGAAGTGGAAGAGGCCAGTACCTCTATGCCTACAAAGTTAAGGATTAGAATGAAAACTATATGGGAGGATCCCAGAAATTCTACGGAACCAAAGTCTTTCCATGCAGTAGAAGACAGGACAAGTTCTGGATGTGATTCAGCCTCTCAGGGTCCTCTCCCCATGGTAGGGAATCTAGCACAAGAATTGACTAAAGAGAATGAACGCAGCAGCAGATTTGGAGAATCCAGTTCCCAGGTTGATAACATCTCCAGAATATCAGTTTTACAAGAATCAAAGAAGCCACATGAAGAGTCAACCAATAGGATGTACAATGCTGTTTATAAAAGGTCAAAGCCATTCAGGAGTAGAGCTGTTTCGGAAAATGATGGTGTTGACATGGAAGAAAGTACTTCAAATGGCAGCAACAACAATGCTGATTCAAAAATAGATTTTCCTGACACTACAACTGATGGAGTCCGCAGAACAAGATCCATGGCGATGAAAGCAACTACAAGGGAGTCATATAATGAATTCCAAGTGAGAGGTCATAGATCAGTTGAGGCATCAAGAAGTGGAGAAAAGTTTGCATGTGAACAACTCTTAAGTGATAATTGGGGGATTGCAAAAGTAAGGGGTGGATTGAGGTCTGCCCGAAACAGAAGGGAAAATTACGCTGATAATAACCTGACTCCTTTAAGTAAGAGGAACTTGCATCAATCATTGAAAAAGTTGTCTTGGTTGATGCTTTCAGAGCATGAGGAGAACTATCGATATATCCCTCAGCTAGGAGACGAAGTTGCATATCTGAGACAGGTGAGCGGAAATATTTTTTCATGGTTTATTAACGTTGGTTAGTATTAAATTTTCATATTTTTATGTTTTTAATATGTCATTGAAGAATTTCCCATGCTTTTCAGGGTCATGAAGGGTACATAGAATGGCGTCATCATCGTTCAAAAGAGAAAGGCCCTTGGACAAAATTCGAAGGTCTAAGAGCTGTAGAATTTTGCAAGGTTGAAGAGCTAGAATATTCCACATTTACTGGATCTGGGGAGAGCTGCTGTAAAGTTACACTTGGATTTTTAGACCGTTCGTCCAGTGTCTTTGGTAAAACGTTCAAATTGACGTTGCCTGAATTGAATGATTATTCAGATTTTCTCGTTGAGAGGACACGGTATGATGCTTCTATGAATAGAAATTGGACAAAGAGAGACAAATGTCAAGTCTGGTGGAAAAATGACAATGAGGAGGGTGGGAGTTGGTATGATGGTCGGATTGTGGCCGTACAACCAAGGTCTCCCGATTTTCCTGACAGTCCGTGGGAAAGATATGCTATTCAATACAAAAGTGATGCGGATCAACATCTTCACAGCCCATGGGAACTCCATGAGCCTGATACCCCGTGGTTCCACCCAAGTATCGAGGAGGAGATGAGAAAAAGGCTGCTGTCTTCTTTAGCAAAATTGGAGCAACAAGGGATCAGAAATAAGGTATGCTTCCTAAACCTGTTGCTGTCTTGCTGAATCAATTTCTGATTTAATCGCTTTCAGCATATCCATACCCACCCTTAATAGCCCCGCACGACCCCATCTACTGATAGACTTTCTACAACTTGGAAATACAGAATAACTAATTAAGCTTAATTTATGCTTTAGAGCTGTTATGACTTATGACTGAGTTCTAAATTATTATTCAGGATCGTTATGGGCTTCAGAAATTGGAACAAGCCTCACAGAAGTCAGACTTTTTGAACAGGTACTACTGATTATGTCTAAACATTTGGTTTTAATTTCTAATTTATGTTTCATGCTATCTGACACTATTGAAGGCGTGAAGTTGTCAATCCAAGCAACAAAGATCAAAAAGTGAATAGGCACTGTGTATACATACTGACACTATTGAATAGGCACTATCTGACACTATTGAATAGGCGTGAATAGGCACTATCTGACACTATTGATATACATACTATATATCAGATTCTGTGAATAGGCACTGTGTACGGAACTACTGATCTTTATCTAGATATCTCTCTCCATGTTAGGAAAGAAAGAACTTCATATGTTGTTGACGATTTTGCTATTATGACTTTGCAACAAACCATAACTGTGCAATTTGCAGGTTTCCTGTTCCTCTGACCTTTGAGGTGATCCAATCAAGGTTAGATCACAATTACTATCGTAGCTTGGAGGCAGTGAAGCACGACTTTATAGTGATGCTTGTAAATGCGCAGAGCTACTTTGTAAAAAATGAAGAGCTTAAGGTGAAGCTTAGACGGCTATCAGATTGGTTCAACGAGAAGCTTTTGCCATTGTAGCCCCCACAAATCTCTGACATTCAGAGACAGTTTTGCGAACCAATCAATTCCAGATGAGGCTTAAAGAAGCATTTGTCTTATTGTAGATATTTACTAAAAAAAAAAATCCTATTTATTTCATATACCTTGTACAAAGTAATTCAATTTTGGAAATTTGGTTCTTATTTATAGGGAAGGGAAAATTAACAGGGGCCAACTGATTAGGCATTTGGACACCAGTTCATTATGTATAGACAGATTCACTTGATCATCAGACACATCAATAACAAAAATTCTTTCAATGAAAAAGGAAAGAGATGTTTGATGTCTCTTTATCATGTGATGTATCTTATTTGACTCTAAATTTTAACTAGCTGCTAAAGTAGTCTTGTATGGACAGGCACTCATCTAACCATTGGTTATATAAAACAATGTTAACAGTTAACACCAGTTTAAATTTCCCACCCATGAATCATCTGTGAGAACTCTCTCCCAGGGTTTAAATAAAGATATAAAATTACTCACTTCGCTGGGAAATTTGTTTTACACCATCAAGCATGAAAAATCTGCCTGTGTCATCTAAGATTCTCCACAATAAGTGTGCGTCCACCAGGGAATGATTACTATGTACAATTAAACACATCCTTAGTCATGTGAGTATTCAGTTAACACCAAACTCAGGTTGATATCATTTTCACTACCCTACTTCTGTAGGCTTGAAATGCACAAAAACATTAATCCAGTAATTTACAACCACCCAACCACAAACTTCATAGGCAAAATGTAAACATACCACCAAATACACTGCATTAAAAGGATGTTACATAGTCCACATTTGTAATTGTACTCAAGTAAAATGTAGACAGGGTTCCCCCCTGATTCTTTCAACCACGAAATCAGTCCCTCCAGCGATGTCCACAGTTAGGATTGCAGCAAACGAAGAACAGTGTCATACCTTCCTCCCCTCTAGCAGTTGCCTGCACATATTTTCACAACATCACATCAGCAAAGAGACTAAATCAGTCCAGTATTTAGTCTGCACATTTGTTCACAACATTACACCAACAGGAATTAACATGCAAAGCAAATATGTTCCAGCATTTCTCATGACCTACATATCCAAAGTAATACAATTCTGCGACATAATTATTCCACCTTCTCCGTTGTCTAAACCATATGACCCAACGATAGGCTGGTCATACCTTAAAAAAAAAAAGAAACTTACGGATTTTTCTGTACACCTATCATCAATATCATGTTTAAAACTAAAATCTACCTAGATATCGATGCAGGCAAATAATGCATGTTCATAATGTGGTAATCCGTTATGCTTAAACAAGGGAGGCAAAGCAAGGCTGAATAGATGTGTAAACATTCAACATGTCTCCCACAGTACCAACTACCAAGTCCTAGGAATACGACCAGCTTTTGCCTCCTGACTTTTAAGCTCATATTGGTCCTACAAGGCTACAAGGGCTATTCAGCGCCCCCTCCCCCACTCCAAATAAATTACTATGTAAACACATGTACCTCCTCCAAGATTGTCTGGGAGGACATTTTAGCCTCATTTGGAAGTAATTATCAGTTTAAATGGGGCTAACTGCGAATGACAACAAAGGTGTAGAGTTCTATCAGATGTCAGAAAAAAAGCTGTGGAAGATGTTACTTCATACTATATGCTGGTCCATATGGAGGGACCACAATCACAGGAATTTAATAAGACCTCTTCTCTAAAGTGGAACAAGTTATGTGATGTCACCAACTTTGGGTTTGGATTTCTAAGGATCTAAGTGTTAGGTTTGAGGATCTCGTCTTCGGGTGCGATAATGTAATGTGAACAAATCTAATATTCAGGAATACGTGTCGTACTCTTTCTGCTTGTTTGGTAATTTCGCCATCAAAAATTTAATATATGATTGTTCTTCTGATCTAGAAAAAAAATGTGGTACCCCTTGTCACCAAAGGGATGGAAATTCATTTTAGGCTAGGGAAGCAATCCTCAAGATTTACCAAGAAAAAACTATTATACAGTATTACTAGTAAGTTAATTAATAATAATTGTACGAGACATGATGTAGGTGCTATACGTTAATATGATGAAACAACTCTTGATAATATATGAAGTATCTTGCTTCTGTCTACTCTAGTAGCAGAATTCAAATCAAGATAAAGAAGATAGCCATTGATCTATTAATCTCAACACATTCTAATGGGGAAAAAAGGGAAAATGAGGGACCAAGGTTCTTCACAATTTTCACCAATTAATACATGTTCTCATATTATTCAGGCAAAACCCCAATAACATTAAAGAAAGATTAATTGCATAAAGGCAACTCTACCTTGGATGTTAAATCACCACAGAATCTCAAAGTATCTCTACCATGGTCCAACACGTCACTGCATCATATTCTGATCTAAAACAGTCTTATCGTTTTTTACAGACTAGACCATGTTGTATAATGCTATATGATGTCATTTGTCCTTACATTTCTGTTTGCTTCTAATATTTTTAAATCTTTCTAAGCGTAATAAAGTACTATCCAAAAATGCTTTCTTATCTTACTTTCCTTACATTTAAGTGCAGGCATCCAAACCAACACTTTGTGTTACCTTCAACAAGCATACTCATAATACTGCCTTAATTGATTCCTCTACTTCCATTTCTAATTTCTTTGGAAATCAATAAAAAAAATTGCTAAGATTTTGAACTGTGTCGAAAGCTGTTAAGATATGCATCAATGGATTTATTTTACAATTAACATGCAACATAATCTTAAAGATAATACTGACCTGAAAGAACACAGCTTCTCCATGATTGCAGTGAGCGCAGCGAACAGATTTGGTACGAGGAAGAGTTGGATCAGCAGCTACATCTTGCAAAACCTGAGTACGCTCACCAACAGAGTGATGAATCTCATTTCTGTAGACGCAATTGTTTTCTGCAGCCTCCTGCAGGTTCCAGTTCAATGTTATTCATATATCATAACAATAATAACTATATGTTCATTGTCAAATGCAGATAGATAACCTGATTACATGAGCTTCCCTAAAAAATAAACAACCAGATTTGAATTCAAAAGCAGAAGATAAATACACAGTTGGAAACGGCATAAGTAGAATATGACTAAGTAAAATTATATTAGCTTTCTGACTTTTGTTCCCTAATGTCTCAGTTACACTACAAAAATAGTGATTTATGTCCTTGACTTCTTGGTCAAGTCAATTCGAAAAACACAAAGCAATTTTAACATAAAAAATTAGGGTTTTATACTCGTTATCAGCTTCAAAAGCAATCTCAATAAGAAACAAAGAGGTATAAACAGAAATGATGAAACACGAAAAACCCTAATTAGGTAAGAAGAAGACGAAGAAGAAGAGACCTGATGATCGCAATTGCGGCAAGCATAGAGAAGAATTTTCTGCTCCTTGTCTTCCTTAGGGTAAAGAATGTTGTTGCTGTCAAAATCAAAATTAAAACGAAATTCAATTCAATGTGAGAGAAGAGAAGAGAAGAGAAGATTTCTTTCTTAGATGTATGTAAAGTATATAAAAAGGTAGTAATGAAAGCGAACCATTCGCGGCAAAACTTCATGGTACTCATCTTCAATGAACAAGTGGAGCTGAAGACGATGAAACGAGAACTTCGAGACTTTGGTTTCTAGGGTTTTCGACTCTCTCTCTCTCTCTTACTCTCTACTTGGAAACTCTTCTCTCTCTCTCGATCTGCGGTTTGACTCCTACTTTCCCTCCTTTTTGGTAAATGAAGAAGGGACTAGATTGATACTTTGAAAACTTGATAGCCGAAAGCACAAATGCACAATCGGATTGTGGTTATTGGGCTTTTGATTGCTTTTTCAGTTTTCGTGGGCTTTAGAACAGAAAGCTTCAATATCTTTCTTTTCTCAATTTTACATTTCCTTCAAACTTTGTTTCCTCGGCTTATCTGCCGTGTAAAGTGAGGAAATAAGGTTTAAAGGTTTATTTTTTAAAGGTCGACTGTTTAGCACTACATTTTTGGTACACTCTGAGATTTTGTAGACCCTCCAGAGTGGTAGTTACTTGTTATACTTAATGAAAAAGATTGGAGATGTAAAAGAACTTTCTTGTATTTGTAGTGTACTGTAATCTTTAGGTGCTATTGATCAGTGATCTGCTGCAGCTTATAAAGAAAACAACACTTATGCTGTAGGTGAAGACCTTAGTAAATAGGTACATCTCATCTCATTTGAGGATATAATGTGCAAACTTGATCTAGCAGCAAGTTATACTGGGTGATCATTGGAGCTACTTTTCCTGATAACAGATAAAAAAAAAAAAGGCGGTGTTGAAGCTCGAGACAGTTTTGCTTGAAAATTTGAGTAAATTTGAAGCCACAAACTATATTACAAGTATAACTACCTCAGTTCAGTTCCCTGTTTTCCTTGACAAGAAGTTGCAACTACACTGATCAGCTCATTTGAGGATTAATCTTTACTGGGGTCATGAGTCAGTTTTGATAACTAAATCAATGGAATCAGACAATTAAATTTTTGAAAACAGAAAATGACTCCCAAGTCCCAACCAATTATGTATAGTAGTATAGTACCATGTCCCAGGGGTCAATTCATGATTTCTAGTGTATACAAATATAGATGTATGCAAATGAAACACAACAACAAAAGATGGGGCTATTCTCTAGATCTTGTTGAGACTTATTTCTGTCTAAGTGAGGGAATAGTATTACGTCTCATCTTGGGAAACTGCATCAACTGTGCTGCAGGATTGCTACGAACTGAAGACCAAACAAAGAACCACACTGGTCAGCAGAAGCCACTCACTGGACCAGCCTCTCCTAGAAGAAAGATCCCGTAAACCATGAACAGAAGTGATGGAAAAAATCCAAATACTGTCCACTGCAATGCGTATTTCCTCCAACATCTTGGAACTAAATCAAACTCGTTCAGAGCAGCCATTATGTGCCTTAGAGCCTTGTTCTCTTTCTTAAGCTGTAGGATCAGAACATCAAAACTGAGTGAAACAGAAGCAATGACATTTATATTTCCTGCGTTGGCAATAAGAAATATTCAGGAATTCTTTACCTTCGTGACAGTGCATTCTAGCTCTTCCACTGTTTTCTGCAATGAGACAATAGTTTGAGAAATTGCATCATTGTGAGTTGACTCTAGACCATTGCCTGTATTAGGATAACAGTATAGTCCCTCTCTTACGAATAGCTCCTCCAGACGCTTCACTTGTTTCTCATCCATTGTCTGTCGTAACTATCACAGGCAAATTCACAAGTAAGAATAAATGATCATATACAAAAACTGAAATAATCCGATCCTAAGTCAGTAAGTCCTAACCTTGCTCAGTATTCTTTCACATGATTCTTCCTTAATCGGAGAAAGCTTCACTTGTTCGTCATCCATTGTCTGTCGTAATTATTATACAGAGATTACCACAAGTATATCAAATGACCATATATGAAAACTGAAGCAATGTGATTCCAAGTCCTAACCTTCTCCAGTATTCTCTCACATGATTCGTCCTTAATCGGAGAAAGCTTCCCTTGTTCCTCATCCAAATTCTGTTGTAACAATCACGCAGGTATGAAATAATGATCGTATATGAAAACTGAAGTAATCTGATCCTATGTCCTAACCTTGTTCAGTATTCTCTCATATGATTCGTTCTTCGTCGGAGAAGGAACCAGATTCTTCTTGTCGATTTTGGTTTCACTAAAATTAACTCGCGGTGAAGTCTTTATATGCTTTGCTCTGCCCAAACCACAAGCAGTTTTAGCACACAGATATGGAAAAACAAAATCTGAAGACATTTAAAGCATGCCTTGCACCAAAGCGAAGACTAGACAGGCTCTCTGATGCATTTGAAGTGCTAGGTGAGCAACAGCAGAGTAGTGCAGTCCGAGAGTTTCCACCCTGCAAGAAAAATAGAGCAAACACACATTGATATATTTTCAGACTATAAAGACAGAGAAGTGGCTAGTGAGGACTAACAAGAGCATCTTGTAGAATCCGAGTAAGCTTTGAATCACGATATGGGATGTGGTTTGTTTTCCCTGGAGATCCATTGGTCAGAGCATTGATTACATTTCCGAGAGCTGAGAGGGATTTGTTGATAGTCTTTGCTTCTTCTAGAACTCTCCCTTCAGCTCCACTTCTCTCGGCTTTCTCCGAACCAGCCAAATCTACGAGGATGAGTTTTCCCATTTTCACTCTGTCCACATATTTTAACAAGATAAAGAATGAATCATCTGCAACTTTCAAATCACGCTTCAACAGAAGAATAGACCATATAAAGTCAAAATATTAACCCACAAATACCTCCTTTCATTTTTCTCTTCCTGTCGAATTGTAAAAATGTAAGCACAATGACTTCTGCTGCTGGCCATATTCATTTCTGTCAGTTAAAGCATGGAGCCTTGCTAAGGCTAACACAAGACTATTCACAACGTTGTGCATATAAAGAATTCTGCTTGGGAGAAAAAAAAAAGACAACATCGTTTCTTTACTTCAATAAGGATACGTGTCTCTCCAACAGCTCTGTTAGCAATTCCACTCTGCCATTTAAAGGTCTTCATTATGCACCAAAAATTTGTGTGTAGTTGAATGAAGTTGAGTATAAAATCAGTTTGTGACTTACAGATAGATGTCTTAAGGCTTCTGTCCGGTCTGAAATAGAGACCTGGAAAAAGAGAGGATTGCAATCACATCATGTTTGAGATTCAAGACACTACAGAACACCACCTTAAAGAAAGGCCCTAACTCCTAAGCTTTTCAAAGCCACTTCCAACATAACCCAGGTGTCTTAGACGTGCAGAACACAAAAAATACTAGTCCTAGTCATTACTTAATTTGCTTGTCCTCGAGAACAAACGTGTTCTTAAGGTTTATAACAGAATGCGTAATTTGGTGCCAAATCTATAAGTTGTGTTGGATAAAGCTAAGTTACACGACTAGAAGTGAACACAACTAAAAGCCTCACCATCATTACCAGGGCATTACTAGAATACACTAAAAGACTATTACAAGATTACACACATACCTAAAGAAGCTATTTCAAAAAACGTCACAGAAAATTCAGAATGAATGCAAAAATTACTCACTTCAGTTGCTCCTGATAAAAATATTCCTTTAACTTTGCCCTCCTTAATTTGTAAGTTATCTTTTGATAGATCAAGTAGGTCTCTGCGGAAAAAAAAGAGAGGGAAAAGCAACTAAATGATTAATTAAATGTATATTCAAAGGGAAGTGAGCATGTCTTAACATGTCCAGAACAAGATTCAGTTTGAAAGTTTACAGGAGACAATTGAACATTCCTAAAAGAAATCAAATAATGGAATTAGTATCTTTATGCCTAACTAAATGGCAAGTGAGCTTATCCTAAAGAACACATCTTCACTCTTCAGCTTCATTGTTTGCAGAAGAACATATTAGTCAATAGCTCTTAGGAGATGCATACCTTATTTTTTCCATATAAATCTCCACCTACAAGAGTCACAAAGAGGATTGTAAATAAGAAGACAAATGAATAGTTGGTTATTGTCGTTTATTGCAATAAAAAGGACAGTGGTTCAGTACCATTGACAAGTTCACAGTGTACTTGGTCGTATTATCCGCAGATTCAAGACAATGAAAAAGTCCATCTACAACTCGTGGCAGCAGTCCTTTATTCTGTTCATGGCAGTCAAGAATACTTGTTCCCTAATTTCAGAAACAATCTAGCTATCAGCACATTCTCATACAATAAACTCTTGAATAGGTTGCAGGGACCATTTTTAGGATTTGATCACTTCACCTCCATGCTGTATGTCTTCCCCGCTCCAGTCTGTTTCAATGGCATAAATTGACCTTGTTAGAACATTAAGGGCAGTCCTTTTTTCTTTCTTTTAACAAGAAAGAAAAGTATACATTTCTTAACAATAAGGGCATTTGGAAAAATAAGTAATGCAAACATAATCAACCTTATCTATTGATGAATTTATGTCTACCTAATATCTATGGTCGCAAACTCGCAATTCAGACATATCTATATATTATCCATTCAGTTCACTTCCGAAGTAGCAGATATTAGATTATAATTGTATACACCTTTCATATTGAGGATAAAATAGTAACTGATAAAAATGAAATTGGTCTCTCTCTCTGACCAAATATTAAGTAGTGTATGACTCTAGATCAACAACATGATTCATGTTTTCTAAAGGGCAAATGTTATGATTGCAGAGTCTAATATGTGTACATAGAAGCTTCAGGTGACCACACCAAGATTGACCATATAATCTTCTTGACATTCTTCAAATTGTACCAATGCTTCGTCAATAACCGCGATATAGGAATTAGGAAATGCATACCAGAAACCACCACCATACATTTCATGAGCTTTTACAAACGAACAACATTGAAGAATTGCATACTATAGTCCAATGCAAATTAAATACCTAGGGAACCAACTACCAGCATCAATACTAGTTCACAATACAGACTTGCTATTATATGGTCTCGAGCACAACACCACCAAGAAACATTTCATGGAATAAAAGGTCTCAGACACAGATGCCTATGGAGTTGGAACCAACCTAGTCTAAGAAAGAATAAGATTATTAGCAAGACAATAAAGACATAGGTTTCACTGAGGCATTTGAGCAAACATTTGATATGTACACGAGTTTTAAACCAACACGTGTATGGAATTGATTCACAAACATCACATATTAAGCACAAAGACATAGGTTTCACTCAGGGATTTGATCAAACATTTGCTAGGTCCACCAACTTTAAACCAATGTGTGCATGGAAATGGTTCAGTAAACACAAACGCCACCTATTAATCAAATCTTGGTTTGTTGTCTCAAACAATTGATACAATCATTTTCTTTTCAGTAGAAGGAACCTTTCTGTTCATATTCAATCTTGATTGGTCATATTAATCATATGAATGTAAACAACAAAGGTAGCATCATCAGATCATGCATGCAGTTCAATGTGTATAATTTTCAAAAAAGCACAATTTAATATTTAAGGGAAAAAAATTAACTGTTTTATCTTACCTGTCCATAAGTGATGATTGTTCCATTAATTGCATTACAAGCATCTGTTTAATCAAAAATCATTTTCAGATTGCAGTCATCAAGATTCAAGTGCTTAGATAATCAAGTTAGTAATCTAAAGGATGATCTCTATAACTATGTACCTTGAACAATAGGAAATGCTAGAAACTTATACACATCAGCTTGTTCAGATCCCTCGTAAAATACTCTATCAAAGCTGAATGTGAACTCTTCTTCTTTTTCATCCTACAAGAAATCAATCGTTACAAATCAACTTAAAATGAATTACTCTCACAAATCGTAAATTGACAATTGAAGAGATTTGAGCAGATTAGAACCTTCAAAACAAAAGTTTCAGAATCTAAACTTCTTATACAAATGTTTTCTCCATGATCTCTTTTCTCTTTTGAACTTAAAGGTCTAAAGCGAGCACAAACTGTTACATTCGACATAGCTGTAACTTCGAACAAAACTCAATCTCTTCAGTGATTTCGTCGATGCTGTGAAATAATTTCATGAAACAATAAATTAGGTCTTCAACTATGAACATGAAGGACGAATTTAGCTAAATCGAGCTTCATTCTTTAATGTTTCAACTAAGAAATGTAGATCGAGAGTAAAAGTTTGTAATTCAAACTGAGATCTTAGTCTCAACGAAGATTGATAGAAATAACAAAACTACAACTCGATTTTTCAAAAATGCAAAAGCAGATCGAGTAGATCTGTTACTAAAAACGATGTTTTCAGACTAATAAATCATGAATTCAGAGAGTTTTGAAACAAAATTGTGAAAATTGCACTCGAATTCTGCAAATCTCAGATGCGAAACAGTTTAGAATGAGAGAGTTCTATGTTTTGAGAAAACAATTTGAATCCAAAGAATTAAGAAGTTGAAGCATTTGAGAGAGAGAGAGAGAGAGAGAGAGAGAGAGAGAGAGAGAGAGAGAGAGAGAGAGAGAAACCTGACTACAACGCCAAAAATGGGGATTTCTGTGCTCAGATTTCAATTTGGTTTGTTTGAATTTCGCGAGGGAGTTTGAACTGTATTTATACAGCAGGGGATGAGAGACTTACTCGACGAGATCTTGTCGTTATGGCGACTGTTTCTTGGGCCGCTCATTGTTGCGGGTAGAATAAGGGGTAGTTAATGGTCATATGGGCTTAACGAAATTTGAGCCCATATAAAGTTTTACATAAACACTTTCTTATCATGGACATCACACTTTTTTTGCAATAAAAAGGTGGTCTTGTGGTGCCGACATCTTGGTTCAGTAGGGGAAAAAAAAATTAAACATCTTGGTTCATCATGTCAATGTGATGTTATCGGTATCTCTAACATCTTGGTTCAGTATACAAAATGAGTGCGCAACTTAAGTATGGTGCCTGGATTGGTGGCCTGCATGGCACCAAATGATCCTCCAACTGCATCAGTGTTCAGGTGGCCTAGCACCAAATGGTCCTCCAACTGCATCGGTATTCAGGAGCCTATGACCCGCAGTGATGTTTGTTGTGCGCAGCGGAAACTAATGTATGAAAGTAAAACAAAACGACAAAATCAAACAAGCAACCACACAAGACACAAGATATACGTGGTTCGACAATATGCCTACGTCCACGGGGAGAAAGGATGATGCTTTTCTTATCGAGACAATTGTACAAGCCCTCACGAAGAAACCGAAGTCTTCTTCCTCACAAAAGTTCTCCAACTCTTTAATGGCTTCTCACAATCTCTCTCTTAGAAAACCTAGGTTTTTTTCTCTTCTATTTGGCTTTATAACATAGCCTTACAATAGACCACGAATTGGGCTTAAACAGGCCCATATAGCACAAAGCAAAAGAGGACGTACGTACGTCGAAAGAACGTTCGTACGTCAACACATGAAGATGTCATCTGTGATACGGGACGTACGTACGCCCTAACTACGTGCGTATGTTCCTGAACTATACCATCAACGTACGTACGTCGAATACACGTTCGTACGTTCTTTGATACAAAAGTTATCTGTGATGTTGAACGTACGAACGCCCTAACTGCCTACGTACGTTACTGAACAGAAAACTTCCCTTCGTCCTTTTCTCTTCACAAAAAACCCAACAATTCTCCATCTCGGCGAAGATTCAATAAATTTAAGCCGACACCAAGAATAACACAAGTCACAAACTCCCACACATGTCCTGAAAGACCACCTCGGCTGCACAACCTCATGGTTGCCTACGTACCCTTTTTCTAAGGGATCAAGCCATCGTAGTTCACTTCAAGATATACTATCAACTCGAAGGAAGGATATGGACCAATTCTAAGCAATAGAACTTAGTCCCAAACACCACTTTAGCCACGGCAATATTCCAAACCTCTGTCAGAGACAAAGCAACCATAGAATGTAATGTAGACAACCTGCTGATAGATCTCACTGCCAATGTAAACACATATCCAGGAGTAGACCAACGTCTATCAAAGTGACAATCATACTCAGCATCCACATAACCAACACACCGCAGACTCAAAGTCCTTCCATGTTGAACTAACAAACCAACCTCCACACTACCTTGAATGTAGTGGAACATCCATTTCACAGCTTCCCAATGTCTCACATCAGGATCATGAATGTATCTACCTACAATGCCCACTGCTCGTGAAATATATGGTTTGAAATACACCAACTCATCATACTTTGCAACTCCAAAACCACTAGGCTGAGACAAATAAATCTCCTCATCTAGCTCACCATGTAAAACAACCGTTTCCACATCAAACAGAGCTAACACCAAATCAGATCGCACTACCAAGGCCATAAGGATGCAAACGTTTACCTTCAAGTGCACATCTTTACCTGAAGATTCTTCTTCCTTCTTAGATAATCTAGTTGCAATTGGACCCTCATCATTAGGATCACCATTTTCTGCATCTCCAATCGTCTCATCATCTGTCATGTCATCAGAATTTGAAACACCCAAAACCCTTACAAGAGTTTCCACATTAGATACAGAACCCACTGGAACATATGGAGATATGCAAATCTCCACCCACTGCAAAACCTCTTTGGTCTTGTTCTCCACCTGCTGAGAACTCTCAAGCTTCAACATAGAAACCTCCATAAGAGTTTTACCACTTATCACAATCAAAGGCAACCTGTTAGTAAGATGACATGTCTCAACCTGAAACACTTTGCCTAATCCAGCCATAGACAACATGTGTTCTGCCACCCTATTCTGTTGCAGTGTCTTTCTCACAGTGAAGTGACTCTCAATACCCTCAGTCTGACATACTTGCAAGACCGGATCATCTTTGTACTTTATGCTATTATCGAAGCACAATACCATGATCTTTGTGTCAATTCGGGCCTCAACTAGCTTCTTCCACTTCAATATTTCTAGGACTTCATCCTTATGCTTCATGATGTACATCCACGCACGCCTAGAAAACTCATCAACTAAAGACACAAAATAAGACTTACCTCTCCAAGCTGTGTACTTGGTAGGTCTCCAGACATTCATGTGAACATAATCAAGAACTCCACTCATACAATGGATAGTTGTGCCAAACTTTGCTCTTGTCTGCTTGCCCAGATCACAATGCTCACCGAACTCTAACTTGCAGGCGATAGCACCCATAAAAAACCTTTGCTCCGTCAATGTCTACAAAGATTTTTCACATTTATGCGTCAACCGCATATGCCACAATTTGGTAGTCTCTCTAGCACACTTAATTGTAGCCTCTGACATGGCCACATCACATGTAACTGTACTACCCTGCAAGAAGTACAAGTTACTTCGTCGAATACCCTTTAGTAATATCATTGCACCAACCATAACCTTTAGAACACAATTCTGAGCTACTACCTTGTAACCTTTAGCTTCTAAGGTACCAAGTGAAATAAGGTTCTTTTTCAAATCAGGAACATATCTTACATTCCTCAACTCTCTTATCTTTCCATCAAACATCTTCAATCGAATAGTACCTATCCCCAATACATGACAAGGTTGATCATTCCCCATCACTACTACACCATTATCTAGCCTTTTAAAGCTAGAAAACCATTCCCTTATGGGACACACATGATAAGTACCAGCCGAATATAATATCCACTCATTAGCACTAGTGGAACAATCGATGAACGAAACACATAAAGAATAATCAGAACCATCATCTTCATCTCTATTAATATGTGCAACATTTACCTCAGAGTTATTCTTCTTGTCCTTTGCCTTGGCTTGAAGACAATCTTTCTTCCAATGCTCTTTCTCATGACAAAAGGAATATTCATCTTTTGCTAGAAACCCCCTCTTCGGCTCCCTACGAGACTCACCCCTACTATTGTAGCTTCCCCTTGCCACTAAGACCTCTGGTGTTGAGCTTTTGGACTCTTCTTTGTCCTTCTTCATACACGCATGATTTAACAATGCTGCAGAAATCTCACTATACACCAGCTTGTCTTTTCCATATGTAAGTGTGATAGCCAAGTTTTCATATTCGTTCGGTAACGAATTGAGGAGACACACTGCCTTGCTTTCATCACTTACATCTGCTCCAAGATTCACCAAGTCGGCAATTACCTTGGTAAAATCATTAAGATGCTCCGCCATTGAAATACCTCTTCTCATATCTATTCGATAAAACTTCCGAAGTAGATAGTTTTTATTGTGGATAGTCTTTGTCATGTACTTCTCCTCCAATTTTTGCCACATCTCCTTTGCAGAAGCACCATTCATCACAAGGTATTTAATGTCTTGAGCCAAACACGATCTTATGATTCCACAAGCTCGTTTGTTCATCTTCTTCCAATCCTTCTCTTCCACACCTTCTGGCTTATCCTCCAGAACATCTTCTAGGTCTTGTTGACATAGAGCATCCATTACCTCACACCTCCACATACCAAAGTTATTGGTGCCGGTAAACTTCTCTACATCAATCTTTGCTTGATGGAAAACCATTGTCTTGATTTCCCCCTTCGAATCCTTCGAATTCAATTCTTTTGTCATCTTTCCACCAACTTTCATGCACTAAACAATCACCAATCGAAGGTAAACAAATCTGAAATTCACACCGGAATTTCAACAAACGCCTTCTATGCAACCCACGAACAAAAGATAGAACCTTGGACTTGAAACACAATTAAGAAACTCACTGCGGAATTTCTTCAAACACCTTTAAGATGCTCAAGATCTAACCGAAGCTCTGATGCCATTTGTTGTGCGCAACGGAAACTAATGCACAAATAAGATGATTAAACTAATGTATGAAAGTAAAACAAAACGACTAAATCAAACAAGCAACCACACAAGACACAAGATATACGTGGTTCGGCAATATGCCTACGTCAACGGGGAGAAAGGATGATGCTTTTCTTATCGAGACAATTGTACAAGCCCTCACGAAGAAAACCTAATGGCTTCTCACAAAAGTTTTCCAACTCTCTAATGGCTTCTCACAATCTCTCTCTTAGAAAACCTAGATTTTTTTCTCTTCTATTTGGCTTTATAACATAGCCTTACAATAGACCACGAATTGGGCTTAAACAGACCCATATAGCACAAAGCAAAGGAGGACGTACGTACGTCGAAAGAACGTTCGTACGTCAACGCACGAAGAGGTCATCTGTGATACGGGACATACGTACGCCCTAACTATGTACGTACGTTCCTAAACTATACATCAACGTACGTACGTCGAATACACGTTCGTACGTTCTTTGATACAAAAGTTATCTGTGATGTTGAACGTACGAACGCCCTAACTGCGTACGTACGTTACTGAACAGAAAACTTTCCTTCGATCCTTTTCTCTTCACAAAAAACCCAACAATATTTTGTTGGATCAGTCAAAATCTATGCTCCATCCATTAATGTTACTTCAACCAAAAAAAAGTAAAAACAGCCGAGGCAAATTGCATGAATAATTTCAATAAGCAAAAATGCTATGATTATATTCTCATTGCCTTTGAATAATTTATAAAATAACATCAAAGCAAACCTTACCTTACATAAAGGTTTTTTTTTATAAGTTAGATTTTATTGGTGGAATGGGAAGGAATACAAACTCCCGAACAGAAGTTTATATGTCATATAAAGGGTGAGTTACATTTACTTTTATTATGCCTTTTAATTACTTACCATTGAGACATCAGAGGAAAATGAAAGCATAGCCTGAAGGGAGAAAAACCTATCCATTGAGATGCTATGCAACTAACAAAAACTCTTGGAATTGCCTGCCTACATGTTGAAACAGATTCCCTTTTTGTTGTTGGACTTATGGAAGGCAGGTATGAAGTAGGAAGGCAATTCAAAACTCTTTTTGACGACTGCAAATCCCTCCTCCAGAATATACAGTTCACCTGCTCTTTGTGTGAGTTGAGAAGCTTTGTTTTTGTAAATTGTTTGTACAGTCTTAGTACTTGTGCTTGTGCATTTTTTTTTATTGGTAAGCAGGTTGAAGGGACCATATCTCTTTTAAATTACGTGTGGAAACTTATATCAACAATCAGCTGTTGATGTGTTTCGAACCCACAATCTGTGCGAAAACTTATATCAACAATCTGTTTCGAACCCACAACATCTCTACTTTGTGAGAGGGGTGCTACCATTGAGCCACAGGCCCATTCAAGAAAAAATAAATGGTTTGGTAAACCTGTTTTTAATGATTTAATGAGATCAATAACTCGGTAATGCTGGCGGGATTCAAACCCCAGCTGTTGACATATTTCGAACCCACAACCTCTCTACTTTGTGAGAGAAGTGCTACCATTGAGCCACAAGCCCATTCAAGAAAAAAAAATGGTTTAGTAAGCCTATTTTTAATGATTTAATGAGATCAGTAACTTAGTAATGCTGGCGGGATTCAAACCCCACACCCCATACCTCTGGCATCATCACCCAAAGATTTTTCAGTTGGGCTCACACCCCATACCTCTGGCATCATCACCCAAAGATTTTTTCGGTTGAGCCCAACTGACACCTGCAAAATTAGTACTTGTGCTTGCTGTACCTTTTCTTCCATCTATAATATATCTCTAGTTTTGATTAAAAAAAAAAACCCTATCCATAGTCCCTCAACATCATTGTACTGCAATGAAATGAACCATTGTAGACATAATAAACATGTTTAGAAAGTTTAATTTGATTAAACAAGAATAATGAAATTCACCATTGTACTATAATGAAATTCACCAATCACTAGAATAATAAACTAAGCCAGCTTCACATTATAAATAAAGATAATTAAGTGCCACATTATTTTTCCAAAAGCTACCATACCAACATTCTTACAAAGTTTGATTTGATTAAACAAGACAATTCTTCCTAACATAAAAGTCTTAAAACAAAAGGTAAGGAATATATGTTCTCCCACACCACACCAATCTAAAATATCCCGGTGAGAAGATTTGCTGCCGCAGAAATTGCAGCTCCAGTAATGGCACACTGCACTATCTGCTCGTGAGAATTATCATCTGAAGTGAGTGCCAGTGCAGCTCCAGTGATTGCCCCTGCCACTGCACTGCTTCTCTGCATCCATCAATAAAATTCAAGGAGTTAACTTTGTAACCACAAGTCACGTATTTATATAAAAAAAACAAAGTTTAAGTAAAGCATTAGCACTATTAAAATGGTTGATTTTGACCCAAACCAGAAATATCTTAAACTTGGAAAGAACTATAGTATCAACAAAGATTGATTACCCAATCATGAGCTCCCCTCACCTCCCTAAGACCATATGTGAGGCCAGCATACATTCCAGCAGCCATCCCTGCAAGATTGAACCCAAACTGATGATGAAACTAATTTACTTGGTCAAATTTGATGAATGAGATCATATTGGACTTGCTATGAACCAATATTCCAATATACAATACAATCTTCTTGTTCTCAAGCAAGTCAGAACTATTACAAGGCATTTGCACCTTAATAGATAATATTGGCCTTGCTACGACCAATAGTCCAATATACAATATAATCTTGCTGTTCTCAACCAAGTTGTCAGAACTACTACAAGCACATTAATAGATAATTCCTATTTTTCAAAAATTATGTTTATTTCAAGTAAATCGCTACGAAATTTTCGCTTAAAACAAGCTGAGAGATCTAATGAAAACGACAAAAGAACTTTAATTGTGTGAATTCAGGATACATACCCCACTGGAGAGACTCTTTTCCAGTGTTTTTAACCTGAAAATATGTAACCAACACATTAATATTTCCAAACTGCGGTTATACCAAAGCCGACCATACAAGTATGAAACTTGGTTCTTACCATTGCTTCTAGAGATTTGCGGCTTGTCTCTCCTGCAAGTAGATGAACATAAGACTCGGTGCAAAGCGATGTTAACATAGTAGAATGTGATATGAGGAGTGAGGACAGTAAAATGTAATGGGGAGAGGAGCGAAGTAGGTAGGTGCTGCCATAGTAGAATGGGGAGGCAAACTATTGTAATGGGAGGGTAACGTATGCAATTTTTATTTTATTTTCTTCTTTCAATAAAAACTCTTTTACCGACCCAAGAAAAAAAGATGATAACATATGGTTTTATGACAAAAACATAAACCAAAACTTGAAATGCATGGACATACCACATCAAACTTCTAAAAGGTTATAACTTGAACTTTTATGGGAATATGGGTAGAACAAGTGTATTAAGTATTAAAACTAACCAGTCAGGTTATTATTGCAGTTCAGCAAATTCTGAAACCATTTAGACTTCATGCACTTTGCAGCACATGGGGCAGCCTGCATGTAGCCCTTTCATTCATTAATGTTTAATAAAAATTAAAAAATGCAAGCCTATAATCTCTTATTGTTGGGCTGAGATCATTGATATTATTCTCTGTTGGACTTCACTTCTGGTGGCCTGCTTGTATGTGCTTTTTTATTTCTTCCTTTCCCTCTCCTTTGGAATTAATATTACATGAAATAGTGACCACAAAATAACATAAACTAAAGGAGAAAATTAAAATGTACCCAAGATCTCATTATTACCTTTGAAATGTGGCAACCTTTGCTTCTTGGTAGCAGTGACATCGGTCACATGACTACCAGCTGAATCAAACCCAGCACCTGAAACTCAAAATATATATACATTTTACCACACAAACCAATCTATCAATAATGCAAGCATTGAATTGTTAGCTGCCCCTTTTAATAAAAATAGCATTTCGACCTTTTAATAAAAATTGTACCTTCAGCGGCAGTGAAATATGCCTCCCTTGACACAGCTTGAACCGCTCCAATCTATATGTGTGCAAAGAATAAAAAAATGTTCATATATTGCAAAGAAAGTGATCAAGAAGAGAAGAAAAATATAGAGAATTATTCCAAAATTACCCCAGCAGCTTTGACAAAACTCTCAGCAATGCGGTTGAGAAGAGGATGGCCAAGATCAAAGAAACCACCCTTTTCAAAGTGTTTGAGTTCATCAAACAACGAACGTGTTTCCAAATTACTGCTACCACTCATCTTTCAAGTTTCAACTATGGCACAATTATGTAAATTCAAAATGAATTTGAGGACTAAACAGACTAGCGATGTGTTCTTGTTAAGTTGTTATTTGAGTGAATGTAGACTTGTAGAGAGGAAAATTGTTGAAGACTTGAAGTGAGGCGATGAACTAGTTGTCGAAAGAAGAGTTCTTGGGAAAACTAAGGTGCTGACACGTGTTATTGTTCCAGAACGTGTAGTGCGTAACGTGGCGAAATCATGGCTTCTACGCAGCACGTGTCCTTTGGTAGAAAATAACAGCCATGACGTGTTACCGAGAAGAGAGTGATTGACTCCTAAGTCCTAATCGTTGGATCGTGGATCAAGATCAACGCCCAGGCCCAGGCCTAGGAAGGGTTTGGAATTTGGATAGGGTTACTTACACCCCTTCTTACCCTGTTACACTTCCAACTTCCAACACCATACGACATAAGTCCATAAGTAACTGTACCAGAAAATCCACCAGTTAAGCTTAAAAGTTAAAACTCTATTTGATTTACTTGTTGCAGTGATTAATTTAGTGGTTTACTCCAAAAATTTAACATGTTTGTCAATGTAAGTTAGCTTAGCTAGTTTAGAATCTGTCATAGGAGAGAGCTCTTTTACTGCTCTTTTTGTAGTCATATGACAAAGCTTGTAAATGATGACAAATCTAGTACTATATTTTTGCGATATTAATACAGGTTAAGGGTCTGCCTAACCCTATCAGTTGTTTAAAAAAAAAAAAAAAAAACTTAACTTAGCTTGTATGTGTTGCTCTTTTTCAATTCAATGTGCTTTCATCAATATAAAGTTGTATATCGTGCTCTTAACATATTTGATTCTTTTGGAAATTTGCTAATATACTGTATGTTGCTTATTTTTTCCAGCTGAAATGTGCTTCATCAATGTAGGTGTCTGTTGCTTAATTTTGCTAGTACACATGTTTTTCCTTACAGGCAAATATCTTATGAGATTGTCAGATAGAATTATGATTCCAAACGAGGAGAGAAAAGACCTATGTTTTGTCTATAATGCAAAACTCTATTGATAAAAAGTAAATGATACAATCCTGCCAAAGTGCCAAGGGGTAGTCAGATCAAGCTTTTCCCATCAGAGTTGCTCTTGTTCAGCTAAATGTGGTCAAGCTATATAAGTATCTGGCTGCTTAATGTGCCTTCTCTTGGAAGACACCTCTCAGGAGTCAGGTCCTTCATTATTTTTTTTAATTTTTTTTGTCCTTCATGACCTCAGACCTCTCTCACCATGTCATCAGGACTCGGGACAAACCCAATCTGAGCTAGACTGGAAAACCAAGCATTCTTGTGTAGCAATGTTTCTATTACACACTTATGGTAACAAGCAAGCCTACTGCATCACCCCACCCACCATTGTAATGTGATGATCTTTTGTTCAAAGTACAAACAAAACATGCTAATCCCAAACAAAGAATACAGAAGGCCATCAAAATAACAGAGAACAGTGATTTAAGAAAGATGGATGAATTTTTGATTTCCTTTTTCCTAGGGTTCTTACAAAAATAATAAGACAAGAAGCCACTAAGATAAATACTTTAAACTTCCGATTCACACAATTTCTTTGACTGAATCTAATGTACAGTACTAGGCTTGTTGCAAAGTCTACAAATAAATTACAGCACCACTACTTTAAGAGGGAATTATTTCCCCATCTATTCTTCTTTCTAAGATAATCCCCCAAGATTTACCACATTTCCTTATTTTGTGATCGCACAACCAACCCCCTTTTTCAAAATTTTGAAAAGAAAAAAACAAATTAATAAAAAAGAACATGGGGTACGATATTTTTACCCCTTCTATCACATTGCTCACATGACAGATATATTGGCAAAGATCAGGAAAGCAAAGCCTAAAGATGAACAAATCGCATTTAAGACACCAAATGTTCAGCAGAAGCAACAATATCAGTGTCCCTTTTTGTGCCTTTTCTTTTGTGGGTAGGCATTTGACATACCAAACACTCGAATCCACAATACCGAGTATCTCTTTACTTTCTTGAAGCCCTCAGTAGCGTATTTCGATAAGCCTCACACCACTAACCGGAATCCCTGAATGATAATGCCAGCTACCCAAGCAATCTTCGTCCATTCTTTGAAAACAGAGACCACATGCCAATTCTTACATACTTGTCTCACAATGATACCAAGTCCCCAGTCATCGTACTGAATATGGTTCTGAGCCAGTGACACTGGCACCATTTTCAGCAATTTCCAATGGGGAGTTACTACCATTTGCCGGTACCAAGGGACAGTCCTCCCTACCAGATTGCCTACTGTCCGCTGCATTTGGCAAGCAATTAGAACGGTTTCTTGATGCTTCATCCTTTTTCTCGTTGGTTTCATCATTGGAATCGCAGCCCTTGTCAGAGGATTGAGAATTATTATGCTTGGAGATGATTAGTTCCTTACTTGGGGACACTGCAAGACTGCATGTTGAGCAGGATGTAGCAGGCACAACTGTATCCTCACTCAAGGTCTTTTCCAGCCTACGCTTTTTTCTCAACACATTTTCTTCCGCGTTGGAAGATTTCCGTTTGGATTTTTCAGCAGTGTCTTCTGCTCTATCAGAGCTAGGTGAACTTTCAGGCTTACTCTGGGATGGGGGAATGTAGTCTTCATCTTCTTCATCGTCGTCATAGTCAACCAATCCAACACGTATTGGTCTAAACTCAAGAGGGAAAGGTTATAAGCAAAAATTCAGAATAATATAAGAAAGAGAACTTAATATAAGTATGTCTAAACAGGTAATGATACCTTAGGTTGAATCTGGATCCATTTGGTAGAACAGTTTCAACTCCTTGTTTACTGACATGTGATGACTGTGCAGACGCAGTATCCTCTTCATCACTATAGAAGTACCAAGCTTAGTTCGTAATATGTCACTGATAGAAATTACATATATCCATATTATACATCATTTACTACAAACCTGTCCTCATTGAAGTAATCTTCCTCTTCTTTCTCAAGAGCACGCTCATCAGTTCGCTTTCTTGGGTCCACCATATTGATAATGCTTCTTGTTTCGCCATTTTCTCGAAACTAGTAAAACAATAGAAGGAACACTTGTCAGCAGTCCGGTGTTAACGACTTGATATTTCCACTGTGAATCATATTATGGGAGAGAGAGAGAGAGAGAAACCTGATCATATTTAACTTTAAGTGCTAGAAGACTTGGTAAGTTATTAAATTCAACCAATTGACTCCAAAACATATCGACTAAATAGCGAATCAATGTTTTGAGATTTTCCTGAACAAATAAATCACATATGAGTATGGCTCCAAAATTTACACTAACGATGTTAAGGTCGATGAAAGTGAGATAAGCACCTTCCGTATATACTCGAACAGTTCTAAAACTGCTGAGTTGAGCAGATTATATCGATTACCATTGGCAACAAAAGCATCCACAATCGGTTTCAGAAGGTTGCTCTTAACAATGTGAAGCAAAAGCTGCTCATCCTGAGAATCAAGAGCGCAAAATCATTTCCAAATTATCTAAGGGTAGACTAACCTTTCACTCAAAAGGGGAAGCACAACAGGTTACAGAAAGGGCTCAATATTCCAAATGAAATAGAACACATAGAGAAAACAAATGAAAGCAACAAGCGAACAATAAAGCAAAAAGCCAAAGATTTAGGAAGAAAACAACTGTCAATATCAAAGCAAGTGCAGAGTTTACAAATGAGTGAAGCATTTTCCCCTTGATGCTTTAAGAAAAAGGCAAGAACCAGAGCGAAACTCTCAAGTTACCCTATATGGCAAAAGGTTGAAATATGAAAAAGAATATATCCATTAAATCTCAAATCCATTACAACATTGTAATCCTTGTCTGGGTTTCACATTATTAACTTCGTTACTTTTAGCCATTCTGTGCAATTTGTACATATTGTGCATCATTTGATTGTCTTCTTCACAGCTCGTTGCAAGTTGCAACTTTTGCACTATAATCTGAGCATTTCAAATGCTCGGCTTAAGAAGAAATGGTATGTATTTTATTTCTCTCTGGCATAGGACATCTATCTTGCAATGGGCAATTATAAATCAGAAAAAATATGATTCATTCATGACAATGTGGGATGTTACATGGAGCCCTAGTGTCACTCGCAAGGCACTAAGTAGTGGGACACTGACATGCAGATGCTACAGGCTACAAAATCAATGAATCCCAGTTTACAAGAATCAACAAAGCTAGAGCCCTTAAAAGATTGCGCAACCCTCAACCACCGATAAAGCACAGGCTTGACTTTAAAGATCACTCTAAGTTATGCTACTGTTAATTAAAGATCCCGCCATTCCTCTCGTTACAAGTAACCAATAAATTGGCAATATATAAATGCTCAAAGAGTCATGTCCTTCTTGACAAACGTCCCTATTCAGGTATCTCATAAGGACAAGGGCAGTAGCATTTTCGTTTCCCTGCCTTTTTGGCAAATTTCTCAATATTTAACGTTGTGAATTTGAGAGGGATGTTAATGTTCTGAGTTTAGCAACTAGAATTATTCATAGTAAATAATTAATGCTTAGTCTAATGTTACCGTATATACATCGTATGCTCGCAATAAACTGTCAATGAAATTAAAAGTTAAGGATGTGTTTGATTCAATGGGGTAAATAAATTTCCCTGTAAATTTGATGGTCGGCGCCAGGATTTCGAAAGAAAGTACAGGCGGCCTCTCGGGAAGAAAACACCAGACTAAAAAAACAGCTATGTCTAATTCTATTTTTTGACTGAAATTATTGATTCACCCTAAGAATTATTTACTAGGATATAAAACACTCCCAATCAAACACCTAAAGCATAAAGTCGTAGCATGTTATCTTGCACAATGATTGTCTTGTTCACAATTTTTTCTCATATTGTTCACACAATTACCACAGGATATCATTCGAGTAAAGAAGCTCACAGCAGTTGAAGACATCAACTTCTAGTTCTGAAAAATCTAAAATCAGGGAATTCAGCCGTTTTAGATTGTGGCTGCTGCTCCCACATATTCCCTCAACCTATACATGGTCTAAAATGCATTTTACATAGTGCAAAGAAGCACAAAAAGTAAGTTTAATAGCATGATATTCCCAGCGGGTAAATATATACTCACATGACGAGAAATAATAGTCCGCACAAAGCGTATAGCAGCCACCACAAGGTACTTTTCCCTTCTGCGAGTGAGAAATAAGACTTTCTCTATCACATTATTGAAAAGGAAGTTGCACCTGCA
This sequence comes from Aquilegia eximia, assembly GCA_023053565.1. NCBI lineage: Eukaryota > Viridiplantae > Streptophyta > Magnoliopsida > Ranunculales > Ranunculaceae > Aquilegia > Aquilegia eximia. Next base: position 10,090,376 of record JALIGU010000004.1, on the reverse strand, counting down.
AATAGAAAGAACAGATGTACATTGTCAACTATAAGAATGAAAACTGATAAATAACTCTTAACAGCTCATTAATCAGCACAAAGAAAAAACTTACTTTATCCTGTAGGGGTGATGATGCACACAAAAACATAGCAGTTCTAGGATATTTGACAAAATCTCAGGCTTTATGACCCCTTGGTTTTTGTCTTTTTCACCAGAGCACAATGATTGAGCCACTTTATGGTCAACTCCTTTTGGAGGACAAGATAAGACTATAACTTCTATTAACTGGTTCAAGTGCTTCTCATAAAAAATTTCTATAATTGTGTCCCTCTGCAATGATGAAATAAATGTGGATAATAAATGCAAATAGTAGTAAAGAACTAATTCAAAAGCATGTCAGTAACAATGGTATAGTCCTACAAGTCATTTCCAATATTTCAGACAACCAAATACAAATGAACATTTTACCTGCATAGATAAAAGTTGAGTAGGATGCAGATAACATACGCACATTTACCATACATACAATTTTAAGCCTGACACACATTTTATATTATTAATTGTATTAACATTTCTGGTACAAAACAAAGTTATCAACAAACATCACGTCATTTATAAGACAGATTTTTAGGCAAATGACAGTGCAATAAGGAGTCTCTTTTTTTTTTGGTAAGAAGTATTTCGTCTAGACATTCTATTACAGTATTCCGTCATTTACAACAATATCAACTACAAATAATTTCCCATCTGGATAGAAAGCAACTGCATTGCATGCCCATCTACAGACAATGCTATTACAGTATTACATCACTTATAAACAAAGAAAGTACAGCCACAGATATTTACAAACAAATTATATACGGTAGTGAAATTATTTGAATTAAGAAATGAGGTGCAAACTTCAAAATAATGAAATTGTCAGATAATGCAAATTTCATTCAATGCTTTCTGGCATTTAATTTGTGGATTCACCAAAATTCAAACGATATACTGTATTAGGATTTTATTAAATTAGTTTAACTCTGAGCAGCCTTTACTATCTGATTTTCATAGCCATTGGGTGCATAGATAAAAAGCTCGTTTTCGCCCAATCCCCAAAAAAAGTATGTACCACGGATATCCATTCTCTTTGTCGGATTGTTGTGGTCTTATTTAGTATTTTTTTAATAAATATATTATTTACTTCCCTAAAACATCTGAAAATCTTAGATTACGGTGTTATTGTTTAGACTTCCTATAAATAAACTTATCTCCCTTGTCTTTAATACGGTTAGTACTATATAAATCCAAGCCTTACATTTGGTTTCATTCAAAGGCTCTAAACAAACACCAGAAAATACAAACTTGAGCCTACAATCCAATTCGTTTCTCTCCCTTCTCCTCCCATCCTTCTTCTTCTAGTTTTATTTTGCTCCATCTCTATGTCAAAGACGATGGATCAGTCTCCTGCCATCCTTCTTCTTCTTGATTTTGCTCATCTCTATTTGAAATATGATGGAAAAACAATTTTGATTTTGCTCTATCTATACGCAGGTGAAAGAAGATGAAGAAACAATCATTCTAATTTCTAACTCCATATTCATATCCGCTAAATCTGTGAAAACCCCATTGAATCCGATAAAATCCGAAAATATCGGTTTAAATTTTGCGAAATTTTCTCGAAAGGGGGAGTTTCACGTTCCAATATATATCCGCCTAATTCTCCGATCCGATTTGAGAAAAAAACGGCATAATTCGTCGAAATTTCGTGAAATGAAACGAGATTTTAAACCATGATGGGTGTATATGGAACAGGTGGATATCACATAATACAAATGAAACAATTTTCTTTGGCACCATCAAACTATACTCTCTGGAAACAAGTAATAAAACAACTAAAAGTTCACTCCGTTCACTAATTTAGACACCTTCATTTGCACTTAATACCAGTGTTTAAAAAGGCGAGGCACAAGGCTAAAGCGTTTTCCTTAAAAAAAGTGAGGCGTAAGCCATAAGGCTTTATGGCGCAAGCTATTTGTGCATTTATTTTCTTTAATTAAATAAATATTTAAAAATATATACATCAAAATAATTCATAAAAATCACAAAATGATAGATAATGTCATAAACTCATAATTCAAACCTTGGTTCAAAAGGCTACATAATGTCATAAACTCGTAATCAAACCACAACAAGATAATTAACTAATTAAGACTTCTTGAGGTTCTTCAAAGTTCAAACTTAATCAACAATCAGCCCTTAAGTTGTTAGGGACTTGGGGTTTGTTTGGTTCAACAATCAGACCTTAAGTTGTTAAGTTGCAACCTTTTAATCTAAACCATCCATATCCAAAAAAACATGAAGGGTGTGGGATTTTTATAAATAGCGTAAATAGCGAGAGCTTTTGCGCAAAAGCGTTAATGGCGGCCCAATAGCGTAAGCTTTTTGTGCACCAGGCTTTTACTAGTAAGCCTTAAGGCGTTTTTGGGTCAAAACGCCTTAAGGCGAGCCCTAAGGCGAGCTTTTGCACGCCTTTTTAAACACTGCTTAATACTGATGCATGATTTTAAGGAGATGGTTTGTACATGTTGAAGCTCATGGAATAGGGATATCAGAAATATGCTTTTGTATTAACAAAAAAAATTAGTACAGGATTAGAATAAAAACATGATATACTGGCAGTTGATTTATGCATGCTAAGTATTTCACTCAACTTTAAGTCAATATATTTTTTACTTTCCCCTCTAGCGATAATGTGAACGGTAATTAAAATTAGAGACATGGCTCTTCATTAGAAGTATGGATGTAGTCTTACACTCAAATTTGGTGGATTTGTCAAATTTTGATTAGCGTGGGGGGTTTCTCAAAGATCTTAGTATAACCAGATGGGTAAGAAAAAAAAATCGACTCAATACTATCCCCAACACTTAAACTTTGTTATCAACTTTTTAAGGGGTTAGAAGTTATTTAATATACGTTAAGACATCTTTCGTGGAGGTAATCTATGTAATGAGGAGATCAGGCCCACACAAAAAAATAATGGTCCAAACAACTGAGATTTCAAGATGTCAAACAAACTTGGGGCGAAGATGATTCAAATAATACTTTGAGTATCCGGAACCCACCCATAAAATATACATAAGGCCAAAGGGGATAAAAAGACGTTCTCATGGCCCACAGCTGAAGTTACCATATGAACCTCTCTTTTTTTTGATAGATCACATGTGTGCTTATTATTCAAAGACCATCTAGGTCTTCTCCCCTTTACAAAACATTGTAACCCCAAGAATTGATTGTTGGTAAGATAATGTCTTAATCACGGAGATCACCCTCCAAAAATCTGCACGTTTATCCTTGCAGAAAGAGGGCTCAAAGTTCAAAATACTGAACCATTAGATAGATCCTAAATTTCTAAAGCCAGATACGATCAAGTGATTTTTGTTTTCCTAATCTTTATTTCGTAGAGATCTTCACTAAAAATCCATCCTTAAATAATCTGGTAGCCTCACTGGAGGGCCATTGTTTACTACAACCCGTGGCATAAATTGATCCCATGCAATATATAGCTGAATTCCCACAGCATACTGCAATGCTTCCACGTATTTACCTTTTTATTGTCACTTGACCCCTAAGACAATGAATACATGAAAACGAACTGCTTCCTTCTCTTTTGCTTCATCTGATCTCTATTTTAGCAGAAGAATAAAAAAAATCTTGCAAGAATGGCAATAGTGTGGATACGAAGTTATCAACCTCTTCAAATTAAATGGAAACCCTAACCCCAGTCTCAAATGAAAACCTAAGTTTCACTGCTTTAACTTTCAATACCAAAAAAACTAGTAAATTTCCAAAACCCACTAAAATGGTGAACAAACAAAGGTCTTGCGGAAAAATAATCATTCATTTCATGGGAAATGTGATCATACCTAATGGGCACAAAATCAAACAAAAATATTCCAAAAACAAATCAGGGCAGACAATTTATCTTTCAACACAACTAGCTAGTCAAACAACAGAGGAGAAAAAGGAAACGGTTTGAGGGAAAACCTGTGATCCTGATAACGTGTATGAATCCAACAAGCTGCGCAAAATTTCAAGAAACTGGCAGTGCATGTTCTCCCCAAAATCAGTTATCATCCCTTTAACCTGTATGCAAATGATAGCGTTGCTCAATATTACAATAAAGAGTAAATACACTCACTAAAAAATAAAAACTATGACCGTATTAGCAATAACAAAATGTATAGTACAAAAAGGTGAAGAAGCATATCTCCTCTAAATATCAAAAAAATTGAAAACCATGAACCCAACAACTTCAAAAACAATAAAAATAAGGATCCCTTAGCAAGGACACAAATTATACTACAACAAAATGAACATTACTATTGTTTATGGATTCATGCAATCCAAAATCATGCTACCGTTATCATGTACACTCCATTCATCTATAAGAAACTATCATGTAAACATATGCAAACTTTTAAGTTTTACATCTACAGATAGTCACAAATCCCAAAGACCTTAAGAATATGTTATCAGCATTCCATTTTGCAATAATATTCTGCTTTTTGGCCTTAATCTTGTCTATCACAACTTTCCTCAATTTTTTGGCCTTCATAGCAATTTTTCTTGTTATTTGTTGTGTAATTATTATTCTTTTGTTCCTTGGACCACGTAGCTCATCCTTAGCTGTTTGTTTTTTGATATTGTAGCTCTCTCTATGAATGTATTGCTCGTTTAACTCTCCAAAAAAAAACACCAATATTTTCATGACAACTCGTATTGTTCTGGATAAGATCTCACAAAGTTTATACATACCGAAATCAAGGGTTCTCACTCATGAAAACAATAAAGGAGTTCTCTTTACCAATACATATCGCCAATAGGAGCTATCAGCAGAGAATTCCAAAGACAAGAGGGTATAGGTGACTTAGGTTTCTGCAAGTCTTTCCATCTAATTCAAACTAGTTCTTGCTCAAATGCAACTGGAACCTCAAAAATATAAGGTTTGAACATAAAAATTGATAAATTCAACTAATTAAAACATCTCCGACCTATTTCTTTCAATCTCTCTTTCTATTTCAAACCCTGGAAAAGATAAATCGATGGGAATAGAATGTCCTTGTAGTCCTTCCACCTCTTGCACCAAAGAAATGTGTATCCCTCTGATATCAAGGATAGTGTGAGCTACATCATGAGTGTTCCCTAAAAATTAAGTTTATTTTTGGATTTAGGGTTTATTTAATAAACCACCCAGTCCTTAGAGGACTATAACAACATTCCTTGAAAATGCTATGCCACAAGTGATTGAGTCCCTTGATTAACAAGATAACCTCCTTTGACACACTTGAAACTCCATCAGATAACAGTAAACCCACATTATTTTTGTAATATGTGTTTCGGTTGCCCAGCTTAACCAATTTGGAAGGAAGTTCTTAACCAACATTTTGAAGCATAATCCTAAAAAAAATTCTTATCCTCTCCTCTCTATCAACCAATATTTTTACCTCATGGCTCATTTCCAAATGCGCTTGAGCCTCCTAATTGAAACATCAGTTCTAATTTAGACTTTTTTTTATCATCTGAAAGTATTTTTAACAAGAATACAAAATTAGAGTTCTTTGGTCATTTTCCCCTCGATCAAAGAGCCGAAATTCAATAAGGCTATTATTAAGGTATAAGACTAAGGGGATACACACATGACTTCAATTCTTACGCACTTCTTCATCTCAAACCTAAATATATTATTCCTACAAAGAGAAGTATCAGGTTACACATTGAATTGAATAAATATGTTGGTTAGCCCCGTTCTTAATCTATCGACAAATACAATGATTCTATGAATAAAATTTAAAGATCAGATTGAGATAACCTGCGGATACAGGAAAACACACAGCAACCAACAAAGCACACCCCAAGTGGTTCTGTGAGTCTTGAGCACACCAACCCCCTTACATTTTTTCCATATGTGTTTTCCCCCATCTAGTCACATAGTACTTTAAATTAAAAGACTCTAACCTAAAAAACAATTCTGCATTTGAAGCTCAGAAAACAATAGTTTTACTTTTACATTCTCTGTTTTAGTCACGAAAGTCCTGGAACTGAAAAAAAAAAAAACCCATGAAGGCATCAATCTTGTAGAGAGAAGACTACACCACATCACACATTTTTTGCATCACTCCACTTAGATAAATTAGCAAATTTTCGTTACTTGCGTACCAGAAGCCCAAGAAGGGCGTTGCCTTCTTGTCGAGTGACATACATCCGCAGAAGATTAGGGTCTTGATTCAAGAAAAGAATAAGAATGTCTGTCCTGCATTCCCAATTTAACGACTAAGTTATCTTCAAGAATACTGTCTTTTATGACTTATCTAATTAACTTAAAAGCACGAAAATATCTATTTACTAAAAATATTTAGATGTATAAGAAAGAAGATGAATACCCAGTCAATATAAGCCTTTTGTCTTGACTCCGGAATACCTCCGTGAGGATATCAAAGATGCCCTCACTCACAAGGTCCCTGCAAGAATTAAATTAGCATGTATCACTGATGCAAGAGAAAAGAAGGCAAAGATTGTTATGTATGCAGATTTCGAGCCACTAAGATTGGCATCAAGTGGTTGAACAAGATGTCCAGTAATGCAACAAATCTGGAAAATGCTAAGGTTATTGTAACCTTGGTAGAATACAGATTCACATCACCGTACCTAAATAATCGCATTTGCTGGGCCAACTGCAAGCTCTTACTTAAATTACAAAACTCATGCAGAAAAAGAACCTGATAACAAAAGAAGAGGAAAACAAAACATCAGACTCAGCCCTTGCAAACAACAATATGAAAGAAGAAAATAACATAAACATACATCTGAGAAATTGAGGTATCACCCTTATCTATTACATCTATATGATGTACACATCGTTCAATAAATTAATTTCTATTAGAATAATAACCCACTAGACCTGTAACTTCATCAGCTATTGAATGCAACCTACATAGTTATGGGGACAGGTGTTGGAGGTGAGCCTCGTAAGCCCAAAGGGCTAGGCTCATGCCTATCCCCTATAATTCTATGCACTAAAGGTGAGCCCAGAGCCTAAGCACGCTTTTGATTGCATAGAACGTGTTGCTTAAGCTGGAAGACTAGTGTAATACTCTTCGCAGTTGTCGAAAAAAAGGCACAACCATGGACACCCAGACTAATTGACACTGACAAGAAAGAGGCCTTGTGAAATAAGTTTTGACTCTTTCCTCCAGAGAATAGGTGTTTTGTTGTCCAGTTCTGACCAATACCCAAGATTAAAGTACCAAACCTAGAGCAACACATTTAGCCTTGCATAGAATTTTTTTTCTTTTTCTTTTGCATAGGAAATATGAACACCTTATACGAGCATTCTCTCAAAATATAAAATATACATGTCTAGATTCTTGTTCAAATGTGCATTCACTTGCAGTCCAATAATTTTGTCTGACAGCAACAGAACAATGTAACTACTAAAACAAAAAGGAGTTTGGATTTTGGAATAGGATCCAAATTATGCGATATACTCGAGTCCTCCCACATTCATTACACCATCTCTTGGCATTGTAATTCTTAATATTATGAATAAATCTTACTTAGCAGACTGTCACATCCAGTTTTATTTCACATCTACTCTATTGGAGTGTGTGTGTGTGTGTGAGAGAGAGAGAGGAGGGCTTGAAAATGGCATACTTCATTAGGCGTTAATGAGTTAATTTCAACAAATCTATAAGCATCATTGTATTCCTTATAACAACCAACAAGCAGACTGAAATATCATCAAAACAAAAAACTAGTTTATCGGACTGAAGTCTTCTAAAACAACCAAGTCATCTTTCTTTAACCTCGCACTCCCTAACCCTCATCCCAAAACCCAAACAACTTTATGTGATTCAAGGGATTCATTAAAACTTAGAAGTGGTTTAGCACTTTAGCAGACTGAAATCTAGTGAAACCAGAGTATATTGCTTGTACCCCACACCCATAACACCCCACGCCCAAGCGAGTGTTGGGTTAAATCCCATGAAGCAAGCCCCCAGGGCTCTTGCACTGATCACTCTAGCAAGTACATAGTAGGCAAACAGTTCATCGATGGAAACTTTAGTCACAATTGGAGGAAATCTTAGAAGTACTGCAAGGCTGCAGCAAAGGACCACAGGTCACTCGGACAATTAAGTAGTAGCAAACAGTTCATAAATAAAAAAAAACATGGGGCAGAATCAGCCAAGTCTTATGGAAGTACTGCTATACTCAACACTTATCGCTTATTTACTATTTATGACTTAAAAAATACATAATATACAAATCAAAATGATTAATTATATGGCATTTTGCATTTATCACAAAGTGACGATGGATTTGCATACGTAGAACAGTTACCAAATTCTTCTTTGATTCTGCAGAAATAGTGGATGACCTCATCCTAGCAAACAGCTCCTGAATGAATGTATTGTCGTCTTTCAATGAAGATACTACCTATAATAGCACATCAAATATTAGAAAGAGATGGATAAAGAAAAAACAAACCATTCAGATATCTAAGTTGAGAATATTACTATGGCATTGTTTGCATGTACAATGGAATTCAGACTAGAAATAGTTGCATCATCTAAGACTCTTGGCAAAATAACATCCTGAATAAGAAAAAGTGAAATCAGGAAATCTGCACGTTCATTTTATAATAAAGATAAAAAATAACTGGTCCAAAGGAAGGGAAAACAAAACTTAAAACAAACCTTTATGTAATTAACTCTGTATGTCTCATGAATCTTTGACAGGACAGAAGGATCTTTTATGGGAATGGCCTACAGATAAAAGAATGTAAGAAAGAAGTATATGAAAATGAAGATCCCATAACTACACCATAAAACCATATTATTCTACCTCCTTAAAGACAACATGCTCTTTTAAAAAACCACGATGATGCTGGACATGACGGACCTCAGGGTCATCTGCAGAATAACACAATGAACTTATTTATTAAATGGCTTCTATATGGCAACGCAGAGGTCCTAAGCATCCCCCACAGCAAACACTTTCAACCAAATTGGCAATGAGAATTAAATGAAAAGTTGAGTATTTAAATGTACTAGTAAGTAAAACATTTGTTAATCACAACAACTGAGCATACATTCGAGAGATCCAATAATATCCATGATGATTTCGTCTCCAAATATTTTCTCGAAAATGTGAGGGCTATTGAGTAAAACTGCACAGACCAGACAGAATAAGTCCATTATTGCTAAGAAAGATTCATAAAGAAGGTAAATATGCAACACTGAAAAAGAAATAATACTACAAGCACTGACAGATTCCCCTGACAATCTTGAATACAGTGTGAAGCCCATCAAGGTCTTCCAAGTCCTCACAGATTCTAAACAAATCCATTAGCTTTGTGAAGAAATTCGGCTGCACAAAACAAAAGTGGTTTTAGACTTTAAGTAACAAGTCAACTGAATATTCAGCTAAGGAGGGTACCAAGAGTATATATATAGATATAAGAAACACCAAATAACCAGTAAAACATAAGAAAAAGAAGCAGATGCTCGGATATGAAGTGCTAGTCAACGCAAGTGATGAGAAGCTTACACTATGAACTATGAGTTCTGTCACACGCATCTGATCGGCAACATCACTCTCCATTACAGTCTGCAATATGTCAGCTTATTAAGCAAAAATCAATATTCGAAAGGTAAATGAGGCCTGGAAATGATTATTGTGCAACGCTAGTGATTAACACAATAAGGACCTATTTGATTCGGGTGTTAATGTGACTGTCTACAACAAGCATTGCAAAATGAAAGAACCTAGTGAGATTTCCATAAAATAACTGTAGTGCTTTATTGACCACGAGAATCATTGGAAAATAATAACTAGATGTTCTTTAAGACTTCATTAAGACTCCAACACTTTTTGAAATTTTTACCTAGCACCTTTTTCGATATAACAGACATTTTCCATGTGATTTTCAAAAAAAAAAAAAAAATCGTGAAATCAAACAGACCCTAAACATACATATAAGAACATGACAGATCTAATCGCACGATATTTGAACCCCTAAATTGGCTACATGGTGAGAATTCATTTAGTTCATCTATGCAACAGATGATTTGTATCTGGAGCCTACGACTAAAGTTCAGAAATCTTTACGTTTTTTTCTTCATCTCCATTGGGGAATATTCAATTACTACTAAACATATGCATGAGTTAGCTGATCTGGGTATGTTTAAATTTCAACAGCAGCTTCTTTGAAACACACATCATGATTCCTAAGAATTTTCAGATACGTCATGTGAAAAGGTTTAATTGTCATTCTGAATCACTCTAATGGTCCCCACCTTCCCCCACCCACTCTAATCATATGGAATATTATTGGGACTTGGGAGGTCAAGTTTCCCACCCCAGGTTCCTGTTCTATCCTCTCACGGAACAAGATAAAATTGTGAAAAAAGGATAGGAGCACAGGGCCAGGTCATCATCATGACACTCTTAATTCTTAGAAATTTAGAGACAAAAAGTCAAAAAGTAAATTTCTAGGATATTTCAGAGTATGCTAAACGATGACATCATGTTCAACAGAACCAAGAAACACGATATAGAATTTAAAATGAAATAAAACTGTAACAAAACAGTATAACATGGTAAGAACCCATACGCACCTTCAAGATCAAAGGAAGAGTAGATAGTTCAACTGCAGGCAACTCCCTTAATTCACTGTTGACACTGTGATAAGGTTCATCTACAGAAAGGTAGAAAATATAAAGCAACAACCATGACTATCAGTCAGAACCAAAATAAAAAATGTATCAATTGACACTACACATGTATCTACAAGCTTTGTATAGTAATTAAGAAAACTTGAAATGTGGGTCTAGGATACAAATGAAGAGGGAAAAGATAGTTCAACTTATTCGCCAAATATTAGATCATATATCGTACAAGGGACCACCCCACCCCCTCTTAGCAAGGCACTAAGAAAGAGAAAACTTAAAAGAGATGTTGATTCATTGATAAGTTGATACACTGGAATTCTATGTTTGTTTTAGTAATTCTTTTCAGATCTTTTTCTCTCTCCCTCTTATTTTTCAATTTTTGGGGGGGAGAGGGGACATTGACACCTAGTATGATTTGGAGCAGGGGATGGGCAACTTGGATGCCTGCAAGAGATTCAGTTCTTTAATTTGTTAGGACAACTGAAGATTTTGGTCACTCTGGAGAACAAAAATTTGTGAGGAGAATTAAAATGCAGAGCTACCCCTTCCATTTAGGAAATTCAGAGGAATAAAAGTAGCATGATAGGTGGCCCAATGGAACTCATGGCTCCTCTTACGAGACACTTTAATATTTTAGAAGTATATGAAAAGGGGCAACAGCTTCAAATGGTTCTTCGTTGGAATTTAGGACTGTCGTGAAATGCATACATTTTATGGGACCATGCTCCAATGGGATCATAATCTTTAACTTTGCTTAGGTAAAGCTCCCTTTTGTGTGCTTGCATATATACGGAGATTAATTGAGTATCTCTCACCCAAATCCACCCCTCAACTGTACATAAAGAGAGACTCTAGCATCACTCATATCATCAATGATGAAAGATAGATGCATATTGCATACAGTTGAACTTCACGGGCACAGAAATATACCATGAGCCTGTGATGTCCCAGATGCCTCCAATGTCTCCACAGCAGGACGAGGGCCAATCTCAAGATCTAGAGTTGAATTTTACAATGAAGGAAACCACGTTAAAGCGGATGGACCACATATAGCAAAGATCTACACACAATACAGTCATAAGTATATAGATACACGTATACATACCACTAAGAGAATTGAAATGCATGTTCCTTTGTACATTGCAAATGTTATCCCTACAAAACAATGAATATACAGAAAATTCAGAAGATTGCATATATATTAATTTTAATTCAAAGGACATAGCAGATAAAAAAAAATATGTACAAGAAAAATAAAGAGAAACGGATAACAGATGCATCACCATATATATGAGCACCCTGTAGCCTCTTGAAAACTAAGAGCTAGTTCTGTCGAGTACTCTGGATCTCGCCAAGAAATTATCGTATCTTGAAAATCAAAATGTGACAGGTGTTAGAAAAAACATTGTGACTTATTTGAAACTTTGAGAACAATAGTCAGATGAGAGAAAGATGTAATGGTAAAAAAAGGCAACAGACATAATTAACCCTTACCTTCTTGCCGCCGATATATTTCATCAGATCTAATACGATGCGCAAGTAATGTTTCATTGTCTTCTTCATCAGTCACAAACAAACCTAGATCTTCTGATCTCTGTGCCAACATATTAACATTCCCGTCAGCAATTCATTCAAGATCAAACGAATAACTATAGAAAGAATTGAAACCAGCAGGCAATGAATAAGGACAAAATTACAAAGGGAGAAATTATTACTGAAAGGAATTTCTCGGCCTTTCAGACAATAACATCCCAATTTTCAGTTTAAAGTATCGTCAAAGAGTGAACGAGTGAGTGATTATGTGTGTGCGCACGCATGTGTGTGTTTGGGGGTCCAACAAAACTCTACAAAATACTGTGCAACAGCAATTGCTTCCTTAACATAGTGGTAGTTCTGAAAAAAAAGGCAAGATATAAGAAAAGGACAACCTCCAAATAATCGACAGTAACATGCCCTGTTCCTCGGTCGTCCCACTTTCCATCATCATTCAAACGATAGACCTTGACACGCTGTAAATTCAAAAAGGTCTTTTGTTAGGTAACAAAGAATAGCCTGAGCCACAAAATCGTAAGAGTCGAACAAATAAGCCAATATGGCACATAATCAAACAAACTAGTTCTAGATATGCCTTAGTCTGTTGGAATAAGAAACAGCCTATAAATTTCCAACAATATTCAAAACATGTCTACTACTTGTTGGCATAAAAGTTGTTTGTAACCAACCTGGGGAAAAAAATTATGTTTCAACTCTTAGGATGCTCCTACCTCAAGGGCTCAAGCTATTCAATAATATGAACAATGACAGCTAAAAATATCGAAGACTTAATAAGAACCAAACTTTGGAAATAAACAAGTGCATAAAAATCTGTAAAATGCGACACAATCAGACTTAGACACTCTTGCCTTCCATCTTGTGGATATAAACTATGAAGACTGGGTTCACAATTTTTTTCCTGTCAGAAAGGTTCCCTCTAAGGTCACTCTCATTGTTTGGAGTTTCAATCAGGGGAAGAATTGTAACAACTTCGAAAGAAAAGTCATGATCTCGCTCACTTGATGGTTTGTGAGGAAGATTCTCTCCCTTCAGTTTACTTGGGTCCCAACTAACATCTCCTTATAAAAATGCCTACTAATATGTGTTCATTTGAATAAAAAAAAAAATCTGTTGACAATTAGAGAGAGCGATGGCATTAGTTGCAACCTAACCGTTGATGGAAATGGTAATGGTCTACTCTCCAACTGGAACTGCAGCCACCTTTCAGGGGTTGGTTGGTTGGTGTGGAAGGTGCTGCCACTTGCTATCGGTTGGGGAATGTGGTTAGAAAGGAAAAGAAGGTCTGAAGACAAGCCTGTGTCTGCAACTAATGCCATGAATTAGATCTTTGGCCTGGAACTGGATAGTTATTGTTTGAACTATGAGAATTTCCCTTTTGATGTTTTTATGAGGAGATGGGATAATATAGCATCTTGAGCCGTAGTCTAATTATTTTAACAATTGTGATTTATTGGGCAAATACAATTAATATTCTCACCCATGTTAATTTGTTAAAATTCCACTGTCCCTAAATGCTGTATTTATTTTTTCTTTTTGGCCAGCCTGTTTTTAACGAGATCAGTAACTCACAGATGCACTGCCTGGGTTCGAACCCCAGACCTCCGGTATCATCGCCCAGAGGTACTATGACCAAATGAACTCAGCTGGCATCTGCAAAAACTTTGTTACTTTGCTCTTTTCTCATTTATCCTTGTTTTTCTAGTCAATCCCTGCAAAATAAACTATTGACTCTCACCAAAAAATGGATTGCTTTGTCAAAAACACTTCAGAGCACAATGTTTTGCTAAGATGTACTATCAAAGGTTTTGTTGCAATAATTTGCAATGGGTATTTTATTATGTGAGAAAACCATTCATATCACCTTAACTTTTGATGAGTGGAAAATTTGAAAATATTTTCTTTCGTGTAATCATTAGGCTGACAACAAAATGATAGGGCTTATTCCAAAATTCTAGTTACTCTGGGGTTGGGTCAGGAACAATGCTATATTCACCTCAATCACTGCACCACTAGGTCAGATCTAAAATATAGGTCAAGTAACTTCACAAGCCAGTTTTCAGTTCCCAAAGCAAACCTTGATTGAATCGCATTGACATCAATATACATAAGAGAAACTCAAATAACCCCATTCCAAAGTAGCTTTAATAAAGTGTTCAGTTAAATTTCACTACAGGGTAAGTATATTAATAACTAATAGTCTAATAGTAACAAGAGAAATTAAACATATTTACTAAGGCGGGTACATTAGTAGTGCTTTCTTTGCAACTACAAGGGAAACAAATCATAGTTGAGCTAAAGATGCTGAGCAACTGAGCTCGGCATATATAAGAAAAACACTTCAACAAAGCTGAAAGCGCATACCCAACTATTACTTTTAACAATTGAACTTCCAAGTCAAAACAAGAAAAGAACCACTAGCTAAAAACAATATAATCACTATTAACTGATTGAGCTAATACTTAAAAACTTCTATAAAAACCAATTAAGAAAACTAAAATCTAGGGCACAAACCAATCTAACAAAATTAACAACTTTCTCGTTATACTTACAATCAAAGAAACACTAACCTGCATCGGATTTACAGAATTCGATGGTTTGCCTTGCGCTCCCATCACTGACTTTCAAGTCAGCTACTTTAATTTAAAAACCAAAATTGAACAAATCAAGAAAAGTAGAATACCAAGTAATACTAGTTTAGGGTTTAATAGAAGAAGAAAGAGAGAAATTGGCGGGAGATTTTAAGTGTTGGGGAAATTAATATGAAACCCTAATCGCCATTAACGACGAAGAAAAGCTAACAAGTTCGCTTCGCTCGCTCTCATTCTTTCTTCCCCCTTTTTTTTTCTTTTATTTTTTTTCTGTGGACTTTCCCCGCCCTTTGGATAGAAATACGACGAGAAATATATACGAAATACTTGTTTTTCACATAAGTGTACAGCATAAGTAACAACCAAACGGGTCGGGTTAGGCATTAGCCCTTTTCTCAATATTGGGCTGGATTTAGATTCAACTACTGGGCCGGATTTTATGGAATATCACGGCCTGCTATGATAAAAACTGTACTCACGGAAATTTTGCCAAATATCAATATCATGGAATTTTGCGGAATTATATCAATTTTATATAGATTGATGTTTAAATATTCTCAAAAAAATTGAGATGGTTTGAAGTAATGTCGAAATTTAACAACGAATCTCAATAAATTCCAATGTTTTATATAAATTGGGGCATAGTTGAAATTTGAAATTTTAATTATCGTTTAGTATTCTGCCAACTTAAGATATACGGAAGTTATAAAAATAAATAAAAAAAAATAGAAGCTAAAATATGAATTCTAGCCGTTACAAATGTTCAACCTATATATAAATAAATGAAAATGGAAAGAAGAAGGGCTACTGACGAACATGGATTTGTTGAATATGGCTACTACAACTTTTACTGCTTTGAAGTCTGCCAAAGATCTGGGAATCATGAAGATGTTACCAAAGTTTGATACCGGCAAAGAGGTAGATATGATTGTTGCTCAAGAAGTGGTCATGAAAACTCACAGTAAGCTCGAAACAAATTAAAGAGGACTAAAATTATTGTTGTTGATGTTATCCTTCTACTGAGAAAGTTTGTATCAAGCATTGGATGGATAAGGAACCAGAAAAGATTCAAGAATTTGGAAGGTGGGAACTTGATGTTGACATTTTTTGTATGTTGCATGCTAAACGATGTTAAAAGAGAGTTCGGTTTTCTACTAGTATCATCAATCAATCACTATAAAATAAATGTTAGGGTTTCTTTATGTTGTTTGTTGTGTATTAATTTGGGGATGATTGGATGTATTAAAGCTACTTTTGGGTGCAGTAGTTAATGTTTTAATGTTGAACTTCTAATTTAAAAATAAAAAAGTTAATGTTGAACTAATTTTTGAAAAAAAAAATGCAAATAGAAAAAATTATGAAGAAAGTTTATTTAATTATATCATGTTAGGTTGGATACAGAAGAAAGTTTACCCAATACAATTCGCACATGTAATAAAGAGCATAATATATTTACATTGTTCCATGGGTGACGAATCCAAATAAAATATCTAAATAATAATATTTATAAAAAAAAAAAAAAAAAAAATCAGATGTCCAAAGAATATTAATGAATAAAATGAAGAACTTTAACTAATTTTTCCGGATTGAGTGGTTTTGTTATAATTGTATCCATGCCTGACGAAACTCTCCTACTTTGTTCATCGTTCTCTTCATTAGCAGTTAATGCAATTATAGGAATTCGAACATTAAAGAATTTCTCTTCCAAGCGTATTTGTCTTGTCGCTTCATACCCATCCATTATTGGCATCTGGTAAGAATGTAAGATATATGCATTAATATAATTTAGAGTCAAAATAATAGGTATAATAAAAGTAAAAACAATACTATTTATCTTAAACAATTATGATTTTAACATAAATGCATGGTTTTAATATCTATAAACTATATATAAAACAACTTAAAAAATATTATTTAATTCGTAACAATAAAGTTTACCTGGCAATCCATGAGAATGAAATCATAAGGAAACTTTGAAGACCTTTCTTTACTTTCTCGTAGGGTATTAGAAATATGTCTCACTGCTTCTTCCCCATTTATGCAAAAATTAGCGGTTGCACCAAGTCCTTCCAATATTCTTCTAGCAACCATACGTAAAATCGAATCATCTTCGACAACTAAAACTTTTATCCCAGACAAAATTTTATCACCAACTATTTGTTCAACCTCTCGGATTTCATCTTTAGAGTGTGATTTTGAAATTGATGAAACAGATCTAGTATAAGTTTGATTCGTGGATGAACCAGAGGCATTAAAAGATTGTACATTTCCTTCTGTAAACTTGAGTCTGTATCTCTGGATTGTTTGGGCACCCCCGAATTCTGGTAGCAGCTTTAGCAATTCATACAAGCGAGAACCATGAAGTGGTTTACTCATAATTAGTTCACACTTGGCTAATCTTTCTTCATCGAGTCTTCTTGCTTCAATATTGGTTTTTGGCGTATACAACCAGACAACTTTATATCTAGAATTAATGATGTCTGTCTTGAAACTTTCTAAGATTGAAAACAACTCAAAGAACTGACCATCAATAAATTTAGCCGCACTGAAATCAATAACGATGAGTAAAAAACTTACTATGCTCTTAGAACTTGTCTTTCTATATAGAGGCAAAGGATAGTCCATTTTATCTTTCACACTTAGACGCGAATCTCTTGTCCTTATATTGAAATTGCGAGATGTCGGAGAACTTAAATCAGATTTTGCAGATGAACTAAGATAAGCAAAGTGACAGTTCTGTTTTATCATTTTAAGAGTAGAAACAAGACTTTCTACTCGATCTATTGTTGAAACTTTTACCCCTGAGTTTCGTAGGAATCTTTGCAATATTCTTCTTCTTTCAACTCCTTGAACAAATAACATAACATGTGAACTTTCTTGCCTTGGACTCTGATTTCGAATACTTAGCTCCAACGTAGAATTTATACCCATTGGCTTTCGATTAACAAGAAAGTTAGAGCCATTTTCTTCATCACATACAGTAGTAAAGGTAGTTTCACACGTCGAAAGGAATATATTGAATCTAAAGCAAGTTCCCTTCTCACCAAGATCTTTATCAACAATTCCAATATCTCCACCCATTAAATGCACCTGATGAATGGTACAAACATGTTATAGAGCAAGAACATTTAATAAGTTTTCCAAAATATATATGTTTAATTTTAAACTTTTAATAATTGTTTCATCTAATTCAAAAACAATATCGTGAATAACCTACACTAGAATAATAAACAAAACTATGAAACTTTAAAGTCATGCTTATATACTTACCAGAGACCGAACAATTCCAAGTCCCAAACCAGTGCCTCCATGCTCAAAGGTTGTTTCTTTAACTTGAACAAAGTCCTCAAAAACAGATTTTTGTTTCTCCTTTGGGATACCCCTTCCAGTGTCATCCACCTCAATGACAAACTCGTCACAATGTTGATGTTGTTGTGCTGTTTGAAGTGAACTCAAATCACTATAACTTTCATTATTTTTGTGAAGAAACCACAACAAATAGTGCCATACACCAGAACTGTTTGAAGCAAGTATCGAGTTCTCTGGAATTGGTTTCTTTACCCAACAACGAACAACTATATGCCCATCTGACGTGAACTTAATAGCATTGTGGAGTAAATTACTCAAAACCTGTTTAAGCTTAACCCGGTCACCTTTAACAGGTGAATGCTTAACAACTGAGCCGTCACAAGGATCCAACACCAAATCAATGCCTTTTTCTTTAGCAAGTGGATAGTATAAATTAACTGTTTCTTCGAGGACTTGTGCCAAATTAAAATCTTGTTCATTGAGTTGCATTTTCCCAGCTTCAATCTTACTTGTATCAAGAACATAGTTTAGTAACCCTGCAAATAAGTTTCCCACCAAAAGAAGACAATTTTATTAACCTTTGAATATCTCATACAGCATAAATATCCTAAAAGTGACAATGTATTTACGAAATGTGTCAAGTAAAAATGATCAAGGATTATTAATTAGTAAATGAAAGTAAGATGAATTGAACTCACCAACAAGGTCTGCAGTCAAAATTCTCATATTTTCTAAATTCTTGTATATCTCTGAATTAGGAGAAACTTCTGCGCTGCAAAGGGTAATAATACCATCTAGACCCGCAAGGGAAGAACGAACATCGTGACTAGCACTTGCATAGGCTAGACTTTTGTTCATACTATTTCGTTCAGCCTGCTGTGTTGCTTCCATTTGTTTTATAAGTGCAGCACAAAGAAACATCTCTCTTCTGGCAGTTTTAATAACAAAGAATATGAAAGAGGATATCGTTATGACTAAAGATATAAGCAATACAATCAGAAGCACCAATGCTATTTTGCTATGCCTTTGAATCACACCCACTAATCCTTTGACAGGGTAAGCCATTATGGACACCTACAAAAAAAAAATTGTAAACACGTGGTAAATTACCGTTATAAAGAGAAGGTCATTGGAAGTATCAATATATCTCTAAATGGCGACAATTTTCAATTCAAATTCTTCTTCCATTGCTATTTTAGCTATTTTTCACTATTAATGAGGATTGAATCTTGCCTTAGAATTGCTAACCATTTTCTTTCGCTACACATTAGACGTGCTTACATTCAATATGCCCTTTCACAGACTTAACAATCGACATTAAGATGATTTTAGCAAGATAAATCAAGATTAGGATTTGAAGACCAATCATTCTACTTCAGTAATACTAGATAAGTAGTTAATTAATGTTGAAAACATATCAATTACTACCGTACAACTTCCTCATATGTAATCTGGATGCAGTGAGTACTATATATAAAGAGTTTCCAAGATATCCATGTAATCTACACAATAGTAAAGGTGTTCTACCGTATTCTACAAATTCAGTTCAAGTCTTGGCAGCAAGTTATTCTTATCCTAGCTAAAGGACACTGCCATCCTTCCTACTTGGGTTGAGCAATTATTAGTATTTTTATCCATTTTCTACACCGAAATCTAGAAACTAAACAAATGTATGCGAATGATCCGTGGATAGACGATAGACATGTAAAATTCATATGTTCTTTCTAAGCACTACTAGGAAAATAAAAATGAAGATTCACCATGAAAATCGACACATATTTTTTAGTTAGATGTACAGCTCATCAATACTAACACCACAAAATCACACTTCATGATAGATACAAATGATAATAACAACTGATAATTAGAGATTTAACATGCATAATTCAGATTTCAGAGAGTGGGCAATTGATATCTAAACAAGAAGTTGATAATAACTAATGATATGAATAAAGATATGATTATGTAGCTGAGTAAAACTTTGAGAAGATAGTTTACCTCTGTGTTAGGACTTGTATTGTGATCTTGTTTACTGGAGTAATAAACTTTACAGAAGGATTCTCTAGTATATAAAGAGAAAGATGAGAAAAAGATTAAGATATAGACAACTTTCTTCCCATAACAAGGTTTAGTGGTTTTTTCAAACTAGCTGCACCCGCGGAAAACAGTTTGAACCTAGGAAAAGTGGTAAACCACTAAACCATGGAAACGAAATCTTTGATGAGAGAGATATTCTTATTTATTAGGTCAACCTTTAATGAGAAAAAAACCAACAAGATCATGACATTTGGGACCAACCGCCATATTTATTCTTTTGCTTTTACTGAGTTTTGGAAAGAAACTGTTTAAGTAAGAGAGAAAGAAAATCTTTTGGTTAATAAAGATTTTGGTTATTTCAGTCTTCTGTAGTTCTGTTATTGACATATTATGTTGAATTTTATCACCACAATAATCCATGTTTTTAGCTAATGAAGGAGGTCTAATTAGAATTTTTGTTGAAAATGAAGCAACCTATGAAGTTTGGACAAAGAAACGGCTAATTTTTTTTATCAATGTCTAAGTTAATTTTCATTTATCTTAGCAGAGTGTCAGAGTAACATTTTGAATCCTAAAGAAAAAAACAAAGAATTTTTATGCTTACTAAATACCATAAATATGTTTCTCTGAGTTTCTATGGAATGGGTTTTATTTTCAATATTTCATTTGAACTCATTGTTGGGAAAGAAATTGATGGGAATCTGTTATCTATCGAATGGGCATAGTATCAAGACCCAAATTGCAATGGCCTAGGAGGCAAGGATGGTTCTCCACCCATTTTGGGCTGATCAAGAAAATCTAAATTCTAACCAAGAAAGAGAAACAAGAATTTCCAGCTGGATTTGTCAAAGGTTTCACATAAAGTGAAGCCGTCTATTTCCTTTCACTTTGAAAATGATAACAAGAAAGCAGACTGTTTCCTTTCACTTTGAAAATAATAAATACAACAGGTATTGCAAATAACAAATTACATTGGAGTGATCTTGCTCTTCGCTTTTCTACTACCTGTAATCCACAAAATTGATGAGTCGTTTCTACAAATCATCCATTTGAGTCTCCCTGATATAGTAATATATATACATTTATACTCGGCGAGTATCCAAATAGCAATGCAGCTGAACTCTTCATACCTTCTGTACATTAAAAGTTTCTTGCATTGGCTTCGAAGTGGCTAAAACCAGTATCTCCCCCATAGAACCCTACTTCCAATGGCAATGCATGGTGTCAGATTCAAAAATCATAGGCTTCGTTTGTGGAAGGAACAAAAGAGGTTCTCAAAACTTTTAACTCCCAGCGCAATCAGCCATATCAGGTCAATTAGTGCCCCAAAGATCTTACACAAAGGCATTAACAAATTCATGATCTCAACTTCCCTGCAGAAGTAACCTCGCCCTTTGATGAACTGAAGTTAGCAACCCGTCATCACGAGTCTCATTGCAACTAGACTTTGCTACAACATTACTCAAGTCTCGAAGAATATCCGCAACCTTTTTATCCCAACCACTAGTAGATAACTCTATCGGCCCTTGACTGTGTTTCCCATATGTTTCCTCAAACTCTCTTGACTTGGCTGCAGCTTTATGAAGTATGGAGTCAGGAAGACCTACAATGTCGTCATGGTCAGAAGACTAAATACATAGTCTTACAAAGAATTCTAATTGACAAAACAAAAAAGGACTAATAGAGCAAAGACGTGACATGCCAAATTCTAGTAAAGCAAACTTTTGTACACAAATTTCTCTCATTTTTTGCTTTGAGTTCCCGACTTTTAACTATAACACTGTACCATACGTAAACCATTTGACTACAGCATTTGTAGAAACATGGTGAAGACCATTCAAAAGGTAATAAGAAAATCAGATTATCCACAATAATATCACTGCTTATGTGACCCACTAAATTTTTTACTATTAATCTACTCTCACTATGATTTTTCCAGTCTGAATCTAGGGTTCTGTGTGGATTATGCAGAATTCAGTGCCTTCTTTTCATTATTAAAACACACGAACAACATTTCGAATTGTTTAGTCATGATTGTTTTGTGTACTGGAAATATGGAAAGATCAAGAACATTGTAATGAACATACCAGCCAACCGTGCAACATTGACACCATAGCTCTTAGGGCATGCACCGGGTGTCAGCCTGTAAAGAAATGTAACTTGTTCCACACCAAGGGCTCCTTCTTCAACTTGGCATGCCATATGGCATAAGGACACCTGTAAACAGTAGTAAGTGTAAACTTAATAGAAAACAACTTCATAATCACAACATGAGAGCAGAAAATCCGCAACTTGACTAAAAAAGAGATAATAGCAAAATATGGCGACATGAGAATGATTAATATAATCTATTAAACAGGTCAAACAGAACCTAACAAGTTACACTTTTTACAATGCAGAGATCCTAGCCATTCAGTTAATAGAATTTGCTATAAAAACATTCAATGAGGAATAAAAAGAAAGTCTACCTGAGGATCTTTCTCGTAGTCTACAGCTAAACGGTGATAGTGAGTAGAAAACAAGCCTCGGCAATTTATCTTGTGAACAAAATGTTCAAGGACTGATTCCCTGCAAGGGTAAAAGGCCAGAAAAAGGAAATTTAGAGGAACCGGCAGAGATTTGGGAGCTAATGCTCAACACATACACCCACACAGACACACACAAATATAGATACGGTACTTACGCAATGGCTTGACCATCCGAAGTTGATGTTCCACGCCCAAGTTCATCTAATACTACCAGTGAATTACGAGTTGCTGAAGACTGCATAAAAAAGGAAATATTATCAAATATATAGCAACGACTAGTAATCTTTAATTTAGACTCTTAAGCTCTGGCACACACTATATACAGAAACAAATATGAAATGGATTCAGATTGCTGCACAATAGTTCTTTCTTGGGGTTCACAGAAGATCCTATTTATAGGAGGATATAATACTTTAATAAACATGGCAGACCGATCTGAGTCCAAGTTTGTACTAGGTTATGCGTACAAAATAAATTGCCATTAAAATGATATTCAGATCTTCTATATTCATATAGATCAATGAACTATTATCGTCATACTAAACTGGTTCTTAAAAACTTCTACAGAAAACTGACCAGCATTGATGCGGTCTCTGAAAGTTCTGTTAAGAAGGTACTTTGACCAGCCATTATATTGTCACTTGCACCCATTCGAACAAATATTCGATCAACAGGCGATAGATTAAAGTCTTCTGCAGGAACATCTGCACCTAGCTGCGAAGAATAATCGATGGTGAACTTAAAAAAATTGCAAGCATGTTGATTTCACAAACAAAGTGAAACAGAAAAGCATACCTGTGCCAAAATCACAGCCATACAAACTTGGCGGAGGAGAGTCGATTTTCCACCCATGTTGGGACCTGTGAGAAGGAGAAAGCTGGCATGCCTAGCTCCACCAACTGTAATATCATTGGGGACAAAGGCACCTTTGCCTAGAGCATCACTTCTGAGAACAGGATGTCCTAGACCTTTTGCTGACAAACATGGTACTTCACTTGAAGACGGTGGACTCAATATTGTTGGTTGGCATGAATTTCCTTCATAATAGTCACTTGCAATGGATAAGCTGATCAAAGCATCCAATTCTGCAGAACATCACAAATATAAAGTCATGCAAAACAAGAAGATGGAATCTTAGAACTAGTACTTGAGGAAAAACAGATGCTTAAAATCTGCAATTAAGGTGCTTAAAATCTGCAATTAAGGTTCGTTGCTAAGAAAATATGGCACTATAGCATGTAATCGAGGAAATAGTTTCTTGCAACATGGTGGCCAAAGCAGGAAAAAAATATAGTGATAGCCTAAATTCTGGGGAATAATTAAGGTATTTCTTAGTCATGGCACAAATATAGCACTTATTTTATGGTTAATGAGATGAAGCTGGAAAAGATATATTTTAAATAGCACTACAAGACATCATTCACAAACAAGCCATGTGGGCCCAAATCAGGTGAAAGACAGGAACCACGTAGCTCAATATATGGGAAGTTGCAAACTAAGAGTATCTTTAATGGTTACAATAACCTTTATGTTGCCACATAGATACCCGGTCGAACTTTTTATACTTATAGGTAATTATAAGCTCCCAATTGGTCATCTTCAAAACTTCCATAATAAAGTTTTAAGCTCTACATAGAAGCCACGTTATATCCAGGCAAAGTTAAGATATAAGTGTGAAGTTCCTAACCGCACACCAGATATCATATATTCTTATTTAAGCCCACATAGGTGCCACGCTATATGCAAGCTAAGTTTAAGCCTCTGCGCAAAAATTATCAATTTAAATATTAATTAATTCAAATAATTAATTTCAAATCAGATGAACGACACCCAGAAAATCCAAATTGTTTTCTAATGATGCATCGCGAAACCCAGTCAAGGACTAAAGGAGAAAGTCGATCTCTTCGTCTACCCCCATTCAAGCAAGACCTAGGTTTGTTTTCCCCACAACCTTGTGAGGCTAGTAAAAGTACCAGATCTAGGTCATGTTAGTGACAGAACCTGGTGGATCTATTTGTTTCCCCCTGAGATATAATGTTCAGATTCATATCTGTTCATCATTCCCCAAGACCTGCTCGTCTTCCCCAGATTGTCTGTTTTAAACTCCATTTAAAATTTGTGTCTGATCATTGGAGGCGTGCTGTTCAAATCCAGACCTATTAGTTATTCACCCTTGAACAGATATATCCGCCTTCCACCATATCCTAGTGAATTTCAACCCTCCAATACATTTTGAAAAAGAAGGTATCCAGATGAATTTCTAAGGCTAAAATGGGTAAATGAACTCTTTATAAATGATATGCAGAGACTGGCGACACCAAATACATCTTGTGTAATGTTTTTTAAGAATACTAGAATACAGACTCTCATGATCACTAAAGAAACGGACCAAGAGAGAGAAGCCACCACTATCGTGACCCTGTGGACTTGATCCTCCATTCCTCCCTAACTAAAAATATGTAGACAAAAATTGACTCAGTGAACAATCTTTAATCTTCCTAATTTCCATCTTGTTATTTATATTAAAGACCAGTTTGAACCAGTTTTGAGATGTTTATTTCAGTTGGTTTAAACCTGAGTCGGTTTTAATATGGCAAAATCTCACACTCAACAAAGATTTGAAACCATTCTTTTAAATCTATAATAGATGACTTAGCCCCAGCATACACTACTCTATGCAAGTATCTCTTCTTACGAGCGACATAATTATTCTGATTGCACATTTTGAAATGTTGTGGCTACGATCAGAGGATAACTTTTGGTAGGATAATGTTGTTGTACAGAACAAGTTCAGTTGTGTTAAATGCCAAAATGTGTCTACCTGCAGCTGCAGAAACCAACTGTCTCCACTTAAGATGATGCTCACAGAAACGCCCAATCAACCTCTGCAGAATACTTTTTAGTTTAGATTCTTTCTCCGCTTCAGCTAGAGAGAGTTCCCCTAGTAGCTTCTTAATTTGAGGAGTCCAGTACCTTGAGAATCCCTGCATTTTACTCCAAGAATGTAAAAACTCAATGCAGATTCAAAACCCAAAGTACGTAACAAGTGCACTGAACAATAAGAAAAAGCTCCCACTTCTTAGACCCCCAATGTGGTGTGTACACTCAAAAGAGAGGGAGGAGACAGTGATACAAAGCGTACACCAAATGCTAACCAAAATTTCATTTGATTTTAGCCACATTCCTATTCAAGCCAACAATAAATACACGATCTAAACTATGGATAACATGCGGGAGAACAAAACTCATGACGCAGCTCATTCAGAAACATTTTTATATCCCCTTCCAGCAACTAAGGCCTAATTAACCTACTTAAAACTTCATTTCTAAAATAATAGCCATACAGAAAACATGTATCAGCACATCCTAGAAGGAAGTTGTGTGGAATGACAACAATGGACAGACGATAAGTAGATCCCATTAGAGTGTTGTACATCTATTGGCAAGCATCAACATTCCAATTTTACAGTGCGCCAAAGAAAAAGGGTAGCGGTGCTTTCCAAAAGCTCAGTTGGTCAGATCTGGGGAATCGTACACCCGGCCCTGATTTACTTCCCAATTTCCTCTAAGAGAACTTGATAGATTATCTTCTTGACTTACAAGGGGGTTCCTCCTTTTGTAGCAGAAAAAGATAAACAAATCCAAGACAGACACACCCACCCCTTTGTATCTGGGACAACTGAAGAAAAGTGTATGTTGCTAAAGTGATTTCTTTTATAAATAAATATTTTTATAACCAGAAACTACAGCAAAAGCTCTTACCTTTTTTGATGATCGGAGTTCATAGTCACGAGGGATGCTTCCTTGCAAGCTCTCAGGTACTTCTAAAAGGTACAGGTCCTTTCCTATTGTAACATAATTGATCTACAAAAGAATTATCAAAGAGATTCTCAGCTTTCAACATAAAAAGCAAATGAGAGAGTGCTACAAAGAGAAAGCTACTTTCAATTCTTAGAGCACAATCATTAAATAAATATTTCCTTTGTATTTACTCTAAGGAATCACCTAATGACATCAAAAGTCACATGCCAGCCTCATATTACCACATCAAAACCTGTTTGACCCGAGTCATTTTAATTTTACAGGTGCTTTTAGCTCGTCGGATTTAAGCAATTTTCATTCTAATCAGTCTTCAACTACGTTCAAATCGAGTTAATTTAATATTCATAAAGGCGTTAACTCATTAAATGGTGATAGCTGTGCATTTATGTAAAATTGTTTGCTAGTGGCTCTCTTCACTTGCTCACTTTTATTATATATTGATTCAGATCTTCACATTGAAATCAGACTTCTCATGTAAATGTGCAATGAATACATGTCAAAGTTGATTCCATGTTGTCAAACGCCCTCTAAATCTTGTTTTTTCTGTGTAAGAAACTTGACAAAACACCAAAAAGGAAATTCCTATCAAAAAGTTGTTGACATTTTCCTTTTAGTTCATTACATCAAGTGTTTTGAATTGGAAAAGGAATTCTCGTGAGTCAAACTTAAACAAGGAGGACAGACTTACTGATGCATCTCCAAGTACTTTACGTTGTTCCTTCAGATGACTTGTCAAACAAGATTCAACCTCCTTGAGTATTTTACATGCGGAGTCATATTCTTTGTCAACTCCTTCATGAGGTATGATGCGTCCGGTTCGATCAGCTTCTACCCAATCAAAAGCCTCCTTGAAGTCGTTTATTACAGAATGCACATCAGGTATACCTGTACATAGTTTAGGGCCAAGTGAGACACCCCACAAGTCTTACATCAGAATATACAGAATAGGAAATCTCACGCATACCAGAGGTTAATAAACTGCCAAGTAGTGTAGATTCAACATTATTCCGAACCACGCTGAGAGAAGAGAACGCTCCGGCCAATAACTCACAACCACGGAGAGCACTAATCAATTCTTGAAGTTTTCTCTTTCCTGCATCCTCATAAAGAATCACTTTATTTGCATTCCTCCCATTACCTTCACTGTAAACAATAAGGAAAGGAAAATAAATCCAATATTAAAGTGCAAAACAGTGCATTTTAATCATTTGACAATTGTCGGTACTTTTACCAGCGAGCAAAGAGGCGTGAAAGCAATCGTTCCATGTCTGGAAGCCTAGACAACTCTTTTCGGAAATCAAGAACAGAGGATTGCGCATCTCCCTGAAATATGAAATAAACATTACAAAACCAAAAACATCAAAATGAATACTAGTACATGTATTTATATGACATTTACCTACAGTATTTCACATTCCACACAAATAGCAGATGCATGCTTTTACAAACTCGCACTACAAAATTCTCTCTAGACTATTCTAATGAGACTTTAAATGCGCAGACTGAATATCACAAGATAACAAAAACCCTCCTCCGAAAGCAAATCAATTTATATTTGAACTGAGTACTCAAAACAAAAACGTATTTTTTTGGAATAAGAAAAAACACAGTTCAGCCCAAACCATTAAAGATCAAACAAGTAACTCGTCACTTACTCTTAAACTTGCTACAGCATCCTGACGTTCCTTAATTGACCTTGGATGATATAGTGGTCTTGCAAGCCAACTCTTGAGCAATCTTTTCCCAAATGCAGTCACACAGTGATTCAACTGTGCATACAGTGTCCTACATTACAATTATTTTAATAAGGCAACATAGAAAATTATAGTAGAGTGAATGCAAACATGTAAGACTTACCCTGATGAGCTTCCATTTCTGTTGTTTTCAAAAATCTCAAGGTTCTCAATGGCAGCTGAATCAAGAACCATGTATGGTTTTTGAAAAAGATCACGAAATCCCGAGCACGGAAGTAACTCAAATTTAGCAAATCTAAGCAAAGTTTCATCTAAAAAAGCTTGTCTCAGGTAAAAAAGGGACCCTCCAAAAGCAGAAAGAGCAGAGCTACCATTCTCACCAGCATCCACTAACTCGGACAGTACATCTGGCAGAACCCTTGCATGATCCTCCACTGTATTTGAATCAAGTACACCACAATCTTTCTCATATACTGGTTGATCTTTCAGACGCTTGTAGACATCTCTGATTTCATCAACAGTTCGGCTAGCATTCCAGAACTCCGAGTCTGGTACCAAATCATTTACTAGAGGGTTTCTTGTATGCCTCAACAAAACTCTTTCACTTTCAGCACTGAGCACTTTTGCAGGCTTAATTATTTCTACAGGCCTTAGCTCAGTTAGCAACGCACATAGGGAATTTCGCTCTGAATCATCACCAAACTGGCAAAGCAAGTATGGTAACCCACTGAAGAACATGAGTCACAAGCAAAGTAGTAGAACTGGCAATGAAATAGATTAATAAACTTCTTTAATTTTAAATACCCTGATGGACACCTTTTGATGATTGACACCAAATCATGGGTTCGCATAGAATGAGTAAGAGGAGGACCTCTTCGTGAGACTGACTTGTATAAAATCATTCTGACATTTCTATTCTCATCAATTGTCAAATTGGAAGATAGTGACTATTCTGCTGCCTAATTTATTAAAAATATTAATGTTTTCACCAAGTCGACCCTACTTAACAAAAAACACAAGACCTTTTGTTGGTAAAATAACCCCGATTTTATAAGATTATCATATCCAGACATAATACCATATTGCGTCCTTTCTCTTTCTCTTGTCTTTGATCCTGCATGACTTTCGGCCACATAAGGTCATCAACTGAGACTCCTACACATGAGCATGATCTGATTTCACTAATATCATGTCAATGAGCTCAACTAAAGGTGTCCTATTGTCAGTTTGGCCACATGCAACCACTCTTTCACATGATTTCAATGGAAATCTACCAAACTAATAAATGAGCTCGGTTTTGTGCAGTCAAAATCTTACTTTTATGTGGGCACAAGCCATTACTAAGGTTTCAAATGCATCCCATTTTCATGCAAGGCATGCCAACACACACTAACAAATGTCAAACTTTAGCAGGGCCTATATATGACTGTGTATCATTTTAAATATCCGTGATATATATTACAAATCTGCTTGGTTTTAGAGAAAACAAATTTTGGAAGAAACCCCAAGTGGTGGTTGAAATGACAAAGAGATTATTATTAGGGAGTTATATTTTCCTCAAACTATGCCTTAGCGACTGATGCAGGGATAGGATAATAATGGCATCATGTGTAGATATATTACATGTGAAGTGGAAAAAATGTAACACGTCTGGGAGAGTGATACCGTACACATTGGGGGGGGGGGGGGGGGGGGAATAGATTGTACCCTTTTCTTTTGAAATTCAAATGCCAAAACCTTAGATCCATAAGTCAGGTTTTGAAAACATGCATATATCTGGAGAGTGCTTCAAAAACCTTTCAGACAAGACCACCCATGAACACCGATTTCTAGAAGAAGAAGAAATATGCTTATGAGACACTATGTAAAATGTGCCATATGAATGAACAATGTGCTTGAGCTATAACTCTGATACAAGTTGTCGTCCCATAGACATAAATCCCACATGTTATAGGCACTCCGCACTCCAGTATGTGCTTAAAGCACTAGCATGCTGTAGGCCTGCAAATTATATAAATTTCTTTTCTATGGTTACCTTTGGTGGGGAGTGGCCTAGTATATTAAACACACGGAGGACTATAACTACAAACTGAAAGATATTAATTATGATATATGACACTCATCAGATAACCATATCACAAATCATTGTGACTAAGCTAAAACTTCACAGACTTAGACTGGCATTACCTGTCCAAGGATAAACTTGCTTGTCGAAACATCAACGACACAAACACCGATTATTAAGTTTTCTTCTTTACTCTCTGAAACCCAGAAGCTTTCTGTTACTGCCATCAGGTATGAAGCATCTGGGTTGGTTGCCATAATCTCTCCTTCAGTAAGAGTTCCCTTTGTGACCACAGCACATACTTCACGTTTCACAACCTTTGAATACAATAAAACATGTCAGTTGCACACTCGTTCTTAAAAATGATTTCTATAACAAACCAAGCAATATAAACTGAAACGGAAACGACAAGTGACTTGAGAACATCATGCGTACGGCCTTGTAATAGTACACCAACATCAACCACACTTATTTTAGGCAGAAATACTACAATGACTTAAATCATGAAGCTCATTAACCCAGCAATATAGACAACCATTTCCCAATGATCAATGATATCCTATACAAAATGAACAGATAATGAGACGAATTAGGGACCAGTACTTGCAGGTTAGCTTTCTACGATGGGTCGCACATTTTCAGATATTACATTTAGTATAATTTAGAACAAATATGCACGCACGCCACAGTTTGGCTAAAAAACATTGCTCTTGACATCCTTTGAAGTTGACAGAAAAAAAAATTCCCACCAACTCAACCGGAAAAATAAAGAGATATCACACAAAATTTCCATCACTTCTTAAGGATATGATGAAGCATGAACTAACCTTATCCTTTGAACCCTTCTCTTTACGACGAATCTCGAGCTGCTCGGGTGTTTCCGTTTGCTCTACAACGAGAATGCGATAACCCTGCACAAACAAGACGGTTGATTTGAAGAAAGGTTTACAAAAGAACGAAGGAAAGTAAATCAGAGGTTGTCAAGAAAAGATGGTATCTTATACATCTTCACATCCTATTTGACAAGACAGCAAATGCAAAATTATGAGTTTAGAAAAAAATCATCTAATATGTACATACCAAATCATTAGAAAACAACCTTGAAATCAATAAAAACAAAAGACCTACCTAGTAATAAAAATCAACGTATCAAGCATAAGACTTCTCATCAACAGTTCCCGCAATATGTGTTTAGCTATGGTTTTTTTAGAACAAAAAGAAGTGTTTTGCAATATATCAGTGGAATGAAAATGGATGTGTTCTTGTCTACTGCGATTTTCTAATCGAAACTGTGGGTAAGCTTCAGGGACCAATAGATTAAGAACGAATTCATCGTGACATTTTCTAGATATCCTGGAATTTTCTGATATTTGCCTGATGGCGCCAATATCTTGGTGGAGGCTCTTACGGGCATCTTTAACGCGCACTGATGTGATAAGGTGAACATAAAACAGGGAGCCTCCCTGTAATATATATAAGGTACATACGATAAGGTGAGCATAAAACATGCATGAAATACATAAAAATTTAAGACTCTAATCTCAGAACCACATATAACTTCCTCTGGGTGCTAGAGGGTTAATGGTGATAAGTTTAGATGTGCTTGCAAGCTGGGCCATAACTAGAAATGATATTGATAAGTTCAGCATTTACTTGCAGGTTAGTTGAATACAAACACTTAAGAATTGATATTGATAACCCATTGGTGAGTGTTTTGTTGTACACTTATGCCTACAAATACAAACACTTAAGAATGCTGTACAATGTTAATAAGTTGTATATAAAACTCTTTCTTTCATCAAAAAACATATAACATTGCAACTTTATAAACAGTAATTACTTAAAATGTTATTTTTAGGATTAAAAAATGCCTATAAAATATATTGTCAATTTAATGGAGTCTGAGTGGTAACCTAATGAAGAAAGATGTTCTTAAAACCTTTCAAACAACAAAGTTCAAACCCTCACAAATGAAATGTAATGCTAATTTTGCACTACCAAAACTACGAGATTCAAACATGTTGCTTCGGTTTAAGAAAATATGTACCACTATTGAAAGAGAAAGTTAGTATACTACTACTATCAGATGATAGGCAATGTGAAACAGGAATAAGTGTCTCAAAGCAAACCTTTTTAGCCAATTTCTCCACATTCATTGTAAAATTCTTTTCTGGAAATCCACAATGAGGTTGCTCCCCCTGATAAGATAAGCATATTTGAAACTTTGACCACAAACTCTAGAAATCACATAGAAGTCTGAATGAAAAAATATATACAAGAAACAAAATTGAAGCATCAGTTGCAGCTAAATCTAATATGCATCTGCTAAGATTAGTTATTTCCTACACATCCCTAAAAGTATATCTTTACATGGGAACACACAACCAATTACATGGGCCGAAGTGTACACCACAGGACAGAGATATGGAATAACCAAAGATCATGTACCTTCATGTATTGCAAATCAAGTTCTTTTGCTCCTATATGTGCGTCCATTTCAAAAAGTTCGTAAAATTTTCCCATCTGGCAAAAAGTAGAGATAAAATGTTTACCTGAAATTTTGTGCTGGCATCCACTCTCAAATCCAATAGAAAGTATAACTATACCTTGAAAAACAAAACCTTGTCCATATGCTTTGCCTTGAACTCCCACCATTGCCTCTATAATTGAAATAAATAAATACATAAACAACATTATACAGAGAACTAAACTTTAATACATATATTGAAGAACTTTAACAACCATCTTCTAAAAACATGTACCTGGCCCTCAGACAATCTCTTTAAGAAATCAGGAGGCAGGTATAGAGTTCTGTTATCATAGTTAAGATCTCCAGGTCGCCTCCTTTTAGCATCCCTACGTTCTCTATGATATGGAAACAGACAATCAAATCTCAAGAGAAGATAATGATAGCCATGTCAGAAATCAAATGTGTGCCAAACTTTTCGGGTCAGTAAGTGCATGTTGTAAAATGGATTGATTGACATATGAGTTTGTCTAATCTGGACTCGTATGGGATCGAAGTAAGTTTCCTTCTATATGATTCATGAATATAACATTCACTTCTAAATAACTGAAAGGCACAAAAGACTTTAGTGTTTTAGTCTTTATAAGACATCATTTCCCACCATGGTTACCATCCTCTCAAAAAAAAAAAAGTTCATTCAGACATTTACAACCTTGCCATAGTTGTGTTCAAGTTTTGTTTAATTACTTCTAATCTACGCAGGGTGTATGGAATCTATCTTTTCATTCTAATTATGGCAGTTGCGTTCAAGTTTAAGATTTATCCAAAAGCCACAACTTCTTAATTTGGTAACACTCTTTCAATAAAGTTTTGAATATTTAAGTGAGCTGGATTTTTGTAGCATTCTCCATTTTAAGGATATAATCTCTACAAAAAACTAGACATTAATTCCATGAGTAGGTATATTTTCGTGGTTGTGGAGCTTAGGGATGTAAAGTTGTCCCAACTCCAATGTATATGTGCATATCCGAATGTGTGCAAGTTTTCACAAAAGTTTCAGTGGTACTTACACCCCAAGGAAGCGAAACTTTTCTGCTTCGCGCATATTAAACCGTTCAGCCACATCAACTGTCAAAATATTATTAACAACATCAGGTGATTGCCCTCCTGCAGCAACAGAGAAAGAGGGAGGGGGTCAGTTGGTGAAAACATGAGAGAGTATTTTCTTAACTAGACTCCAGTTATTAAACCCAATATATCAGTATCATGGAACAAAGACAATGACATCAAGCTAATTTAAATCATATAAATTTAAAGATAATGACTCAGAACAGAAACCAAGCAAGATGCAAGCCTGTAACTGAGATGTTTGCAGTATCTAATCAATTCGCAGAACTATAGTAGGGTCATTGTCATTTGATTTTAAAAGTAAACTATTTAATGTGTCTGTCTTCTCTAAGAATATAATGAGCTCCGCGACTGAAAACTTCATATGACAAGAATACACAAACCTACCAAAGAAATCTTAAATGAACCAAACTTCAAGAATTATCTATTAAGTGCTCAGAACCTAGACTTAAATCTGTCTGAAATTCAATGGTGAAGCCACTTTATGTTAATGTAAAAATGTCCTTCTTTGTAAGAGCTTTAACTTAAAAGATTCTATCAAACACTAATTACTGTCATTATTACTATTAGAATGAAAAGATAGATTCCAAACACACTTAGTAGACTTAAGTAATAAAACAAAATTTGAACTTCACCTATGCACTCTATAGCCTGCAAACCACGCATATTAGACAAGCTGGACGAATCCAGCCGAAAGCAAATTAAAGGCTAAGCAATTCCTCACAAGTGTGGAATAATTTTAGTAGTTATAGCTAGTAGTATGTGTCCACTAATCAATAATATCAATGTTACCAAAGTTTAGAGTGCAAGACGTGCAATAAATGTAAACATCTCTTCTAGTCTATAGAAATCAGACTCAGCAGCATTATGAGCATGCAAGTCAACCTGAGTACATGAATTGTCAAAGTTACAAACTTGCTCTATCTAACGTATTGCACTCTGTCAACTTTACACATTCGAATTCATGTACTCAGGCTGACAAACTCATGTACTCAACTTTACTCAATTATGCCCCTGAAGTTTTACAAAACACATATTACAACAAGAAGCGCCTGAAAACCCAATTATTTTGTTGAGTAAGAACTTCAGCTTCTAACTAACCATAATCTATATCATAAAATTTGAATCCTATAATATTTATCATCTTTTGTTCCACACAAATTGAAATACCTATTCCTCTCAAAATGATTTCAACAAGTTGCCTTGAGAAAATGAATTCAATAATGATTTAGAAAACTCAACAAGTTTCCTACCATATGTTTTCTTTTAATATCGGGAGAGTTTCATCCATTCTACAGTATTTGAAAAATAAAATAAAAAATTGGATGGCTATAAAAGCATCGATGTTTTTATTTTTCTTCAATTTAAGAACCAAAATCCTATTAGCAGATTCTATCATTCACCTTGTCTTGTATATTAAGCCTTTGAATTCATTTATAATCATTTAAGAAAACTAGAATATTAATAATGATCCTTTCACCCTACTTCTAGACCTGAGATTCTTCAGATCTAAGCAAATCCTCCTTCTACATGTGATATATATACAAATAACAAGATATTTAGCTTGGTGGGGAAAGGGGGAGAAAAAGTATAAGGCCCTCCTTATTTGTATGTAAAAATGAAATTGGCACAAGAATAATTTTCTCACTGAGACTCTTTAATTGGTAATTAGTATTCTTCATATCGGATTACATGACAGGAAATAAATTTTTAACATTTACTTACTTTCGGTGTTAATTACTGGCTCAATTAACCTGCCACCAACATTCTGGTGTATGATCTTCTCCTGCTTTCCACTACTCTTATTCTTTTTACCAGAACCTAGCTCCACCCCATCATCTTTCTTTCTCTTTTTAGACTCTGTACTCTTTTTCCCTCGTGTTTTTTTGGAAGTTCCAACATCTTTGTCTTCCTCTTCATCCTCATCAACCAAATCAATCTCTTCTGAATCCTCATCAACCAAATCTATCTCTTCTGAATCCTCATCATTAACAGTCTCTTTCGTTGAATTCTTTCCCCAATCTTCATCCGCAGAATCATCTTCTCTCTCCCCTTCCTCATCATCATCCTCATCATCAAACACCAATTTCTCAGAAACCAAATTCCTATTCAACCTACGACTCTTTCTCCCCTCATTACTTTCATCTCCTTCTTCCAAAACTGATTTCACAGAACCTGAATTACGCTTCAACCTCTTAAAGCTTTTCACTTCCTCTTCCACCCACTCAATCTTCTCTTTATTGAGATCCAACACTTCTTCTTCAGCGTCATCATACTGAATCAAATGCTTACCAGACAAATCATCTAACGATTTAACATAACCTTCATACCAACTATCATCCAATGGCCAATAAACCCTAATTCTTTTCCCTACAACATTTTCTTTATACAATTTCTTCACAGATTCAGGTGTCTTCATTGTATTATTATCTGAAATAGGACTCTTTTGTGAAGGACCACCAATCACCAAAAGAGGTTTTTTCTCTTTCTTCTTAGAAGAAGAGTTAGGATTAGAAATTGGAGTAAGGTTGGGGTTAGGGTTAGGGTTAGGGTTAGGGTTTTGTTTGGAAGAAAGAGGAGGAGAAATTGAAGAAGGTTCATCAGATTTCTTGTTAGGTGTAAAGAAAGATGTGATTTGGCGTTGTTGATTGACTAATGGTGAACGACCATTGCTAAGCCGACGTGAAGGAGCCATGGAAATGCTTTTTGAGGTATGTTGAATAGAGATACTAATTAGGGCAACAAAGAAGAAGAAGAAGACGAACAAACCCTAGATGGTTAAGAAGATGGAAGATGAAGGAAATGTTGGATTGTTAAGACTTCAGAGAAGAATCGTGGCGGGAATTTATGCAATGGGTTAAGAGTTGTTTGGCGGGAAAATGTGAGAGTAGTACATTGCGCGCGGTTTCGCGGTGGCAAAATTTTACACAATTTTCCACGAAGAACGAATCTGTTTGAAAACGAATTCCGCTTTGTTAGGCATTCAGACAAACCGGGCAAAAGTGCGGCAAAAGACACATTTGCCGGTTCCTGGCAAATGGTTTATCCGCTTAAATTAGTTTGCCATCGTTTGATAATACTTTATAAGAAAGCAGACAAAACGCAATTTGACGGTTAAACCGCATTTGATAACACTTTGGCAAATATGATAACTCATATTTGCCGTTTATATTGATTTTGATAACGGATTTTATTTTGGTAAAACCTAAATAGAGTTAAGTGGCAAAGTTGAAGGTCCATTGGGCTGGGTCCAAAAAAACAAGTCCAAACTTAATTGGGTTGTGCAAAAGTGGCTACATATCACCCAATAGTTGGTAGAGTCACCCTAGTAACTCAATTAACATTTTGCAACAAAAAAAAAAAAAAAAAAAAAAAAACTTAATAATAACATTTGTTATCATTGCGTACGTACATGTATAAAAAAACACCAATAGCACCTGATGATATACAAACATTTGTTAACGAATTTGAAAAACAAAAAAAATATATCAACAATAGCACATAATATAATTAACGAAATTATATACATTAATAAAACATAGTTATAAGCTTATAGGTTTATGTAAACATAATCAAGTTTTTAAAAATGTCATCAACACAATCGCCATAGTCAGACAAAATGAACCAAACAATCCACTGAAATGCTCAACACCAAACTAGACCACATACGGTGAAGCTATAAAGTACCACAACCTTCCTCTTCTTCTGGTTCTTCCTCTTCTTCTGCTGGTTCTTCCTCTCCTGCTTGTGCTCTTTCAAACCCAATAGGCCAAGTCCTCGTCGCCGATGCCGGTATACGCCCAAAGAAAAGCCTAGGTCGTCGCCCATCACAGTGATAAATCTGAACTCTAATCCTCCCCACCTCGTGCGTGCCACAAAGACCCCAGCACTCGAACAGGATGGTGTCGCCTTCCTTGAGATTGACTGCATCTATGAAACTCTTCCACCCGTTGTAGCAAAAGTACAGAGAAGCATGACGATCATCGGTAACTTCAACCCTGTAGCTATGTTCCCCAGGAAGGATTAACACCACGCTCTTGCAGTGTTCGAACAAGTACTTGGACGCAGCCGGAATTTTCTGCCATATATCAACAGTATATATCAACATTACTAGCCATAGAATTGAAACAGTTCTGTCAAACAATTCCATATATCAACAGTATATTGAAAAAATTCTACCATATATCAACAGCCCATATATATGTTCACATTTCTTGCCATATATATCAACATTACTAGCCATTACTGTGAGGCCCAACTAATAGCCCAAAGCCCATCATTTTATGTAAGTCCATACATAATTAGGAATTTGCTTACCATGATGCAACAATTGGTGACATGGCCCTTGCTGACGGTCTTCACCCAGTATGGGTTCTCTTTAAGAATTGGCCTTAAGTTTGGTGCCATACCTGAGGTATCTCTGTAACACATATTGCAATACCCATAAGTTTACAAATGTATTACTCAACATACGTACACAATGCTACAATTTGTTCATATTAGACTAGTAATGTTCCATACAAAATATAAGCAATCATTTGTGGGTCGACAATGTTAATCCGCAACGGCGTAAGTTATACAATATGTTCCATACACAAGATAATTAAAATCGGGGCATTTTACAACCATTACATGATAAGGAATACAAAGCACTTTACGACCATTACATGATTCATATCAAAACAAAAGTTGCAAAATTAAACGATAAAAACCTCTTTGAAGAGGTGTTGGGAGACTGGATAGACAAGGAAGTTTTTGTCCTTGTACTCTGACTCAAAAACACGGAGTCTTGGAGGTAGCGAAGCCCAACTAAAATCGGTGGCTCTAATTTTGCATGACATTGGACACCACTCAAACCCCGGAAGATTGCACAAAGTATTTATGTCCATTGTCATCTTTTTAATCGTCTTTATTCGCGCCTTAACATCATATTCTGTGACATTAGCTTTTGTCGTTCCGTTTCGTAAAGTTTTCGCAACCTCAATGAGTTCATTGGTTACAAATCGGCCATCGGGTCGACGAATTATACATATCCTATCAGATAACAATATGGTGCACAAATTGTTATCCATATAGGTTGACCATTGTGGGGGATTGTCGTTGTTCATACTTCTTAACAATTCTGTGAAAGAAAAATTACAATATTATTTTAAATTAAAATTAAAATGTGTGTTACATATAACATAATAAATTAAAATGTGTCTTACATATAACATAAATGTCTAGTCACGACTACAACAATCACAATAATTGGCACAATCCCACGTACATGGGTTGCCT
The DNA here is from genome assembly GCA_023053565.1 of Aquilegia eximia. NCBI lineage: Eukaryota > Viridiplantae > Streptophyta > Magnoliopsida > Ranunculales > Ranunculaceae > Aquilegia > Aquilegia eximia. Next base: position 10,051,210 of record JALIGU010000004.1, on the reverse strand, counting down.
AAGCAGTGCAAACAAACACCATCATCAAGTTGTGGTAAAGAAATGTGCTTCCAATAGTTTGCGCAATCACCATGACAAGGGTTTTGAAGACATTTCGTACAAATCATCTCAAGGTCTCCTCCAGATGGTGGCGATACATGGAATGGATACAAGAATATAATTCCTGGGCATGCTTGATTAGCGCATTTTGCAAAGCATACCCATTGCTTGTCATTGTTCCCCATTCCCTTTTGCATTTTCATCAAACCATCGCAACCAAGGTTGTCACAATGCATGAATGGTTCGATTATTGGCAAACAAGGGAGGAATTCAAACCGCCCGTATTGGTTAATTTTGTATAAATTGCACGCTTCTCGGATCCTTTCATTTTCGTCAGTGATAATAGTTCGTTTTAGGCGGATGAAGTCTATTAAACTAACCAAAAGTTTTGTGCACTCCCAAATGTCTTGAAATCGACTAGCTAAGTGGCCTAGTTCCTTTCTTTCAACAACTCCCTCCATCTCGTGGAAACGAGCAGAAATATCTGTCCAATAACTTGTACCGGCATGATTAACCGGAGGACAAGTGTGTATCGATACCCACGCGAAACACAAGTTCACGTCTTCCTTAGGAGTCCACCACACCATTATCTGAGTTTGATTCTAGACCTAATATTGGCAATCCAAAGATAATAAAAATTATAATATTACCAAGATATTATACGAACAACAACCAATAAATCCACCCACTCATAGATAATTAACAAAGACAATTACCGCCTACATATTTAAGAAAGAGTTGCATAAATCACTTTTTAAACCTCACAAACACACTCGTTGCCTACAAACGATACTTTGCTGACAGTTCCAAGTACACCGGGTACGCTGGAACATACATGTTTCTAATGTGTGTGTAATACTCGGGTATCTCTTCCTCAAGGGCAATCCAGTCATCGTCCGTTGCAATCACCGTACTTCTTTCATTGTCCCAATGAAATCCTGGATGCTCTTCACACAACTCAGTGATAAGTTTAGCCAAACGTTTCAAATAACACAAACGAACCCAGATGTTTTCAACATACAAATCCAGCCTAATGTCCTGATCTAAAACATCACAAGCATTTATCATCTGCCAGCATAGCAGTGCACATCGTGTGGTCCGTAGCTGAGGTTCACGCGAATAATTCGCACCATTCCCACTGACTGAAATAATTCAGCGCAGTCAGTTTACATTACACAAGATATATATATATTCTGAACAAGACACAACTCGACAACTCGACAACACATTGTAACAAGACTTAACCATGCCCAGAAAAATTGCTAACACAAACAAAAGTATGACAGAAAAATCCAAGAAAACTGTTCCCACTGACTGAAACAATTTTGATCAGTCAGAAAAAATTACACACATGCGACAGATAATACATAAAGTAGAGACATTCAGATAAAACCAATTGTACATAAACAATTCAATATCAACTGTTTCAAACTAGGACAAGATTAACATAAAGTTAACATAAAGTAAACATTCGAATTGTACTACTGTTTCGAAACATCAAGTTAACATACAGTAAAAGGTACTATTGTTTGAACCCCCAATCACTGAACCTGAACTGAAACAAGACACTACTCCCCAGCCCACTCGTCCCCATTGAAAGGCTTAACATAGTTAAGCTTATCAACCAACCAATCAGCCCTCAGATCAGCGTCCATCCCAAGAAATATCTTCGCCTGCTTGTCTTCAACGCCAAGAAAGTCAAGACCCTTCAGATACAAAACTCTGTCCCCATTACTCACCTATTTGATTGCATCACACAGCTCATCGATGTTAGGACCAGCGAATGCCACTGCCAAGGTCTTAACAGCTTCCATGATGCCTGCAGCATAATCAGAGTTCTTGCGCTTATTCTGAATGGGTTGCACTGGGGGTGGGATTGGGTGCGCACGAGGGGCAGATTCATTGCAGTTGCTAGAGCTCTCATTGTTTGTTCCAGTTGTTTCAGTAGCAGACGCAAATGTTTCATACAATCCAATACCAGCACCAACATCATCCCCCAATTCAGTATACGAATCAGCCCCAACTGCATCTGTTCATTGTGTATATTCTGTGAGTAAGTGTATAGGTTTGAACCGAAAGCTTTTGAAAAAACGTTGACCAAGGATTATAGCTTACCGGGTACTCCAGGAGACCCCTCGACTTGTTCTTCATCAACTTCATCACCAGCGCATGCCCCTTCACCACTTGCATAGTCATTACCGATGATGAGGCTCAATTGTTCAAAATATGGAAAATGCTTACCACGAAGGCTACGGGCTTCAGGATGAGCCTGTTAAGCACCCAAAAAATCGTTACCATCCTATAGCACATCATTTTACTAACTAATTGATCAAACTGATAAAAGTACGTGCCTTACCAGAAAGTATCTCTCCCATACATCCTCTTCGGCAGCAACAACAGTCTTGTTATCAAAATCAAAGGTAAATCCAAAGCCCGACAAATCAAGAAGTTCCTTACACAACTTGTAGTCCTTCCTAAGTGTCTTGAGCCTAGCCCGCACATGTTCAGAAGTGACACTCATGTGGAGGGTTGTATTGACACTCTCTGCAGCTGCTTTCAAGGATTCAGTCCTTATTCCATTATCAGCTCTCTTGCCATTCCTTAACACCTCTTCATACAAGGTGTTTAGCATGACCTCTTCCATCTTTTTTGACCATCTTATATGGGACTTGGTAGCTGGAGTTGGCTTGTCAGATGGAAAGTATTCCGGTGCCGGTGCAGCATTGCCTTTCTTGCTCTTTCTATTAAGCTTCCTAAATTGTCCGCTCGACATGGTTGTACCTGATGATATCCAAATTCACAACTATTACATACACCAAACAACCATTTAATCCGAAAACATATTAGCTTGTACAACATACATACATCCAAATTATCATCTTCAAACATCCATACATAACCTTATTCAAACATCAAAGACAAATTATTCCAACTTATTACAACCCAATAAAATTATTCCAAACAACTTCTCAAGTTAACAAATACAACACCACCAAGCTCACTCAGCAACTCCTTCATTATAATTAACATAGTTACTCCACATCTCCTTTTTTAGGTCGTCACGCCATTTAGTCCAAGCCCGTGATGCAGCAATGAGTATGCCTCCACCTTGTTCATTAGCACCCTCGTTCGCCTCAGGCGGAATCGGTTCTTCTGGTTCCTCCAAGTCTGGCTCTATTTCATCGGTTGGATCATGATCTTTGAGGAAGTTGTGGATCGCACAACACGCCAACACTATCTTTGTGTGGGTCTTCACATCATGGAATGGTGCTTTACTCAAATAAGCGAATCGCTTCTTCAACACCCCTATGATCCTCTCAACAACATTACGTAGCATGGAATGCCGACAGTTGTACAACTCTTCGTCAGTTTCTACGGCGCGATGTCCTTGTTCTTTGACATGGTATCGGACGCCACGATAAGGGGTGAGGAAGCCAGGACTTAATGCGAAGCCCGCATCCGCAAGGTAATACTTACCCTTGGGCAAGGTTAACCGTCTTCCTTGGCGAGTAACCGCACATCTCAACAACCGGCCATCATGCGCCGAGCCTTCCCATCCAGCCAGAACATAAGTGAATCTCATGTCGAACGTACACGCGACTAGAACATTTTGAGAAATCACTCCCTTACGGTTACGATACCTTGGCTGATCATCGATGCGCACTAAGGTGGGGAAGTGGGTACCATCGATTGCACCGACATCGTCCTAATGAAGGTATGACCTAGTTAGTAATCGAATAATTTGATTCTAGGGTGATAAAACACACGATGATTTTTCTAACCTTGAAATACCGATGCCAAAAGACATTGCCAGCACCATCAGCGAGGGGTGAGTTCTGATCAGTAGCATTGACAACCACTTGCCTGTACAACTCTACGCAATCATTCAAGACCAAGTGGAAGTAATGACTCACAGTTTGACCAGAACGCCTAAACTCGTGACGTGTTATTCTACACCAATTATCGTGACCAACTATAAGCAAGAACATTGTAACTTGTTCTTCAACCGACACGTACCGAGAGTCGGTTAAACCTATAGTCTTCAACCTAGCACATAAGCGATGGAATGCAAAACGCCTCATCCTCAATTGGTCATGGCAGTCATTGTCATTATCGGTATAGAAACGAGCTAAAGTTGCGCCACGCGCTGAATCCCTATTGTAGGTATAGGGAGCCCTAGGAACTCTAGGAACACGGGTACGTCTTGCGTTCGAGGCAATATATTGCAATAACCAGTCCACAGCTACGATTACAACAGTAGCTGTAACCAAACGTTGATCCTCACTGGACATTCTACATAACAAGCGGTCGGTAAGTATAATAATAAGGTTAATCATATAACTAGTTAGGAGAAGGTTAGTCGTTAATCGTTAATCGTTAATCATTAGAGTGCTTAGTAATATCAATTCGTAAATGGTTAGAACATTCTAGTTCATAATTTAACAAGGTCATTATTGTTAATAATGCCTTTTTAATCAAACATTATAATAAATGGTTATTTTTACATCTTCAAATTTAACAAATTGTTTACATAGAATATCATAGTACGAATAACAACTTAATCAGCAGTGCAATTACAACAACTAGCATCACCAACACCAACTTCTTGACAAACCACCAAAAGTCGTCCACCACCACAACATTGTTTGTTCCACCAATGTTTAAGGGTTGACGACCGACTATTGGAGGTACAGGTGCCTGAGATTGAGCGACAGATTGGTAAGATTGACCAGATTGCTCGGGCAGTTGTGGCGCATGAATAAAAGGCTGGGACAAAAGATGTTGGGGATCACATAAAGGACGAGATGATTGACAGAATCCATTCGTAAGTTGTTGCTGAAGCAAATGTCTTGCTTCGGCAATAGTATAAGCACCACGCCAATCAGCGATACTAAATCCGTCTGTCTGTGCCTTGCACTCTTCCCAAGTAGTGTAGATACCCGGACAAAACCCACGGCGCACAACGTAATAACAATACTTACCCATTATCTGAAAATTATTAATTCAAATGTTTTTAACATGATGGGTTATCAGATTTCAATTTATGAGTTCATATTCATTCTGTTTTTTAATTATTAAAATATAAAAGAGGTTTATTTTCGGGTATAGTTGTCGCAATCATATTGTATATGTGATTGCAAACAGTTCTAATAAATAGTGTGACTCTAAACAGTTCTAATTAGTATGATTCTAAAAAAATTAAAAAAAACCATGGCAACAATATATTTTATACAGAATTGATACTACAAACATGGCAGCAATATATTGTCTGCAAAATTGATACTAAAAACATGGCAGCAATATATGCTAAAACAATTACAATATAACAAGACAAAAATATATTACCCTAAAAAGTATTCATACTTAAAAACATGGCAGCAATATATAGTTAGCATTTACATGCTAAAACAATTACAATATAACAAAGACATGCGACAATATGTCAGCATTTATTACGTGAAGAACGAAGAAACAACATACCTTGAGCAGATAAGCTAGACAGTAAGCGAGACAGCAAATTACGAGAGGAAGCGAGACTGAAATGATGAGAGTGAGGTAAGAACTAATATACATTACTAAACATATTCGATCAAAACATTTTATAAAAATAAAGTCATACCTGGTACTGAGAGTGGGGTAGATGAAAATGGAAGTCTGCAAAAAATAAAAACGATATATCAATCGTCGTTGTACAACAATGTTATATAAGTGTTGTAAATAAATGTGGCAAGAGTTAAACCAACTAAAGTCTGAAGCTAGTTGTAAACTTGTGCTTGAGACCAAAAATCCAAAAAATACTCTATTTACTACTGAAGCTTTATTTTTATTAGATGTTTTTATATTAAAGTTAGCCATCTTTATTAAAACTGAAGCGAAACCATGATTGGCAGTCTTGTTCCATACGGGTGTGTGGGTGTTGGTGGGTGCTTAAACAAAACCGTGTACATCTCTGATTTTTATTTGTAATCCTCAAAGAACAATTTAAGCAGGTAGAGATATACATACAGTAACACTATTATATTGGTCATTGGTGTACGTAAGTGTAGTTGTATCAAAATCAAACCATCTATCTAGTATATATTATAGTAGCAGTACCAGTAGCAGTAGTGGATTAAAACATCTGACGATTTATAGTAGCAGTACCAGTAGCAGTAGTAGATTAAAGTCAGACCTGATACTGAGAATGAGGTAGATGAAAATGAAATTCTGCAAAAAATAAAAACAATATATCAATCGTTGTTATACAACAATATAATTTGAAAAACAACATCCAAAAAATAAATATAAATAGTGTCAAACAAATAGAACCAACCTGACACAAACGAAACTCGTCTACAAAATAAAAACAAGTATCAACAAGTCATTACAGTAATGGAATCTAAAGTAATGTATTCACTTAATTATTAAATTAAGTTTACAACAATTCAAACAGATCCAAAACATATTCAAGTAATGTACTTAGTTTATAATTTTCTTTTTTGTTTGTTAATTATAATCACAAACATAATAGGATCCACTGAACATGGACTTATCACTTTTGGTCATTCATAGAGCCAATGGAAGGTTATCCCTTCCTTGTGGTATTCTTTTTACAGGTCGATCCAAGTAAAAAGCCCTAAGGAATTGAAAAACTATGCAATATATGAAGCTGAACAGCGCCATCAGAATAAAAGTATAAAACCTTTACTGAGAGAAGCTGATCTTAATTATGCTATTGATTCCAAGGTTTCAACTTCAATGAAAAGATTCATTTGCTCGAAGTGCAACTAAAAAGAATTTGAATGAGATCTATAGACTGCAAATGCCTGTATTAAATAAAATTAGAAGGAACATGACAACTTATCGTCTAAACTCAATGAATTATTAAGTCCAAACATTAATAGAAATGTTAACGTCAAAATGCAAAAGGCAGGGCAGAGAGTATAGCATCCATGTTTACATTGCTGACAGAGACTAACATCAATTTAAGAGTGGTTTAAGCATGTGGTCTCTAGCAGTATACAAAAGTTCAGTATATTATACGAATAGAAAAGACTAATAACATTGAGAAAGCAACGATACTTAAGAATGATAAACTGAAAAAGACTAATACTATGTGTCTACCAGTATCTCAGTGATAGGAATTTTGTTTGTTTGTTACACCTGTAGATGTCCACTCTATATAAAGCCTAATCGATTTTCTTCTTGGCTCTGTTTGCTTGCTTAACTAAACTGAGGTATTATTTAGTAGCAATTATACATTGGATCATATAGTTGACCTTTATTAAATGTCAACCTAACATGTCAAACTCTCAGTCTTTAAATTCAAAACAAAATTAAACTCAAATCTCATACAATGAGAAAGAGAAGCAACAGCATACTTGATGGAACAATTCCTTTCAATTTTAGTCAGCCAAGAGAGATGTTTTAATGTTGATAAGTCATAAGTAGAGCATGAACGTGCAAGAGAAAAACAAATTTAATAAATTACATAATATTACCAAATTCACACTCTATAATCCTAATTTTACTTCACACTTCAAACAATTAAAGAAGAGTGCCTTAAGAGCGCAATCAATCTGTTATACAGTAAAAGTTTGCAGCATTAACAACAAAAGAGTGAGGCAGGGTTAATATTCTCTAACAAAATAACACCACATGTAAAAGAGAAAGCTTTAAACATACACGAACTTACCAGTAGATGCAGCAACTGGAAAGTAGAAAATCTACACAGATCTATTTTAAACAAGTAGAAGATCTACACAGATCTACACAAATTTTTGACCAAGTAGAAGATCTACACAGATCTATTTATAAACAAGTAGAAGATCTACACAGATCTACAAATTTTTGAACAAGTAGACAGATCTACACAGATCTATTTTTTCTGGGCGCAACAACAACAAGAAGAAGAAGAAGAAGAAGAAGAAGAAGAAGAAGAAGAAGAAGAAGAAGAAGAAGAAGAAGAAGAAAAACAAAAAGTGAAAAATCTACCTTTTCGACTTCAAAATCGCCTCGCCTTCAAAATCGCCCTCCTCGCGCCGCCATGAAAGAGTTTTGAAGGTGTGGGTTTTTTCTTGTTAGAATAGGGTTTTTTTCTTGGCAAAAATATTATTTATACCCGGCAAAATTTACCGGGTTAAGTGGCAAAACAAATTTTGCCTGGGGTTTAGTCAAGCAAAATTTGTCCGCCTTTAAGCGGGAATTGGGGCAAATTTTCGATCACGTGAGGGCTTAGCGGCAAACGTTGCCGAATCATCCAGTTACGTTATCAAACGATGGCAAACACAACAAATGCGGGAAAATAGGGATTTGCTGCAGGAAAAGGGCGTTATCAAACACCACTTCGGGTGTGTTTGATAATGGTTTTGCCATGGAAAATCAGGTTTTTGCCGTTGTTTGCCAGGTTTTACCGTTGTTTGAAAACGATTTTGGCAAAAAGGCAAAGAAAAATAGTTTTGCCAAAAACTAGTCACGTGACCCATATTTGCCCAAATTCCATTGCAAATCCGAAAAAAATATCTCCACCTCCAGAGGTGGAACTTTTGGCAAATCAATTTTACCATGAATATTTGCCACAATATTTTTTTTCCCATGTATGAACCTAACAAAAAAAGAAAAAAAAAACATAAAACCCTACTCTTTCTCTACTCTCTTGTTCTCACCAAAGATTGAAGGAGGCGAAGAAGAAGAACTTGCTGTAAGTACGTGGTAAGTTTCACCGGCCTGCTTCTCTTGCTTCTCTCTACTCTTTTTTTCTTCTTGTCTTTTTTGAATCTCTTTCTACTTCTTCTCCATTAAAATGATTGAAAAACATACACAGGTCTATAAAAAAGCTTGGACTAGAAGAAGAAAAGATATAAGTAATTTGGGCTTCCTGCTTTCTCTTCTAATCTGCAACACTTGTTCAACAGTGAGTTTCAACTTTGTATGTATGACTTGGGTTATACATGCAATATGTAATTACTTTTTATCTGGACTCTTTGAAGGTGCAGTGTTTAATACTGCGCAGGTGCTTAAAGAGTGAATTTTACGTTATGGATGTGAAAAAAGGTCACTCAGTTGTTGAACTCCTAGTACATTGGGACTTGGTGGTGGTGGATATTTGGTGAGTTAGCTACTCAGACTTTTTAGGGGCTGAAGAGGTGTGATTGACAGTACTGCTGTGATAGTTAAGAAACACAAGTGGTGGTGCTGGTGCGCAAGTAGTTATGCTGCGATCTAGGGTAGTGTGTGGCCTCTTTAACTGTATATCCAAAACTGTTGTGTAATCTTGTATGTATTCAGTTCTGAAGGTGTACAATGTAACTTGTTGTAGAAATTTTTAAAGGATTTAATGAAAGGCTTTTACCTTGATCAGGAAAAAAAAAATCACATCAAATAATGCACTTAGTCATTGGACACATGCAATTCATCCTATTGCCCTATACATCTACTTTTGTACTGACCCAATTTCTTCTTTAAATTTGATGTAAATTATCCATGGGCTCCCATTGGGAGTATGGGGTTATTACATATGGATTTGCCAAAATCACAAAATCATATTATTGTTATCAAACGAAACCAAAATGGCAAATGTGTTTTGTCTTCGTTTGCCGAAACGATTATCAAACAAAAGTTTTTTGGCAAAAGTGGTTTGCCACCATTTATCGAAGTGATTATCAATCTATGGCAAAAGGCAAAAGAAGGCAAAATTGTTTGGCAAAATGGCAAACAGACTGATATGACATTTTTGCCAAAAATTATGGCAAACTGGCAAAACTTTATCAAACGCACCCGAAGAAGTGTATCTTATGGTTACCCAATTAACCGGACAAACCCGAACCCAATTGAATCGGGTCCTAGTCTCCCAGGTCCACTATTTTGGCACCAAGTATAATCATTTTATCGATAAATTCAAGAAATTACACAAAAGTAGATGACAAGCATATTATAGTCTTTTACAATATGTATATTATGAATTGAGGGGGGGGGGGGGGGGGGCAAATATATTTTAACAAAATCAGTAACTCAAATATGCACTGCTTAGGATCGAACCCCAGATCTTTAGTATCATCGCCCAGAGGTATTGCCAATTGATCTTAGTTGGTATGTGCAATGTTAAGTGGACAAATTGTTATAAATGATATAAGAGTCGACGACAAATTATCTTAGGGGATAAAAGTATTTTGTCTGACAATTGGTGACAATTGCACCATATATTTTGTATCATAGGACCTAGGGTGATGGGAATGTAACCCCCAAAATTTTGTACGTAGAAGTTTAACTCAACGTTAAAGGTTACATTATATTTCAATATCTTCTTTGACCTCTCTATTGCGTTGTGTGGAATTTATTTACTCGTAATTTTTTAAACAAAAAAATGTACAAATTATGGTAGGTTAAACTTTAGTAAATTTTAATTTGTGGCATTTTGTAAGTATATAAACATATATTTTCATTGATATTTCTTTTTAAAACAAGTAGATATTTTCAAAAAAAAATAGATCAACTAATTAGAGGTCTTGTACGCTACCTTGTTGATATTGATGGCAGTTTATGTTGTTGATGTGAATGTTTCTCATAACAATGGGTGGGATTCCCACTTCACATTGATTTTTACGGTAGCTTCGGAGTGCTTAGATTCTTTTTTATAGAATCGAGTGGAAACTTATTACAAATTAGAAAGACAAAGAGAATGAGTGATTTCACAATTGAAGTTGTTGCGTATAGGTTGGATCCGTTTAAGCAGAAGTGGTTTGGGGTCAAGGATTTGGGAGGCCTTGTTTGTAGGTGATAATACATCTTTATCTTTACTGGTCTTAGACTACTCAATGTATACCAAAATGTGTTTACTTTACAAACGGCTATGTTTTTCATAAAGAATTGGGTAGGCAGTGATTGAACATTTGTAGTCACACATGCCAAAAATTTCCTCCTTGCTATCCTTATAGAATGACTTGGGCAACGGATGACGTTTGTCGAATACCGTGTCATTCTTCATTATCAGCTAATATTCCCTTTATATACAAATGGTTTGTTTTATTCGATGTGTAAGAAAATCAGACTTGATGCTTTTGGGGACCATACAGCTCATTGTTACCATTACCCCGACTTCAAGTACATGCATGACTACATTAGAGATATCTTATGTGATGTGTTCTGGTGGGCTGAAGGACGAAAGCTCCCGTTAACTTCCTTACTGATCCTAAGGAAGGACGATCAACATTACCCCCTTCTGATATTTTAGTCTGCAACTGGTTTGAACGCAGGCATGCTTACAAGAGCATCTCCAACGATCATATTGGGTACTAGGATTTTGAGGTGGGGCTAGCAACTTGCAATACATCAACAACACAAGTGGAGAAACATGATGGAATTTGTAGGGCTAAGCAAGATAATTTCATCCTTTTTACCTTTTTGACACATTTGGATCGTTAGCCTCATATGTAGTAGAACTCTTCAAGAGAGTGCAGAAGGTAATAGATATCAACGTGATGATTACTGGTTTGAACAAATATGAACTTAGAAGAATCAGGTTTGCTATTCAGAAAAAACTTGCAGCACAATTTTGTAGCGTGTTTTTTTTTTTTTTTTTTTTTATAAGATCAAAACTTTATTAATTTATCCTTTACTTTTGTAGCGTGTTTATCCTCTACTTTTGTATAATTTATTGAATTTATCAATAAAAAAATTAAAATAAATAAAAAGTCTAAACCTCTGAGTAGGGGTGTTAAGTGAGCCGAGCAGCTCGAGCTCGACTCGAGCTCGTTTGTTGAACTAAATGAGTTGAACTTGAACACAAAACAAAGCTTGTATGAAATTTGGGCTCGGTTTGTTTTTCAACAAGCAAAGCTTAGACATACCATTTCAATTTTTGGACAAACTCAAACTCCTTTATAAATGAACTGACCTTTAACATACCAAAGCTCGGCTTGTTCGGCTCGAATAACACCCTTCCGAATCGATGGTTTGGGTCTTTGGGATAGAGTAAATCAGTGATCCGGTAAAGTCTAGTCCATAAAAAAAAAAAAAAAATTTGGACATACCCCCATTTGAAAGTCGAAATTTGAGATACCCATCATTTGAATTTTTTTTTTGAGATACCCCTATTTCAAAGAATAAGAGATTTATAACATTAGGTTAGTTTTATGGTAGACGGCTAAGATAACACCACATCTTGAAATAAGGGTATCTCAATGGGAAAGAAATCAAAAGTTAGTGGACCTGAACTGAATCATGACTATATAAGCTATTCTGTAAGATTCGATATAGATGATATCGCGGAAGCGGACCTTTTATTTAGCTAGTCAGATATGAAGGAAAGAGCTGATAAAACAACGGATAAGCAGAAGCGGATATTATACTAGATATGCATTGCTGCTCTTGGAGTCTAAGACTTCTAACTCTTTAGCCTCATTGGACTCAAGGAAGTCAATTCTATGTCGTATATATCTGAGAATCCGTCGAACTGCTTCCATATGGATGGGGGCTTTCTTGGGACCTCGTTGGCATATGACGCGAGCATAGAGGGCATGAAGGAGGTGGGAAAATCTTATTCACAGGAATCGAGGAAATACCAAGCTAGGGGTTAAAACATGGGATTACCCGGCAGAGGACCACATGGGTGGGCCCTGATCCAAAACCCTCTACTGCTGGATATCCACAGTGACTAAAGGGAGACAATATTGACATTAGCGAGCGGTATGGTGCTCGACGCACCGGGATGAGCGAGGACGAAATCCCGGGGCGTTACAATATCTCAATTTTTTTTTTCGAGAGATGGAGGGTCTCTCAAATTTCGCCTTTCAAACGGGGGTATATACAAAAATCTAAAAAAAAAAAAAAAAGTTTGACAGTAAACCCAAGCCACTTTCTTGTCTGTCAAGAAGTCACAGATACAACTAAAATCAATGGTTTCACCGTCATTTGATGACGCGCCAGCCCAAGGTGTAATCGTGAGTCACGATTCGTGACAAATACATACGGGTCTTAAGAACCAGATCCATACCGACCCAATTATGGCCTATCTTATAAGTCGATATAATCAACGGTGTTAAAGATGGTTGATGACGAGGCTACCTATACTCTTGTCCGTTGGATTCTTTTCCACATGCGCTGTTGGTTGTTTCCTTGCCGGTTTAGCCAGATATGCAGTACTATAAAATCCAGCTCACACCAGTCCACCAAAACCCACATCACAGGTTCGCTGCCATAATCCGTTCTTCTTCTTCTTCTTCTTCTTCTTCTTCTTCAATACTCTTTCTCTCTCTTAGGGTTATAAATCGATCTTCGAAATTTCTGTGATTTGGTGTAGAATTCATTAAAGAGAAGCTCATCAATTGTCCGATCTGATTTGAATTTGGTGGTTTTTTATTCTTTGTAATCACAATTCACAAATCATTATGTTTCTTGTCGATTGGTTTTATGGTGTTCTGGCTTCGCTTGGTTTATGGCAAAAAGAAGCTAAGATCTTGTTTTTAGGTCTTGATAATGCTGGAAAAACAACTTTGCTTCACATGTTGAAAGATGAGGTTTTCTTTCTTCTCGATCTTGAGTTTTTTTTAACTTATTTCTTTATTTGAATTGCAGTTTATTAAATGTTTTCTTTTAATTGATTGATTTGCAGAGATTAGTTCAACATCAGCCTACTCAGTATCCAACATCTGAGGAATTGAGTATTGGCAAAATTAAGTTCAAAGCTTTTGATTTGGGTGGGCATCAGATTGCTCGCAGAGTCTGGAAAGACTATTATGCAAAGGTACTTTTCTTAATCGATTCTTGACTAGTTGTTGCTGTTGCTTGAGGCGAAGGTGTTATTATCTTAAACATTGGGTATCTAAACAATAAGATGTTTGATTGAGATGTTTATTTCCAATTTGAGGTTCTTATAGGTGCCAGAGGTAGAGTAGAGATTACATAGGCTTTGGTGGTTAGAGCACAACTTAAGGAACTCTAGAGCTAATATACATTTTGATTTAAACAAAATAAATAGAGGAAGGAAAACCTGTCAGTTCAATGCAAATGGGATAAGATGATTGTTTTCACTTTTAATGTATTTCTTCCATATTCTTATGATAGATACAGAGGTATCACATGAAGTCTGCGTTTCATTCGTTGTAACTTGTAAGATGGTAATTAGTTTTTGGTCTGTTAGTTTAGAGTCGCGGTTTAAAATTATAAGTTTTTGTAATCATATACTATAAAAATTAAATATCCAGAATAATAAGTTAATGCACATCCTAACAATCAACTTAAATGTTAGAATGCGGTTTTTTCATAACACCTTCAGAGAGTTAGTTTGCTGCTGCATCCAGTTAATTACATAAGGGTAATCGAATGGGGAATGGTGGAAGAAAGTGAGATATTGAGTCTACCAAAAGAGTTGGAGAAAGATCAATGTGAAGTGGAGCAAAAAAAAAGGAAAAATAATTTATATTGATGTTCCTAATAGTAGATGAGATATTAAAAAATGAATGATTGCAGTCATAGTTTCATGTCAAGTTTATAATGTTAGAAAAGATCCTAACACCTTAGGAGAGAGTAAGAGGTGGATCAGGAGAAGAAAAATTGCTTATATAGTGCCTTTTTGTCATTAAACAAGGGGTTTGCTTTCTCTTCAATGGTGCTACTTCTTTATGATTTTATGGTTCTTTATCTTTAATGATTGTACTCCCTCCTATGAATATATTGCATATTTACATCTCAAAAATAAACTCGGCCCTTTATTTGGTCCAGGTCTCCCATTATACACATTATTTGCAGTAACTTCAATTACATGTTTTAGTTTGTTATTACCCATCAAATACCGCTTACTAGTGAGATTTAAGCTTTTCTTTTTGTTTTTACTGTTTACAATGTACCAACCCATCCGAAGTTATTTTTCTTGTTCTTATATGTAATTATCTGAAAATTTTATATGACATCCTGTATTATACTTGTTGAAGTACATTATATATTTACATCTGTGATCCAAAGGTGTTAAAACTTTTCATTGTAGCTGTTATAGTGTTCTGTTAGTAAAAATTTATTGTCCCATTACTTCTCAAGTATTTCCAATCTATCTTGATTTGACCTTTTTCATACCTGCCAGTTTTAGCTTGCACTGTTATTGGGTGATTATTATTTTGGGGTCCTCAAATCATGACCATATTTTAGTTAGTCCTATGCTTCTTGTCTCTATCTCCTTTCTTTCTTTCTTTCTTTTCACCTTTGTAGATATTGTCTAGTATGAGTGTAATAGTTGTTGCTTTAATCATTGAATAGATGCACAAGTTTACTCTGTTTGTCAATTGAGCCTTGTACTTGTATGGACTTCGGCGCAGGTTGATGCAGTCGTTTACCTGGTTGATTCCTATGATAGAGAGAGGTTTACGGAATCAAAGAAGGAGCTTGATGCCCTTCTGTCAGATGAGTCACTAGCCACTGTCCCATTCCTTATTCTGGGGAATAAGATTGACCTTCAGTATGCAGCCTCAGAG
This sequence comes from Aquilegia eximia, assembly GCA_023053565.1. Lineage (NCBI taxonomy): Eukaryota > Viridiplantae > Streptophyta > Magnoliopsida > Ranunculales > Ranunculaceae > Aquilegia > Aquilegia eximia. The sequence goes on along the minus strand of JALIGU010000004.1, from coordinate 10,035,731 downwards.
GATGAGCTACGTCTAGCCCTTGGACTGAACACCTTCACCACAGGGAAGGGAAAGGTGAACCTAACTGACTCCAATGTCAGGCCACTTGAAGTCTTTATGTGCAGCATTGTTCGCAAGATGGGGTATGGCGAAGGTTTCAAATGGGTCTCTCAGTATATTAAGTAGGCCTGTAGGCACTTAGATGTTCTTGTTTGTTGGTATAATCTTGCTGCTCTGCACTCACTTGTCTTGGGTGAAACAAGTTTTATGAATTAGTGTTGAACAATATTTTTGATGTTGTTTGAAGGGAAGAATATTGCATCTGTGTAAAACCAATATATAGTAATCCAGCCTGATTTGGTGGCAGTTAAATGGGTAACAAGGTTTTACCGTTTTTAAGAAAAGTATTATTATTTTAAAGAGGTGAGAAAAATATGTTAGAAATTTTTTTCCACCACACTGTTTACATTCTTTGTGGATAAATTTTTGGACCTGCCAAAAGCTATTGTTTGGTGATTTGTTGTATGCGTATTAGCGTAATATTCCAAGGGAAATATGTCTGTGGATACAAAATTTTGATATTGGTTGGGTTCAGCAAGGGCTAAACTTTTATCCCGAGAATTGACTTCACATGGAACTATGGAGGGCTGCATTTGCTAAGTTAGACTTTTAAGATGTGTTTCTTGATTGCAGTAATATGACAACTGAATTGATACGCAGAGAATGTGTTAGTAAGTTATTTATGAAAGTCATTATCTGAATTGCTGATTGTTTCGCCATTTGTGAGATACACACTGGAACTCTGGAAGATCAATGCTTCCCAAATGCATTAACACTTAGATTATTATTTTTCTTTTTTGCAATATTTGTACAAAGAATAATCCAAGTATCTGTACGAAGAGTAATCAGAATGTCCTTGATCGATTGGCTTCATCATCATCTTTTTCTTTTATGATTGGCTCATCTTCATCTTCTCTTACTTTTTGTCCATTTAAGTGGGTAGATGATTTGTTTGGTGAGGAAGGGTCTCATCCGAAACAATTTACATTGGGAAAACACAAAGAAGATGCAAATAGGTGACACTGAAGACTGGAAATAAGACACCTCCATGGTTCTTTCTTCCTCATGCATCAGATCCTACCCAACAGGATGTCAAGCTTTTGCATTATTGACAGTTTTGTTTGAATGAGGAAAATTGCATATAGGAGGGACAGTGAAATTTGTTTCATGAGATGGTTGTGGAGTCCTAAGTGTCAGGGAGATGTTTATTCTTCAAGAATCAAAAACTGCTTGAAGAATAAAAAACTGGAGTTGTATCTGAAACAGTTTTGTAATCATCAATCAATAAGGACAGCAACTGATCAAAATAGATGGCTTCATTCTTATGTACCTCCTTTTAAGAAGAATTTTAATCAATGACATAGATGCTGAGTTGGAGACTGGCTTGCTTTTTTCAGTAATTCAATGGCATAGCATAGATGTGGTTAACAGTACCACTCTCGCTAAGCACAAAAGAAAGAAAAAAAACAATGTGCATTTGGGGAGCGAATGAGCCTGCGGCTCAATGGTAGCACCCCTCTCACCATTTTGCATATCAAGTGCACTTCTACCCATCACACAAAATAGAAGCAGTTGTCCAATTCATGCCGGGATCATTAGTCAATGGGTTTTCAGAAATAATCAACCCCTGTATATATTCACAAAGACCACACTAAAAAACCCTACATGACTTCAAAGGAGCTATAGACAAGTGATGGAAGTATTTCCTCAACTTCATTAAGGTCTCACGATATACATGACTGATATAATTTACACAAATTGGGCAGGTCAAACTCGCTAACCATCTTGGCATGCTAAGGATTTAAAGTTCAAACCGACTCATCAATCAAATCCAACTTCAGAATCAAGAAGCTCTTCCAACTGCAGCAACCAGGGAGAAATTAATAATTGGAATATGGAACAAACAAAAGACATTTAGAATTATTATTTAAACCTACCTTAACCTGATCATAGGCCATCTTCATCCTCCTATACTCTTGCTGAGCTCGGAACGATCTGAACAGGGCTTGGACACGAACAACTGATCTCTCAATGCGATCTTCTGCCTGCTTCCTACTGATTCGGAAGAAATCGTCTTCAACATCACTTTCTTTCTTTTGTTCTCCATCAACAACTTCAGTCGATTCAACTTGAAGCCCACGGAAGCCTTTACGCTTTTGACGCCATCGTAGTATACCTTTCTCAAGGACTCCTACAGACCAAAGAATCTTATGGTAATGCCTCCGGACCTGGAGTGCTCGGAACGCGGCCTATATTCAAAACACAAAAAATAATTAAACCAGCTCATTTTAAAAACAGAAACCACAAGTAGGATGGTATTTATAATTTGCAAAAAATAACAAAGCATAATACATTTCAGTGAGATTCAAAACAATTGTTGAATTGAAGAGACTTGGTGATGTTGTTTCAGCTCAATCATTAACTAAATTAGTTTGATCAACTTGCCTATCACCATGTGAATTTGAAGAGCCAGTGGTAAATTACCAAGTTCAAAATCACACACTCTCAGGTCATATTGGCAAAAGGTTAGCTGAGTCATATGACACTCTTTCATGTCCACTGACCACTTCAGTATCTCAAACTTTGTTGGACATGGTATGGTACTAGGTTCTAAACATTAAAACCATCGAGAACGTGAAACCCTAATTATTTCACCACAGTGATCATTCGCGATTGAGATAGCTCAATTTCAATGATAAAGATATAATAATCCAGACTGTTGATGCGTTGTTTGTGTTTGAAAGAGAGTGATATCAAAGGACATGAAATTATGGTACTTGCAAAATGCACCACTAAAATGATCAAGTGCGATGCTTACTTGAATTTTGATTGCTTGCCGACGCATATTGAGAAAATCTTTTCGGATCTTCCAAGTACGGAACCTATATTGGATTCTTCCCGCAGCTGCGATCTTTTTTCGTGTATCATAATTGCGAAAGGCATGCTGAATCTTCATTGCAGCAATGATGTCACGTGCTTCAGTCTCTGGGGTGGCAATCTCAACTGCTTTTTTCCTTAGCTTGAAGGAGTTTTCCCTGAATGCAGACTGTATTCGTGAAGCTGCTTCAGCAGCCGTTCTATATGCTGTCAATGTATCCTTCTGACAAAGTTGTTCTTCACTGAGGTTGCCAGGGTTTACCAAATCAGTTGAGTTTGATTGCAGGGAGCCACTTATGTTTCCATATACAGACATAAGTCTAAAATGTTCTGTTAATCCCTTTTCTGCGAGATAAGCAGCCAAGCCCTCATAACCATTTTTCGATGCAAGATCAGCAGCATTGCATCCACCGGGAAATTCTGAAGTTGGATCTGAAACTAAGCTAGGATTTGCACCTGCAGATAACAGAATTGCAACCATTTTTTCCCTACACCATGAAAATTTTAAAATGTTAAAAGCATTTCATATAAAGCCAACGCCCAATCAGTTCCTAAAGAAACATGTAAACTCAAAGTCAGAAAATTTAAGGTTTCACGTCCTTCCTGCAGTCATAATTGAAATGGTTCTCTATGTCAAGGGCTAATGTGTTTCGAAAGCTTAGCTTCGACAACAGGTACTTTCTACAAACAAGGTGATAGATCTCGTAAAATTCAGAATATATAACTTTCTCAAACTAAAATATGACCGCAGTATACGTGCATGTCAACTCGTGGCATTTTTTAAGGAATATGACTAGCTCTATTCCAGCTGCATCTAGAGGTACTAGGTGATGTTGAAAGAAAACATCATGGACATTTAGGCAAACATTCGTGTGGATACAGCTAGTGCTTCTATGGCAATAGTACAAACAGTAAATGTGTTTATGCATACTTTCTAGAGCAAAAGTAAGTGAAGCATTGCTGCATGGGGATCTCATAAGTATGGTTGTTACAGTCGTAACAGTTAGTGGTTTCACCACCAAGATTCCAGTCAAAGAAGCTGCAGAAAACTTGGAAATTTCTCCACTATTAACATGTCAGCAGATTATCATTGGATGGGCAGACACCATGGAGGTGAAACAGTAAACAAGACAACTACAGAGATCAAATCTCCATTAATTTAGTTTAAACCAGGCAGCAAAGCATTACTTTTGTTCTTTTGGCCAGGTGAACAAGCACAAATGGTTAAGAAGTTTGAGCAAAATATTCAAATGCATCTATAATAGCTTTATCAAGATAAAGATAATAGATGTTGATGACTCAATAAAGAGGCCTTCTACAGACACCATTATTACGACGATTCAACATGTCCATAAAATTTTGAATATTAAGATGAATTACCATGGGAAAAAAAAATGAAAAGACATGTGAGTAAACCCAATTTTCACACCCTTTGAAATGATTCAACGAAACAAATTAAGAATTGACTTTTTTAAGCAGATGGTATCTTATGAAACATGGAATATCCATCAACTCGGTAAACTTTGCATTGAACCAGTTAAACAAGGGCAGCCTGAATGGTAAAGAATCTTTGAGCAAAAAACATTCAGAGGCTTCTACACCATTTTTATCAAAATATGGATGTTAATGCAAAGGTCATGGGGCCTTCTGCAGACAACCGATTTTATGGTGATTCAACTCATTCATGAAATTCTGAAAATGTTGAGATACGAATTTGAAATGAAAAAGAGCAGCGAGTAAACACAACTTTTCACGCCTTTGAAATGTTCCCCCCCAAAAAATAATAAACCTAAGCATTGATTTTTGAGAAGATCTCTTCAAGATCATAGTTGATATTGTAACCTCAAATAAGAACTAGTCACAGATGATGATCATGTTCTCAAATGTCAGTCCTTAGCTAAAGAAGTTTTACATTTCTTTTATTCCAGATTAGTATTTGTCAGCTCAGATTCGGTCAACCAGGCGAGAAGAGAAATGTAACAATGTGTTCACATTAATCAGCCGAAAGTCCAAGATCAAAACCCTTAATGAAAAAACCCAAGAAGAAACATCTAATTTTGTCAATTTATCACACTAAATAAAAAAAGTCAGAGCAGAATGAGCTCAATAATGTTGTCTGTGGGAGAGAAGGCCTAGGAAAGTGAATGCAGATGCAAAGCTTTGATACTTTAATATAGGATCAATGGACTTGAAGAGACAAGATATTGCACGAATACTCACGACAAAAATAAATATTTTACCTCCCATAAAATGCTGCCCAATGCAGAGCTGTCCATCCACGGGCATCTCGAAAATCTAGTGAAAGCCCTGAATGTGAATATGGCCGAACAGCCCAAGTATAACCTAGGATTGCGCACAAATGAAGTACTCCTTGACCTTGACGATCACGCATAGTAATTTGGCATCCTTCCACCACTCTACACAAAAGCCACTCTTGTAACTTGTTTTTCAAGATGATCTCAAACAAATTGTTTTTGGCTTGCGGAAATGAAATCTCATTTTTCCCAATTGACTTCATCAAATATGCCCAATCTTTGTCAACGGAAGAGGTTGCCGTTGCGAATTTTTTGGCTTCCTTTAGATCATTTGGTGATATATTGCTCAATAGCATGTTCAGACTGTTGGTAGTAGAGAATAGCAGACGAGAAAGTCGTATCTGAACTTGAAACTCCTCCCACTTGTTATCTTCGTGTGGAGACAATCCATTTTCCAATATAGAAGCACGATACTCAAAAGTCATAACCTGGCTAATGGGTGTATGACCATCGAAACTCAAATAAAAATTTACTATTCCAGGGTTATGAGGTAATGCCCTACAGCGGATCACCCCGACCTGGATCATCTCTGCAGGAACACACACATCACCGAAAACACAGAATAAACTGGTCTCAGCAAAATGTGAATGGGCAGGATGGAAATACCCAACTACTATGACCTGCATAAGTCATCAACAAAATGTCAAAATCTCACTGAACTTCGCTCCTCAAAAAGTAAAACATAGATCACAATTCACAACCATGGCCCTATACATAATAACATAGATCTCAAACATCAAATATAGAAGGGGTAAACAATCTCAATGCATTGGAGAATGAATGATGAAGTATAGAAGAGATTTGTAAATGATACTACAAGAGGATTTGTAAATGATGCATATTTCAACCTCCAAATGATGTGATCCCTTTGCTTTAAATTTCTTATGATTACCAATGTCCATTTCAACCTCACCGAAATTATTAAATCCTGACTACTTTAATTACACACGTCCTATAGGAGAAAACACTTTCAATCCCTACCGATTTATTCACCTAATAATTAATAAAGATCTTCAGATCATTTACAATACCACAACTTATTCCAAGAGTAGTAATTTTATCAGCAACTCTACAACTCGTAATAATTTCAAGGATTCGTTTACATCCTTCCATAGGTGCATAGATTTACAGTTGATGCTTAACAAGTGATGATTAGTTAATACCAACTAAAGTTGGCCAACACACACATTGATGAAGCCAAAGCAACATATAAACTTTCAAGGTTATGCATACATGCACTGTTTTCACTAATCTAATTTTTAAAGATTTCTGGATGATGTCTTGTTTAAAGACTGAACATTTATGAGTTTAGTGCGAGTGTGCGACAAAGGTTTCCACTTGCTTAATTAAAATTTTCTATAAAGTATGTTCAAGATGATTACACGATTAATTTGTTTACGAAGACTCATATGTGAGTTTCACAATCAAGAATTGATTACTTAAGCGTAACTGATAAAAAAAAACTTAAGTGTGTCTGATACAGAAAAAAGAAAACATACAGAAAGAATGGTTATACTAAGTGTGACAACAATTCCTAAACAATTTGCAAGAGGGGGTGATAAGAAAATAACCTTAGTTTCTTCCGCTGTAAAAGACCAGGCGGGCGATATGTCAGTTATTGAGAAAATTTGCTGCTGGGTCAAAAACTGATAAGGATCTAGAACTGTGGATGTATTTGATTCATGACCAGATGATATTGTGGACCCAACTGGTAGATTGTTTAACGATCCTGGAGAATCAGTCACAATGCCATTCATCCACCTACCAAAGCTGTCCTGTGTGCCAAAACCATCTTGAACTACGTGAGCAGAATCATCATGGTGCTCCGTAACCATGTCAAATTCTTGGTTCTGTACACCAGAATTTGTACCCTTATTCAGTAAGTGTCCATCTTCTGGTAAGCCCACACCAAGTGAACCACTCTCAGCGATAGGCTGTAATGACTGCGCAAAAGGAAAACAAACATTTAGGTAAATTGTTGGGATATCATTGAAACTTCTCAAATTAGAATAGCTAGGACATGATTTACGATTGAAAACATAACATCAAACAGGCTCCAAAAATCATACAGGCTTAACTGACTTATTCTTTATGGATAGATCAGGTTATAGGTATGAGGCATGTGATGAGACTCACCTCTATTTTCATGATGCCATCCACATTTTTTGCTTTCAATTTTAAGTTTTTTCAGTTAGAGTTGCCAAATTGAGTTGCTTGAAAAGTAAACTTTTTTATATAAATAAAGGCTTTGGAATTTAATGTAAGGGGTTGTTTTAGTTTTGAGATGATGATTAATAAATAATTCATAATAAGGGTTTTTTTAACATGGTGTTTAATTGATTTACAATATTATCAACATTGAACAATTGAAGCTTCCACCAATCTAATTACCGATGCAGAGTTGGTAAGCAGGTGAGCCGATCATAATTGTGAGTTTGTGACACTATAAATGATTGTGTGTTGGAGCAAACAAAGTGTGACTACCTTAAGAACATAAAAAAAATGGGGGAGAAAATGCAAACAAATAAGAACACACATATTTCTGCAGTTTACCATTGAAACATATTTCTATGAGCACCAACAATCAGAAAACGTTTATAACTTAGATGAAGAGACTTGGAGAATTTTTCAAAAGCTTCTAAAGCTCCAGAGAACCTGGTCCCTACTTCTAGACGCATAGACTCAAGAGTCTTTCAACTAAAATAAAATTTGTTGGGATTAATGTTATTTACTAAGTGGCATCAAGTTCCACATGTTAAATAATGATGGATTCCACACCGGCTCTCACATATCCAGGATATGTGCTTTCTAACTAGCCAAAATAACCAATTACTTATCTCCATCTTGGCTTAATTTACGGCCAAACTGCTTCACAACAAAGTTTAAACAACAAATATCTCCAATAAATAGTCACTACTTTTGCACCTATCATTGACTAGTCATCTTTAAAGTAAGTCTACTGTCTTTTACTAGACGAAGTGCACTGTGATATTGTGGCAGTTTACTGGCGATTACTGATCATGAACCCACGGATGAAAAATATTACTAATATTCAACTGTAATGGCATCCTTACATTATTGTGAGAGTCATACATTTCAGAATGATTTTGTTGCTGAAGGAAAGAAATGTCATCTGTAAGAAACAAAACATGGTAAATAAGTTCCTAAGTAAGCTTACCAACTAAAACAAATATAAGATATATGGTTTAGCTTAATGAGCAGCATTGTGATATACGGTTTTACCTTGACTAGTTATGTTGAAGTTGTTGGGATCATTTGATACTAAGAGGTCTTCCCATTCCAAGGTATTAATCTCATGGAGTCTAACTTCATGATTCTGCACAATCATTCTCTCGCCGCGGTCAGTTGATTCACCACCAAAAGGTGTCTCGGGATCTTTAAATTCATATACAAGAAAAAGATTAGATATCCATACTAGACAAATTACAATGATTCCATATCCAAAACTGTAACAGGCAATGCAGAAAATGTGAAAATTGTTCTGTTCAATATGGTTGAATTGTTCTGACCTTTCGTCGAATATGTTAAGAATACTATGAGTTAAAGTTTCATATTGACAAAGTGCACGAGTTGGATGGGGATCTATATACATAATCAACGTTTTAAAATCGCAATAATACAATGTCGATCGGTTACATAATGCCCAGAGTGGAGCTTGAGTAACAGACCGAGAGCTTTTCAAGCTCATGTTCATGGATAACTATAGGCGTCATTGACTTTTATCATACCCATATAATATGCACGATCAGCTCCACTATCTGTTTCCTCTGAGACAAGCCTCGAAGATGAATCGGAGTAAGAAGAAGCAGAACTTGAATTAGGGGGTGCGACCGGAGAATCCTGCAGCTGCAGAATGGGACATTTAGTGAAATCTTGGACTTTTTAACTTTGAATTCTCAAACTGAAACAGCTTGACTGACATCATATTTGGTAAGTTCCCATTTAATATGTCATGGCATATAACGTAATAGATGTAATCAAACAGTTAATGAGTCTCTCCTACAGAATCAGAAAAGTGATTTTGTCATTGGTGTTGCAATGTCCGAATGAGCTCTTATTCTAATAGAGTGATTTAACACTCATCTTATAGGTCATTGTGTTAATATCCACGCAAACCCATGTTTGTTATGTATCATCCAATTATTTATTAGTCTCGCCGAGAAAACCTAAGGCGATTTTATAATTGGTGTTGGAATGTGTGAATGCATTCACGTAGTTGGTAAAGAAAAAAAAACACTCCTCTTTTGGTGTGGTTGTGAATTCAATATGTTGATCCAAAAAACCATAACACAGGAGGAAAAGCAAGCAAAAGAGTAATGAAAAGGATGAGATGTTGAAAGAAATAGCTATGTTAACACAAGCTAATATTAGCGAGGCTTTCTTCTTAGTCCCTTCTAGACGGACAACCAAGCAAAATGATAACAAATTGGATGAGGTTTTGGGATGAAAACTCTTTCTCTTTGATTTATTGATGTTAACAAAAACTACATTCATTTTTAATTTTTTTCCCAAGAGGTAAACAATCATAATAAAAACTATACAAAGATTACCGAGGCATGAGATATCCCTGGTTACAACATAACAACTACAGAGCAAACAAAGCTACATCAAGGATATAAACTAACAGTAACTTATGTTAACAAAAACTACATTTACAGAGGCTTTCTTATGTTACTTTTTAAGCAATAAGGCCATATATAGTTATATAAGAGTGGAAGTCGGTTCCCTACTAAATTAAAACCACTACATAAAAGTATAAAACCCATAGTTCAAAATCTCGAGAACTGCGAGATCTCGACATAGTCAAAACCCGAGATCCCGTTGAGATCTCGAGTCTCTTTGTCGGGATGAACAAGGTTTTTAGTACAAATTTGGACACATGTTCTTACATGTTTTCAAACCCTAAACTCAATTTTTGTTTAAATTCCACCCAAATTCATCTAATTTTAACCTAGTACATCATTTCTAATCCAAATATAACTTAGTTCCATCAAAATTATATCCCAATTTCATCCATTCTTCGCCGTTTTCTTCCTCACTATAATTTTTTACCCAATCTTACTCTATTGCTTCTAGTTAATCATCAATTTTTTAGATGATTGTTCTTAATAAATCATCCCAATCTTTAGTTAATTTATTAAGTTCTTTTCTTTAAGATTATTCATCTAACACTATTACAATGTAATTCAAGGATTAAAACCCATTTGAAATCGAAGAATTTGATGGAGAAACGAGTTTGATTTTGGAAATTTTAGCCATAGTAGAAAACTGGAAACCCTTACAAGTAAAAAAAAAAACCTCAACGAAATTCTGATTGATCTAGTGTCGGTATTATTGAAACATTGAATATCTCGTGAGATCTCGACATTTCTCGCGAGATCTCAAAAATATCAGCAAGGTTGGTACCAAACCATACCGTTTGAGATCTCAACAATATACCATACCGATCACCTCAAAATCCGGTATATACCACAAGATCTCACGAGATTTTGAACTATGATAAAACCAACTCTATTTTGGGGAACTTGCCCCTTGAACTCAATCATTGGGAGTTGTGTAGTGGTAAACAGTGTCGAATGTCAAACAAAATCTGGCAACAATGTACAAAGACCCACTTGGACATCCGTAAACATTTTAGGATCACAAACATGCATCACCGTGCTCCCAGAAAACCACGTGACAAAGAAGAAATCTATGATTCTGAATGAAATTTCAGGCATAGATCTATGCCTGAATCTATAAGAGTGTTAAGTCTTTGACGAAGTTGATGTTTAGAAATCACATTTGTTTCTGTGTTTGGTGATCAAGTGTGCCACAAGTAATGTCATTGGACGACAAAAATGGAGAGATTGTAAGAAAATTGAACTATAGTGAAACCAATGTAATGAAACCATAAATAATCGGAGAAAAAAAAAACCATTTATTAACAAATGGAAGCACATTTGTGACACCTGTAGTACACAAGTGGAGAAATTTATTTCAAAAGCACAATGGATCAGGTTCAAACCAACCTCTGAGGTCTCACGATAATGTACAAGAACTACATGCTCATATGTCCTGAGAAAAGAAAATATAAGAAGTAAAGTCAGAAATCTAAGTTTACATCTCCATAATGAGTTCAGAAAAATCTGAATAATTACACATTTTATAGCATGCCTAACTAGCATAGAACAATAACAATTACTATTAAGTAGTAGATGACCATATACTTCAAACAACACATACTTATCAAGTAACCAGTAACATCTGCGAACAAAACCAGGGTTATCCTCTCCATGTGCATAGTACACATGGATTCGTTCTTCATTACCAACCTGCACGATGAAAGATGAAATAAAACAAACCTCTTTAGGTAGCAGTGTGGTGAAAGGGAGTAAAGTTCTCTGTGTGTGTGTGTGTGTGTGTGTGTGTGTGTAGAGAGAGAGAGAGAGAGAGAGAGAGAGAGAAGGCAAGTTTTTAAGATAATTAAATATACAATAAAGAGACTTGGTTTGCAAAATATTGTACAAAATTAGTAGGAGTTACTATCATTAAAGCCCAAAAGTGACGGTAAATGAATGCCACATATATTGAACTAGACCATCTCACCTTCAAATGTTCATGAGCTTCTTTAACAGTCTTCCCATCCTTCTTTTTCTTCCAGTTATGCCCATCTTTACGGAAGTTCCTTAACTTTTTACGGTCAAACAACACAATTAAGCCACCTGGCGCATTATCGGAAACAGAAGTTATAGAAGGAAAACATAGTACAACCAACCATAAGCTTGTTGAAATCAGTGGTGTCTTATATTACATGTTAAAATCAAAACCCACCTATTTTCACCTTTTAGTGCGGTACTTTCTCTTTTTGTATTTTACCTCTTTCTTGTACTTTTTCATCCAAAGATGCCTTTCTTTGTTCAACTTCTAATTAATTTTTTATCTATCCTTAAAAGTCATTTGGAAGCTAAGTGATGTTATGAAGTGGTATTCTTATCAAAAGAGTTTCAACAATGTTACATGAAAAGTGGAACATTTGATTGAATATAGGCAATACTCATAGCATGGAATACCCACAAGTCATGCAGCTCATGAGCTCAATAACCAAAATCAGATACAGTTGAATAATTGATGCTAGATTGAGATATCTAGCTGTTCAACAGTATTGATGGTAGCCAGTGATTGATAACAACTTGGAAAAGTAGTTTTTACCTCCTCTCCTTTTCAAACTATCCGGGGAGAGGACTGGGTATATGATTGGAAAATTGTCATAGTAAGAGTTATAGAAGAATAAAGCTTCTATCCCCCCTTTCCTTTTCATCGCCATCTCAATCTCCAATAAATAAATCTATTACTTTTATTCTCCCAAACTGTTCAGATCAATTTCCTACACGGTTGCAGAGTATTTCTTCATAGAACAAAGTTTTTCATACTTTATTTTGCTGGAATGTTTCAGCTGAAACTGAACCGAACTAACTACAGCCTGACTTAGGCAAACAGGTCATGTTCACCACATCTGAGTGAACAGACATATTACAATTTGGTGGGAGAATATATATATTAGTGGGTAACTATAAAAAGTCTAATTCAAAACAATAGTGTTAGTATAACATTAGTAGTACGGTGTAATCAGGAGAGGAATACATTTAAAATAAAATCACATGAAGGTGGATGTGGCTTTAAAATGATGAGCCAACTTTATGTTTAGTCAGAACAGCATATTGTGTGAAGAACGAAGAGAAGAGAAGAAGAAAGGCGATAAATTGTTGGTCTTGTATCAATCAACTTCCATAGAAACGCAATTTTCAACGAACAATTACAAAAAGTCATCATTTGAATGAACATGCATATTATGTGAAGAAATTCAGAAAAGTATTTGGGAGAATATTGTCTCCTAGATGAGGCGTGTATTTGAGAGATAGAGATATTTACCCACGTGTTCCAATGTCGTATAAATGTTCAGCAAAATTTGTTATAAATTGTTAAATTTGTCTAATTTTTTAATTGTAGAATGTTATAAGTTTACTACGATAGGGGTAGGGCCAGATTTCTCCACGACATTGTTTTCAGAAATGGATAGGATCAAGCCCTTCCCTTCCTCTAGGGAAATCTACTGTAAAGAGAAGAGAATATTACTTCTTGGCAAGTGCACTGGCTTGACATGGATGGTGAAAAGATTATGGTTGTATAATATTGCATGAATCTCATTTGGCCGAAGCCACCTTGTCTTGGCTTCCTCCATCATCTTTGCAACATCTAAGTCTGTCCATACAGAAAGGGAATGAGAGCTCAAGTGTTAAACTTAACCATAAATATTATATGTACAACACTTATTCATCAGAGTAGAACTACAGCATCTTCCGTACAAAAGGACTGTATAATTATGTCGATAAATAGTTGTCTAAAGGTAACTTAGGGGGAAAAAAACAATAATACTGTTTAATAACCAAAATTATCAACTCGACCGAGTGTTCTTATTCAGAAATTAGCAGAATCAAAAATTAATTTAACTTAATTTACTTCAGCTCCCCTTGGTAAACCAAATACCATGATAGCTGAAGAGCAAATACTTCCCATGGCTAATTATGAACATTGAACTAACATGCAATTTTCTTACTACCAAGAACATCTCAAAATTAGTCGGAAATTGCTCCAATACCTCTCTCAGTTAGTTAATTGCGTATTCTCTTCTGATAATTCCTAAGAATCTAGCAAAATTCATAGTTTGAACGAGGATCATTATTCCTTTCAGCAAGTATAAATTCAAAGCTAAAGTTAACAAAAACCAAATAATTCCAGCAAATCCTAGAAATTAAACAAAACACAACAAAAAGATTCATTCTCACTAACAACAACCAATTACTACTAACTAAAGCAGAAATTCTTGAAAAAGAAGTTGTGAATTCACCTTCAAGTGTATGAAATCCATGTATCTCAGCACCAGCAACTCGAACTGAAGCACTGTTGTTATCCATTGAGATCAAACTCACCAAACTTCAATAATCTCGATCATTAACACTCAAAATCCACAATTCTAAAACCCTAACAAAGATTTCTATTCGAATTCAATTCAACGCTAATTAGGTCATCGAAGAATTTATTGAAATAAAACAAAAAACGAAATTGAAGAAAGAGAAAGAGAAAGAGAAAGAGAAATGATTTTAGTGTGAAATCTGTCTGAAAGTGAGGTAAAATAATACTAGAAAATAATATATGAGCAACGATCTGCTACATCTGATGATCTGCTACACCTGGGTAAATCAGGTGAAAACCAGTTAGCTGTTTGGATTTTGGAATATATATGAATTAATCCGTTCATAGAGTTGAAAGCATAGTTCAAAATGGGGACATATTTCGTAAAATTTTGGCGAAATATACCATTTTTTTTTTTTTTTTAGAGAATTGGCAGTATAAATTTCGGAAATATCCGAGTATATTCTTGATATTTCAAGTGACATATTTGTTTCAAATGTCGAAAAATTGAAATATACTATATTTTTTTAATCCAAAATTTCACCCGGATTCGGAATTGTAAACTAGAGAATGGATGAAAGCATAGTTGAAAATATGACCATTTTTTGAAAAAATAAATTTATCCTAAATTTTAACATTAGAAAACAATTCTATACTAAAATTTATGGATTCGCAAAAATTCTAATATTCGATTTCAAAAATAAGCCGAATATATTTTTTAAATTTTTACAAATATTAACAAAATTTTTATTTATAATTGAAAGTATTTCAAATTCTCGAATATGCAAACATCAATAATATTTTTATATATTCTTTGAGGTATGGTTGGTGTAGATAAAATAACTACACGTGGGTGTATACAACTTTAGTTGCTATTATTGTCCGGCACTGAATGAATGAATGATAGTGATTAGTGAATAGTGATTGACAAGAAAGTTTACCGTTAACTCCGTAGCTTTGAGGAGTAAAAATAAGGTGTAAAGTAGAGTCAACTGCTCAAGTCGCAAGACTGTAAAATAGTCATCATAGGAGTATTTTTCTTGCTGACAACTAAAACAGTTGTCATGTATACTAGTCACGATGTATAATATTGACACTTGTACGTGGATTTGGTCGGTTCGTCGTCCCATATGCAGAGGAAAAGAGGAACCTTATTAAAGCAAAGGATTTTGTTTGTCTGGTAATCTAATTGAGCCATCCATAATATAGCAAATTAGAAATGAAAATTAATTATTATTATTTTTGTGAAGACATTTCAATGAAAATGCCATCATAGATGATAGAACGTCTTCATTCGTTGTTCAGAAAATAAATGCAAATTTTTGGTATTATGGAAATTCTGCTGTTTGGTTGGAGACGAGTCACGAAGAAAGCTGGTACTCAGATGGGCAGATGGCAGCTGAATGACTTTAAGTAGGATAGAGGAAGCAATTGGCAACAACAGCAGCAGTGTTATATGATCAAACTGTAAAATTTATTTCTATATAGGTTCCAGGGTTATGAGTGTTGTATGATCAAACTGTAAAATTTATTTCTATCTATATGGGCTCCAGGCAGTGGCGTAGCCAGGATTTTTCGTGAGGGTGCGCACAAGAATCTTATTGTTCTCCCAGATTTCTTTATCAGCCGAAAATTCTCGATCAATAAAAATATACAAAACTTCCACCAAAAATAAAAATGACAATATTATAAGAGAATTATACATTGCAACATATTTTTGATAATTGTATGACAAATTTCTTCGGAAAAGGAATCAACCCTTAATTGATGAAGTTGAAGAATGGTGCAAACAAAGTTAATTTTTGTCCTAAAAGTCATGGGATAAAGTTGCAGGTAGGAAGGAGAAGAATTCATGCCTACTAACTAATGAGATTTTTACATTAGATAATTGCATGTAGGAAGGAGAAGAATTCATGCCTACTAACTAATGAGATTTTTACATTAGATAATTGCAGGTAGGAAGGAGAAAAATCCATGCCTACTAACTAATGAGATTTTTATATTAGATAACTGTAAATTGAGTTTTTAGTGATCATTATCTTCATTCTATATGTCCTAGATTTTATAGGATAGGATAATTTTATACTATATTCGTATAGGAATTTAGTTATAATTGGAAAATAAAATGTAATTAATTAAATAATAACAATATTAAATCCAAGTTATAGATATTCAAAGATATTTATAACAAAATCAGCAGTAAATCTTTCTCAAAGCTAAGAGCATTCCCAATGGTAAAAGGGTTTTAAGGGTGCCACATAGGAGAGATGAGGGAGGTTTTAGCATCGAGTTAATGGTAAAAGTGATTTTTACTTTTAGACTTGCCAATAGTTGATTGTAAAATAAGTTTTAAAAGATTAAATTTCACTTTTCCCAAAATCATTGGTTATAAAATATGATAAAATTTAATTTTAAATTAATAAGTGATCCTACATGGCACTTTTAAGTCCTTGGCAAATTTGCCAAGGAGTTAAAAGTGTTTAGCTTGAAAATTGTGTTAAAAGTAACCATTGGCAAGAGTTTTTAGTTAAAAGTTTCTAAAAGGGATTTAAAACCAACCATTGGGAATGCTCTAATAAGTAGGATAAAAATAATTTACTAGCCAATCATTATAAATATTTAAGGATATACTATATTTTTTTTTCCTAAAATACAGCTTAGGTTGTGAGTATAGTAGAAAATTTTCAGAATTTCAGGGTACGCACATGCGTACCCTTACACCCCCCTGGCTTCGCCCCTGGCTCCAGGGTTGGTTACGAGTGTTAGATGTACAAGGTGTATTGGTAAGTACCATAGATTTTATGTACGTATATAAATAAGATGTCAAAGTAGATATTAAAGAAAAGCTTTATCAATGGAATATGAGTTTCAACTAAGGCTCAACAACAAAATTGGATCTTACCAGAGATATAAAAAATATAATGTACTTTACACTATTTTTTATTTAATACAATGTACAAAAAAGTTGACTAAAAGATGTTTGAACTTTCAAAAAAGTTCCACGTTATACAGTCAGTTAAATTCTTGTTAACGGTTGATGGTTGATTGACGTGGACAATTTTTATCTACGTGGCATGTAAGAAAAATAAAAAATAAAATTTAAAAATTCAACACAACAATTGAACACATGTGTTTCTCACATGACCTTCATCTTATTTTCATTGTAAAACTAATCCTCAAATTGAAACCAAAACCCCCAATTTCAAACTTAAAAATTCTAAATTGAAAATTCCTCAAATTTAACTCAATGTTTTTATCTTCTAATATTAATTGTTGTTGTTCACATAAAAATTTGGATCTTCTTTTTCTTTATTGAAATATATTAGATGTACTTTTTATTTGTCAATATGAAGTTAATTGAGCAAATCAAAGATCAATTGAAATAAAATAACTTCTTTAAACAATCAACTATGGATATTGTTCATAATTCAAAATTTAGAAATGGTTACAACAATCTTTATTGGATTGAAAAAAAAAATTGGGTTAAAAAAATCGATTTTTTTTGGGGGCGGGGGGGGGGGGGGGGTTTAAGAAAATTGAAGTGTGGAGTTATTTGAAATCTTATATGTAGAAATCCAGAAAGTGTTCAACGATTGAAGTACGTAATAATGAAGTTGTTACGACCAACATTCTTCTATAAATAATAAATAATAACAGAAAACTAAAGAGAGAAGAAAGAAAGTAGTTTGTTATTTTTGAATTTGTTTAAGGATATTTTGTAAGAATATGTTTGTAAATTGAGAAGATAGTAGTTTATCAACTTCACAAAATATATCCATACCAGAAAATTTGTGATACCCTTCTAGACCTGAAGATCTAAATTTTTTCTTTTGAGGACCCGAAGTTCCATGTATTTGAAACTTGAAGTTTTGCTTTTAGGAATAAAAATTTTGTTTTGTGTTTCATGTAATTAGTTAATTTCAATAATATTTGGAACTTAAAATACCCATTTGGTTATGAACCCGCAATTCTTCCATTTGATGTTGAACATGAAGTTCTATATTTTGATTCATAATCTGTAGTTATGATTGGATTTAAAATTCTAGACATATTGTCTTGAACCTGAAGTTTTTCTATCCAGAAGTTCTGGACATGAATTTCTTATCCAAAAAATTTGAACCGGAAGTTTTATTTATAAGCAATACATATGAATCCAACGATTCATAACTTGAAGTTTTAGATTACTTGGCTGAAATTAGTATTTCTCTCTCCATATTGTTATATTTGTGTTTAAACAATTGTATATTGGTAATTTTTTAGCTTTATCTTGTTCTTACACTTCGATATATGTTCGAATGAAGAATATTAAATAATATATAGACAAAAAAAAAAAATTATAAGTCTAGATTCTTTGTAGAACCATAAATTTCTTACTTGAGTTAGAAGTCTCATATATTTGATCATGATTTTTAAGTTTGAATATATTGGTTAGGAACCCACAGTTCTAACTTTAATTTGGTTTTGACTTGTATACTTTACTTGAAGTTTGTCCCGTATATATTATATAACAACCACTTGAAATTAGTCATCCCATAAAGAGTGTATATAGAGAACGTCGGTTCACCAAATATTTTGTCTCAATTTCTTGTCTTCTTGTTGCCGAATAAAATAATAAGCTTATTTTGCAAAATCATGAATCTCGTCCAACTGGTACTATACCCATCTCTGAAGTAAATGCGTCTTCCTCTAATGGTCGAGGCTGTGGTAAAAATTCTTATAATGATCACGATGGTCACAATAATTATACTTGGCATAGAGTTGCACCATACCATCACAAAGAAAAAAAAGCTAAGCCAAATCGAGACAAAGGGAAATGTGAGCAGAATACACCTCCACCCAACTATGAAAGATATATGAATTGAAAAACAAAAATTTGGAACAAGTACGAAGGTATGGCGATACCATCAGATTATAGGTCACATGCATTATTATTTCTTGTTCGTATGGTTATATGGTATATAATCAGATTATATGTTTCAATGTGATAGTAATTATTGCATTTGTTCTAATGGTACATATTAGGATGAATTCCTAATTTATTTTTGTTTGTCTTTTATTAAGAATATATGTGATACGAGGACCTAAGGTGATTATTAGTATCACTATATTTTTAGGGGATTTAGAGATACCCCCCAAAAAGTTTGCACTCTTTGAGATACCCCCCAGATTTAAAAACCATTAGAGATACCCCCCATTTTTTCATTTGGAGCCGGTCAACCAAGCCATTGACCTAACTTGTTTTCATATTGACTGAAATACCCTTTTCCTAACTTAAGCTCTGTCCTAATCATCCAACCCAGTCAGCATGCATTTCTACCACATCATCAAATATTACATCAAATATTTCACCAGATCTAATCCAATGGTTACAAATAATTAGCCGTTATATGTTCACCCATTCTTCTTCTTCCTTCTTCTCCAACCCATCAATCTCCACCCATTCTTCTTCTTCCTTCTTCTCCAACCCATCAATCTCCACCCATTTTTCTTCTTCCTTCTTCTCCAACCCATCAATCTCCACCCATTCTTCTTCATCCTTCTTCTCCAACCCATCTTATATGTTCTTCCTTCTTCTCCAACCACTCTTCTTCTTTCTTCTCCAGCCATTATCAGAGATCCAGAAAATAACTCCATTAACAGATCTAGAAGAAAATGCAAAGAACTTTAAACTAAAATTCTTCTCTTTCCGCTAGCTAAAACGTCGAGATGAAGGTAATAAAGTACTTTGTAGTTGTTTTAGTTCACTTATATCTCGTTTTTCTTTATTTTTTCAAGTATTGGTTCATCATCTTCTTCACTCATGTCTTTTCTGCAATTTTGGGGGGGTATCTCAAAGAAAAGTTTAATTTTGGGGGATATCTCTAAGAAAAGTTTGGTTTTTTATGAACAGATAATTTGTCAAATGTGTGATCAGACTGGGCATTATGGAGATGAATGTCAATGGGTATATAGCTATTGTAAGAAACAAGGTTGTCATTGCATCATGAGGTTGACAATTTTGAACACATCAGACAATCCAGGTCGAAATTTTTTGAGATGTCATCTTTGTGGGAATTTCAAATGGTTAGATGCTATAAGACAATCTGAAGAAACCTCAAAAATAGGTGGAGAAGACATTGATGAAGAAAGGAAAAACTTCAAAAAAGTAGCTTTGTTGCACTGCTCTCTCTCTCTCTCTCTCTCTCTCTCTCGCGCGCGCGCTCAAGAAATTTACTTTCCCTCTTCTAATTATGGTTTCAGTTTCAAATTGATCTAGGGTTTCAATTTGATTATATTGGACGGTCCAGATTACATCTTCCTAATATTGGGTGGGGATAACATAAGGTTAGTGGCTGAGTTTAAAATTTGGCGAAATGAAGTGTTTTTGCTGATATGGCATAATTGGTGAGTGCGTAGCTGACTAGGATCACCATTAAAATCAAGGAAGGGTATTTTAGTCTAAGTGATATAAAGACTAGTCATATATAAGTCAATAGTTTGGTTGACCGGCTCCAAATGAAAAAATGGGGGGTATCTCTAATGGTTTTTAAATCTGGGGGGTATCTCAAAAAGTGCAAACTTTTTTGGGGGGTATCTCTAAATCCCCCATATTTTTATGACCTTCTACATTAGTTCAAATGATTTAGTGAACAAGAAGTTCCAAAATCTAAATAATTCGGATTTAAGGTACCAATATTTTTAGAGTTTGAAGTTCAAAATATTAAATACAAACACGAAGATATGATAGTTTGTCTATAAGTACTCCAAAAGCATAATAGACTTATAAGTTTCAAAGTTTCACCTCCCAAAAGTGGAAAATAAAAGAAAATCTTGCTCTCATTCCTGAAGAGTGGTTAGTCATTTCACTCAAGAAGACGTCATGCACTCATGCGGACACCCATTCTCTCTACAATTTCAAAAGACATTGTTGTGATTACACAATTCCATGATGAGATTGTGAATGCCTATGGTGAGGCAAATGTATACCTAATAAAATTGAGATATCAAAACTATGAGAGATATGAAAGATAAAAGAATTAGTCATTGATGACATATTTGGTTATGTAGTAGTTACTCAAATTAGAAAGGGTAATGGGATAGAAAGAATACACAACCATAGTGTATAAATGAAAATCTCGACAAACAAATGATATTTGGCCCACAAAGGAAAAAATCCTACAAGAAGTATAATTAAGTCTCTCAATAGAAATGGTATTTGGAACTATAGTACAAAGCCCAAAATGATGTAAAACCTCAAGATTACAAATGGGGAATTTGTAAGGAAATGAAATGAAAAAAATATTTTGGTTCAAAATATATTATACTTAACAACATGAGACATACATGCAGTTTTTTGTTGTGTTGAGAATTATTTTTAAGTTTTTTTTTAATTAAATAAAGCCACGTAGATAAATTTTTGATAACTAAGCAGTCTGTTAACATGAAATTAACAGATTGTATAACGTGAAAACTTATTGAAAGTTCAAGCATCAATTGGTTAGTTTTTTTATACGTTGTATCAAGTGGAAAATAGTGTAAAGTATATTGTATTTTTTTTTTTATCAATTTTACATACCAAAGAAGACATATAAAGATAAGAATCTCAGAAGTAGAGAAATCGGGCTACCTAAAAAAATGTGAATGTAGCCAAAATAAGTCCCACGACGGCATGGATTCAGTCTTAGCACTTAGAAATATTTCGAGGCCATTAAAGATAAAAACACACATGATTTCTGCTTCCAAACAACAACACCATGTCTTAAAGATGCAACTGCAGACACTTCATCACATAATATGAGAGATGTTGAGGCAGATTCTACTTGTTCCAGAGTCATAAAATTTATGAATCAAGAGGAAGAAGAAGAAGGTGAAATACCAGATAAGAGTGCAATTGGGGATGTAATTGTAGACAAACTCATGAAAAAAGAAAACGAAGAAGATGAAGAAAATAGAAAATCATAATTAGCCTTCTCTAAAAAGGGATTGCCCTCATGGTTTCGAGAGTTTGATGGAGCAACAACAACACTCAGTTAAAATGTTGGTAATTGCTAATAGCTTGATAGGAGGTGATACCGAGGTGGATCATAGAAATTTTATGGATTATCTTGTGGTTCATTTAGCTAATAAAATAGGCTTGACAGACATGAGTACGTACAAAAGAGCAACAAAAACTCTTTAAAGAGTTGGCGGTCGCAAATAGTCGTAAACCTAGCTGAGTTAGCTATAGGTTTTCTGCAAAAAGAGTTTTGTCTTTTTTGAGAATTTGTTTGCATTATAACAATGCTTTTAGCTTGTTGATCTAGTGCCACATCTAATGTGCCGATTGATCGGGTTTTGTAATCCGTTTTTTTTTTCTTTCTTCTCATTAATAATTTTGTACTTATAAAAAAAAAAAAAAAAAAAAAAAAAGAGTTTATGTCTCTCTCTTTGCATCTTTATTAGTTACAAGTTACAACATCACAGTAGTATGAGAATATGTGCTCGGGGATGAATCTGCGCGGAATGCATGCTGACCAGAAAGTGCGAGCCAATTTAAAACCAAATCAAATGGTCCTGCAATATGCATGTCTGATGTCTCCAAGAATGGTTGGCAGTTGGGTACCGGTCTGTGATGGGTTTTTGCATTTAACGAATTTTGAAGTGCCCAAACCTGACCCAAATTTAATACATTTTAAAAGGACAAAGCCAAATTCTAAGATCAAACATAGAACCCGAACTCCCTTTTGCCATCTTTTACCTTTCCGCAAATTGCAAATCCGAACCACACTCACTTTGTAGTAACAAACAAGGACCCCCAGTTTATCTCTACATAGAATCCTAGATAGGTCTGTATCTCACCACATATTGGGACAACACATCTCACATTATACACACGTCTTTCTCTCCTCACTCTCTTCAACACTCCCCCTCAGAACTGCACTCATTTATTAAAAAACTTCCAAAATAACAAACTAAAAAACTTCCAAAATAACAAACGGAGTCTTGGTTCATAACTTCATACTAATATAGAATCGTGATACGGTGAAGACCGACGTTAGGGGAAGAGAGAGCAAGAGAACAGAGAGAAAGAAGAGAGATTTCAAAAATAAAAAAAACAGACGGACAAACAAAAAATTAAAAAGAGAAAAAAAGAAACAGACACGAGTTTGAGTTCCACACTTCCACCTGACTAACGTCGGTCGATAATGTTTGCGCACTAGCACTACCAGATGCAAATGCAAATTCAATTCAATGCAAGTCTTGTTTCCATGTAGCAGTAGACATGTGAAGTACGTCATGGATGATTTGTTAGTATTACGGAGTTGCACGAGCTACTTAGTTTACCTTGTAAGTAGTCCTAGTCATCATCATATATAAAACACTAACTAAACTAAGAAAATATCAACCAAAGAACCATTTCCATTTTCCTCAAAGAAGTGAGTGAAAGAGAGAGAGAGTGTTGGAGTTGATCAGTAATGGGAGTTGAAGAAGATATAGATGAATTACCTAAAAATGATGCAAATTATACAGCTTTAACACCTATATGGTTTTTAGAAAGAGCTTCTTTAGTTCATCCACAAAGGAAATCAATCATTCATGGATCTATACAATATACTTGGCTTCAAACTTATCAAAGATGTCGTCGTTTGGCTTCTGCACTTCTAAATCATTCAATTGGTGTTGGAAAGACTGTAAGTTTTCTTTCATCAATAAAATTTTATTTCATTTTATTCCTATGTTTTTGCTGATTAAATTAAATTAGCTTGCAATACATTAGTTAGGGATTTGATCCATTTAAGATATGTGTAGACTGTAGAGTAATTAATTAGGGATTTAAGCTTTGAAATTTGATTAATTGAGCTGATTTAATATAATTATTACATTTAATGATGTCAATAGTTTAAATTGGACAAAGAAAACGATAAATAACAATGAAATGAATGAACAAAAGAAGCTTTAAGATTTTGATAGAATCAGGATATTGAACCCCCGAAGAATTTTGTTAATGTTGTACTACTATTTTCACAAGAAGGACTGTGCAGTGGATGGTGGTGTGGGTTGACTTCTCTTATTCACTGCCTTTTTTTTTTAAGATCTGTTAAAATTCAAGTGAACCTGTTCTATTGTTGATTTTAATGTAAGTAATTTCAGATTAACTATGGCAAGATGTGTATAGAAAATTGGATTCAAATGTACTGTACTCTCCTTCAATCAAAATCATTGGTTGTAAATTTGTAATGGGTTGGTCTACCGAGAATGTATTGAGTTCTTTTTTTTTCAATGTAAAACTAGCTATATATCAAAACAATAATATTCATCACATTTTTAAGTAAAAACTATAATCATCTTATTGTTACAACATTATCTTATGTACTGTATATTCAATACTAACATGTGCAGTTATATTATGTTTGATCTTCCTAATATTTTAATTCTAGGCTATTGTTTGGACAGATTGAAGCATAGTACAAAATTTTGTTTGTTAAGTTGGCATGAAATTTTGATTATCAGTGTGTGATATCTTTTTTTATATTTTTTCTATTTATTGCTCAAAACATAATTTGTAGTATGGACTGAGCTTTTCACATCTTAGTATTTCTTGGCTTTGTTAATAGCCTCATTTCATATGCAATACCAGAGTCTGCAATTGCAAAACTTGTCGACACTATTTTCTTCTAAGAGTTTGGGACTGCTCTGGATGACCCTTTCTTTGTTCATCAGAAGCTTTAGAATACGTTAACACTTAACAAGAGTAATGGGCTAATTTCTGATCTGGAAAATAAATAAATAGACAGCAGTTTGCCCTCATCCTGCGAATGTCTTTTGGGATCCTGGGACTTGTGTCACAGAAAATTAGAAGACACAACTAAGTTGCAAAAATAGAAGTTGTAATTTTTCATTTGATGAATTTTAAATTTGGTTAGTTGACTGCATTTGTTGCATAGTTGAGCGAAGAGGTAAATTGGTGACATGTCACTTCGTTTCTGTTGTATTCTGCAGGTAGCTGTAATTGCACCAAATATACCAGCCATGTATGAAGCTCATTTTGCAGTTCCAATGGCTGGAGCAGTGGTGAACTGTGTAAACGTTCGCTTAAATGCATCAACTATTGGTTTCCTGTTGGGGCACTCGTCAGCTGCAGTTGTAATGGTGGACCAAGAGTTCTTTTCCTTAGCAGAGGATGCTCTGAAGCTTTTAGCAGACAAAAGCAAAAGCAGCTTTAAGCCTCCACTTCTCATTGTTATAGGTGATGAAAATTGTGATGCAAAGGAATTTAGAACTGCTCTAGGAAAAGGGGCCATTGAATACGAGAAGTTTCTGGAAAGCGGTGACCCTGAATATGCTTGGAAACCACCTAAGGATGAGTGGCAGAGCATTGCGCTCGGTTATACTTCCGGAACAACGTCAAGTCCAAAAGGGGTGGTCTTAAGCCACAGAGGAGCATATCTTATGGCTCTGAGTGGTCCTGTTGTCTGGGGAATGAATGAAGGGGCTATTTACCTGTGGACTCTTCCCATGTTCCATTGCAATGGTTGGTGTTATACTTGGTCACTTGCAGCTCTCTGTGGGACAAATATCTGCCTTCGTCAGGTATGTCAAAGGAAACTGGAATTGAGAAAACTCTTCATTATTGACAGTTGAGATATTTGGATATACTCCCCCCCCCCCCAAAATATAAAAATAAAAATTGAGAGTAAAGCTGGTCAACTCACCATTGACCAAGCTTCCTATGGGAATTTGGCCAAAGATTCGACAGCCGAAGCACAATGCTTAGGTGACATGAAGTTTGATAATGTTATGTTGACCACAAGAAGCTTGGTCAATGGTGAGCTGACTGGCTTGACTGTCAATTTGGGGGGGGGGGGATCACTAATTAAATTTCAAGGGGGGGGGGGGGGGGGGGAGGGGGTACCTCAAGGGAAAGAAAAAGAAAAAGACATTTTTAATTCTCAAGTTTATATGCTTCACTGGATATTTAATTCTCATCAAGCATAATAGGATATTCTATTGCAAACATTTATCATTGTTCATGATGACAAATGGTGAATTTCATCCCCAAGATGTTTCTGTGATTGCCAAAGATCTGCAAGCACATAAAGTAGAGGTCGTCTCTCAAAACTCAAGTTGAAACCTAATTTATGCAATGCTTAAAGCATATAAACAGATACACAATTTTCTTCTCAAATATCAGCTGCTATTAATCCTCTTACATCTAAAGTAGATGTTTTATGTTTAAGGTTGAATGGTTGACATTGGTCAGTTGTAATCACTTTTCTGTGATGCACGTAGATCTACAACCTCTTGCTTGTAATGTTCAAATTGAGATATATAATTTCAGGCCTACTTTTTTAAATCTCGCCTCAGGATCTTCTAGTCAATTGTACATGCAATTTGTAGGATAGCAGGACCACACATATAAATGAAATTAGGTGACTTTTATGGTCATGCTCTTGCATGAAATGTGAGAATGTTATGTTGTTATAGCAAATTATTTAACTTTGTGATACTTAGGACTTCACTATATTTGCAATTGTGTTCACGTCCACCAAATTTTAGACGCCTAATATAAGACGCTATTATTAATGTGAATTAAAGATGGAAGAATTTGTCCAATGATTCTAGGTTTGAAACTTTGAGTGATTTAGATTGTAGAGAGAAATAAAAAAATTCATGTCAGATTGGACTTTCTTCAGTTTGATTTCAAGCAACCAGTGAAAAGTACCAGTGGTAGGAGTTCTGTGGTAGTTTTTTTTTTTTTTTTTCATTATTTTGTTATATTTTTATCCTCCATAAGTCCATAACTCATTATTTTGTTATATCTTTAATCTTTTACTCATTTCAGTAAATCCCTGTCATGTTTCTTGTCATTTTAAATTCCTCTTTAAAGGGCTTGTTGGTTAAATTTAATATATTCATGAGATATGCTTTTTCTTCCCTATCTATGGATGGTTGCAGGTAACGGCCAAGGCTGTGTATGCAGCCATAGCAAACCAAGGGGTGACTCACTTCTGCGCTGCTCCTGTGGTGCTCAATGCCATTGTTAATGCCCCTCTAGACCAGACGATTCTCCCTCTTCCTCGGCATGTCCAAGTGATGACCGCTGGCGCAGCACCACCACCATCTGTTCTAGCGGCCATGACTGAGCGAGGGTTCCGTATCACTCATACTTATGGCCTCTCTGAAACCTATGGACCGTCTACAGTTTGTGCATGGAAGCCTGAATGGGACTCCTTACCACTTGATGCTCAAGCTCGTCTAAATGCTCGCCAAGGAGTTCGTTATGTTGCATTGGAGGGTCTAGATGTCATTGACACTCAAACTATGGCGCCTGTCCCCGCTGACGGTACTACAATTGGGGAGATTGTCATGCGTGGAAATTTAGTGATGAAGGGTTATCTGAAAAATAAAAAAGTTAATGAGGAGGTCTTTGCTGGTGGATGGTTCCATTCTGGTGACCTGGCGGTAAAACACCCTGATAACTATATAGAGATTAAGGATAGATCCAAGGACATCATTATATCTGGAGGTGAAAATATCAGTAGCTTGGAGATTGAAAGCATTTTGTACCAGCACCCTCTTGTGTTAGAGGCATCGGTGGTGGCGAGACCAGATGAACAATGGGGGGAAACTCCTTGTGCTTTTGTGACATTAAAGTCGGAGGTAGATGGATCAAAAGAAAGTGGCTTGGCTACAGATATCATGAAGTTTTGTAGAGCAAAGATGCCAGCTTATTGGGTTCCAAAGTCTGTGGTGTTTGGACCTTTGCCCAAAACTGCTACAGGGAAGATACAGAAGCACTTGCTTAGAGCAAAGGCAAAGGAAATGGGACCTGTTAAGAGGAGTAAATTATAATCCACGTTGAATTTTGTGTGACAGATGTATGTGAAGGTCTTGTTGTATGTTACATATGGATTTGGGGTTTCTAATTCCATTCTAAAAAGTGGTAATATAAAATAATTACAGTAAGGCATGCCTTCATATAATTCTTCATATAATTTATTTTGTGGGATTTGGATAATTCAAATGCCTCCTGACAGTCTGACACCATGGCTGAAACCTGTCGATAAGTGTTTCACTTGCAGTGTTCGCAACAAAATACTGCTTTGTCCATCAAACATGTCTTTTTCAGGCTGGCCAGCCAGCCAGGCCCTTGCTGCTCAAGGTTTTATAGTCTTTCTCAAGTGGGCTGATTAGATTATGAATTGGGGTAGTCGCTGATTCGTCAGAGATAGGCCAATCAGATGAAGTTTTTGTTGGTTGCAGGCTTAAGGGTTTTTTTTTAAACTCCATAAACACGGCCTGTGTGGTATCATCTTTTATAAGCCAAGTCGCCTACCTAGTACTGTGCAAATTCTGGATACTATGATGTTAACATCCTTGATGAAACATGCGACTGTTGACAGGTATGTGTACTCTAATGCTTAGATCCAAAATGAATAAAGCTGGCATCTGAGAGCAAAGTGCAGCAGAGAAGAAATATTCTCTTGCAGGGTTATAGGCCTTTATGTGAGCTCTTCTCTGAACTTAAAAACTTCCATGTGCTAAATTCAACCCTGAACTTTTCTAAGAATCATTTTCATCAGATACCTCAACCACTAAAAGGAGGTCCCTTAGGATGCTTTATTTCCATGTTTAAAGGTCTCAGTGTGGGCAATGTTTTCAGACCTCAAATTTGGGGCTCTGAGTTATCGTGTCTTGTACATATAAGGGATTATGTTTCACCCCAGACTATCTGATCAGTCATAACTCTAAAATCTCAACCAGATAACGAAATATATTCTCTCAAGAGCTTCCGACAGCACATGATCATCATTCCAAATCCCACAGAGTAGTTAATACTTATTATATGTGGTGGACTGCTGGGTAGGTGCCTGGAGAATGCTTGCTCCCAAGCAGTTAGGATTGAACTGTAATTACACTGTCAGTTTAAGCTGAACAGGTCACTTTAAGTAGTGTAGACGTATAGTACATAATAGTGTTATGAAAGAAGCTTCCAGTTTCTGTTGTTCTTATATGCATTGTGTGCGGAAACAAGTAAACAGTCTGTTAATCAGAACCAATTGGCAATGGGTGGAGTGCAAGGGATTAATTTGCATAAACCTATGCAGTGTTCTTACTATGTGAATTTATCTATATCTTGCAAAGGATTTACATAAAACCATTGGATAGTTTTGGATTAGGCACAGATGGTTGGTTTGTTGCGTGTTTGATTTTAACATGTTGAAAACAAACATTATATATTTATATTTGTTATACAAAGTTATCAAAAATAGACATGTGATAGAGAAGTTCTCTGATGTAAACCTTTCTCCTATACCATAAATAGCTACTGCAGAGTTCCAAATAACCATATGCTGTGTTTAATCCATATAGTTCAAATGGGAACATAAGCTTACTCAAACACAAAGTTATCTATTATTGAATGATTAAAATATCTATATATTATGTATTATTATTATTTTATAGAAATACACTCCTCTATTTTGGCAACCTCATCTTTTGTTCATGCAATTTAAGATAAGAGTTCCCAAAGGGTGGGAAACCTTCATCACAAGATAAGAGGAAATTTATTTTGATTAGTTGGAAAGGCCATCCCCTTGTTTCACCAAGAGAATTTAGAGATGGATAAGCTTGTATATCCTCTATAATTTGTAAGTATTATTGCATGAACAACACAAACATGCCAATCTTGTTATTGATCTCATCCATGTTTTGGATGATTGGATTTGTCATTCTCATCCAAGTTGTCACAATGTAATTTACAAGCAATATCAATGTGGCAGTGGTCCTACATATCTAAAGATTCAATATAATTTTAAAGTGATGGCTGGTTTTTTTCTAATTTCTCCGACTAGCTAGGCAATTGCAATATACATCATATCCTTATCCATCCTTTTCATTCTCTCATCCATCAA
Source organism: Aquilegia eximia (assembly GCA_023053565.1). Classification (NCBI taxonomy): domain Eukaryota; kingdom Viridiplantae; phylum Streptophyta; class Magnoliopsida; order Ranunculales; family Ranunculaceae; genus Aquilegia; species Aquilegia eximia. The sequence continues at coordinate 10,005,652 of JALIGU010000004.1, read as the reverse complement.
GCTCATATTGTTAGAGTATGGTTTAGAGTGAAACAAGAGGAATCCACTCTCGATCAGTGATCATGATTGCGTAGTTAGTTGTTACTTTCCTTCACTCAACATCCTTCAAAGGAGATAATTATGAACCAAACCTACCTGTTAAATCATTAACAACTAGATGATCATTAATGGCCGAAATAGAATCAAAGTGATCAGCGCAGGTTGAAACAGGAAACTTAGTAGTATATACAGTTAAATTATCAACTACATAATCAAGTGTGAAACAGTGTGCATGTGTGACTGTACATACTGTTATATATAATTAGCCAGAATGGTTGATCTATGGGCAAGACATCCAAGACTGCCTGTTGTGATCGGTATACGCACTATATTGTGATGTAAATTCAAGATGATAATCTACATTCTGAATATATAGATCATATAAGATGTTGATATGTTTGTCAAAAAGAGGAGAACTTATAAAGTACCCCTTTACACAACACAGACAAAATAATATACTAATATCATATTCATTATTTTCTTCCGGTCAGAAGTATCATTCATTTTACATACATGCATCAACAACAGAAAATACTGCTTAAAATGAACAATTGTGAGTTTGAAGTTATAGGTTTATAATCACCACTTGAAGATATATGATGTACATATATTGACAATATTGCAAATATTCCAGCTATTATACTCTGTATAATGTTCATCATTGAGCTAGGTGCCTTTTCAGTGATGCATGAGTTGGAACGTAGAAAGAATATCATATTATCATTTCCATGTATATATATGTTTGGTTGCAATTAATTGATCAACAGACAACAGGCCAACAACAGGGTCTACAATATGTATATCATTATTCAAAAAAAAAAAAGGGGGTCTTTTTATGAGAAGTATATGATACCAGATCCCTCATCCTTCCATGGTTGAGTAGGTCCAAAGCCATGCCAGAGCAAACATAAAATTCCTTAAACAATACAATCTATATTCGCGATCAGTTTGAAAGAATAGGTTTATTTGCCAAGGTAGTTAGAAGATCAGGCTGATGCAACATAAAGAAATTAACTAGTGCGCATCTATTTCACAAACAAACTATCAACAAAGTTCAGCACAAGAGAATAAGTTGGAGCAAAGTGGACCCATAGATTATACTTTAAATTGTATTATATTGTAAGTTCTACAAGCAAGACTGACCATATGTGTGATATGGTCATATGACTCCATAGAACACCAAACTGTTTGTTTGTCAGTTCTGACTGAGAGATGATGGGAAACTAAAAGATGTACAGTAAGTTGCAAGAAAATAAAAGAGAGAAAAAAAAAACAGGCATATAAAAAGTCTTTGATACATTGTTTATGGATAACTTCCGCATAAAGCCAACTTCCCAAGAAAATATACAAAGGCCTTTATTATACAACAAACCAAATACAAGTGGGGTGTTCTTTTCTTTGGACAAAAGCAAGAAGTTTTATAGCCAACCCAACAATTAAAATGGATAAAAAAGAGGTAAAAAGCATTGGAATTTCTTGATTTTAATCTCTCTTGGATATAAAGTCCTTTTTTGGGTGGGGGTGAAATAATCTTGGATATAAAGTGTCAAAAAGAGAATGTGGGAGGTGGAGTAAGATTTGTAAAATGAAAATTGTAGTTCAAGAATGAATGAAAACTTTGCTCAATTGCTCTTAAGACTAGGAGCACCCAGTGTCCCAGTGTATCTACTTACAGATAGCTGCAGTAATTTACCATTAAAAAGCATGGACAAATTTCAGAAATAGTTATGATCACAATATATTTCTGAATCCAACAGATTCAAATGACCAGACTTTTAAAGTGGGATGTTTGTTCCGGCATCTATAATTTCTATCTATTTCATGACCTCAAGAATGGACTATGTAACATGTATTGAACTATTGATTTCATGTCATGCATGTCATTCTGTATCCATTGTCAACATTCAAGTTTCTCAAATCATCACAAATTATTTTTCTAGAAACATAAATGCTGAAACCAGATACATTTAACCTTGAATTGACATTTGGTTACATTTTTCAGGCCAATATATTATAGAGATTTTTGGAAATACCCCCATTTGAAAGTCGAAATTTGAGATACCCCATTTGAAATGTTTTTTGAGATACCCCCAATTCAAGACAGAAGAGCTTTACAGCCGTAGGTGAGTTTTATGATGGATTATGATGGACGGCTAAGATAACACCACATCTTGAATTGGGGGTATCTCAAATTTTTTTTCAAATGGGGTGTAAGTACCAAACCAGGCTAGGTGGAAAATTAAGGACACGGGAGCCAGATAAGGAGAGTAAACCGGGAAGTACCCAATCGGAGTTCAGAACATTCTAGAGCATCACGGATAGAGCACGTGATGTCTGGCTGTCAAGCATTCACCCTATAGTATGTGATGGAGAATGAAACACGTAGGAGATAAGAGAACCATAGGATGCAAAGGGGGATCCTACGGTTCAAGGAAGGCGGTGAATATTGCTATAAAAGGATCACGTTAGGGTTCGCAAAAGGTAACTGTTCATTCTTTGCTAAAACCTATTCTCTAAACCTAGCCGCTTACTGACTTGATCGTTGGAGCTTTATCCACCGGTCATTGTCCGGTGGTCATTGCAGGTGTTAGCGGTGAAGCAGTCAAGGAACTCAGCTAAGCTCGTCAAGGAAGAGGGCTTACATTTGGCGCTAGAAGGAGGGCTTGAACCTCCGACCTTGTGGTTAGCAGCTGGAGATAAGAGTGTTACATTTGGCGCTAGAAGGAGGGCTTGCTGCTTCCAGATCTAGGGTTTTGGAGAAGAAGGTTGAAAGAAGAAAATAGAGAGCAATGGTAACACAAACTAGATCGTCGACATATCTCGGAGGTGTAGCAGCTGGAGATGCTCCGCAAGTTGATCATCCTCAAACTCTCCAAGATGGAGAAGAAGAGACAAGCAGATTGAGGGAAGAGAACTTGAGACTGAGGGAGCAGATAAGAAGGATGGAAGATATGGACCGTCAAAATCTTCAGGAGGGAGAGAACGAAGCAGTCAGAAATGAAAACCATCAGAGACCAATGGAGAGAATAATACTAGGAGAAGGGGAAGGAGGAACAAGGCGTCGGATTCCGGGCCCAAGAGTGAATGAAGAAGAAGGGTCAGGTGAATCGGGGATAAGAGCTCGCGAAGGGAATCGAAGGGAAGGGGTGAATGACGAAGAGATCCCGGCGGCAGATCAGTACACCAGACTTTTCGATATGATATGCAAGGTCCAAGAGGACATGAGGGCGCAGACCAAGGGAAAGAACATAGAGGTGACCCAGGATCTGGAGAGATTGGGCAAGAGGCCATTAGCCGAAGTGTGCTACCGTCACGGGTTCCCAAGTAAGTTTCAACCTCCTAAGTTTAATGAGTATGATGGAACAACTGATCCTGTGCAGCACTTGAATAATTTCAAGCAAAAAATGGCGGCTTGGGAAGGGAGCCAGTATGACGGAATGTGGTGTCGACTGTTTCCTAGCAGCTTGAAGGATAACGCTACAGACTGGTATCTCAGCTTATCACCAGGGAGTGTATCAAGCTTTGCTCAGCTCAGTGAGATGTTTGTCAAACATTATATTCATCAGAAGAGACAGGCTGCAGATATAGCGTCACTATTTGATTTGGAACAAGCTCCAGGTGAGTCTCTTAGAAAGTTTGTTACTAACTTTAAAAATGAGATTTTGAGAACAGATGGCGGAGTAGATGAAAGAACAGCTGTGGTAGCATTTCAGAAAGGTATAAACAAGAAAGGTATAAACAAGAAGTCTCCTGCATATGACTCGATTGTGTCATCACGGATGGCGACTCTGGATGAACTTTTCCAGAAGACGGAGAAATACATCAGACTAGAGGACATAGCGTCACGGAGAGCTCCCAAGGTGTTGTTGGCTTCCGTAAACACAGTGGCGGAAAAAAGAAAGAAAGGAGAAGTTGGCTCACGAAGTAATACACCACCAAGAGATTCTGGCAGAGGGGGAAACAAAGATGGATCGAGAGGTCGGGACAAAAGAGAAAGGAGAGAAGATAGAGATACTTCGCCAAGAAAGCTAACACCACCAAAACCGCTACCGCAACTCACAATGTCACTGGATCAAATCTTGAAGAGAATAAGAGGAAGAAAGTACTTCCAGGAACCGTCGGTACGATGCAGGACAATCAGGGGAAAGCCTTTCTGTGAGTATCACCAGACTTACAACCATCCTATTGGGGATTGCTATGAGTTCAAATCCTTGATCTGGAAATGGATAGAGGAGGGCCATTTAAGGGAATTCATAGTGGAAAAGAACAAGGAGGAAGCAAGAACAGAAATACAGGTCAGAGGGACCGTTAATATGATCTTGGAACGAGCAAGAGAGTCTATGAACGAGGTCAGGAGGAAGATACGAAGAGTGATGCAGATAAGAGAAGACTCACAAACAGTGGGAGCCGTACCAGTTATGTGAAATGGCAAACCAGTGCATCAGAGTGAGCCGATTGGGTTCTCAGAGGAAGACCTCAAAGGAGTAGTCACACCACACAATGACCCATTGGTCATTTCCATACTTATTGGAAATTGGAATGTCACGAAAGTGTTAGTAGATTGTGGAAGTGAGGTAGATGTTCTGTTCACCAGGGGCTTGGATCAAATGAAACTAGAAAGAGGCAGCTTGACAAATTCGCCTGGAGACATTTACGGATTCAATGGGGGAGCAGTGCTGCCAGTTGGAGAGATAGTCTTACCGGTTACAGCACACACCAGAACTGTCATGTCAAGATTTGTGGTTATAGATGCACCAACAGAGTACAATGCAATCTTGGGGAGAGAGTGGATTCATCTCATGAAAGCAATTCCGTCAAGTTACTACCAGAAAATCCGTTTCCCGACTGAAGACGGGCAATATGAGATAAGGAGTAATCAAGCTATGGCCAAGAATTTGAAGATAGCAACAGTAAAAAGTATGAGGCATGGCACAGCAGGTGCTGGGCCGTCATCTGTCCCTGCATAGCAACGACAGAAGGAGGATGACGGGTTCCCGCGCGAAGCTTTAAAGACAGAGGAACAAACGGAACCCGTCAACCTCAATGAAGTAGGGGGTCAACAGATCACCTACATGGGAACAAGCTTGGATTTGAAGGTGAGGCATGACCTTTTACAATTCTTAAAAGCTAATATAGATGTATTTGCTTGGTCTATGAATGATATGACAGGAATCGATCCAGATATAGCATGTCACAAGTTAAATGTCAGTCCAAATTTCAAACCAGTTGTACAGAAAGCGAGAACTATGAAACCTACATTGGTAGAAGCAGTACAACAGGAGATCGAAAAGATGGAGTTAGCGGGAATAACAAGAAAGGTTCAGTATCCAGAATGGGTATCCAACATAGTGGCGGTACCTAAGAAAAACGGAAAGGTTCGGATCTGTATAGACTTCACAAACTTAAACAAAGCATGCCCCAAAGATAGATACGTCATGCCGAGGGTAGACGAGCTAGTGGACAGAACAGCAGGCTTTGGGTTACTGTCATTCATGGATGGCTATTCCGGTTACAACCAGATCCCGCTATATGGTCCAGATCAAGAGAAAACCGCCTTCTATGCTGGTAAGAAAACGTTATGTTATACCAAAATGCCATTTGGTTTAAAGAATGCAGGTGCTACTTACCAGAGGCTAGTAGAGATGATGTTCGAAAATCAGCTGAGAAAGACGGTAGAAGTTTACATTGATGATATGTTGGTCAAGTCCAAGGAGCCGGATGATCATCTAAGAGACCTGGAAAAAACCTTTCAAACATTGCGACAGTTTAACATGAAGCTCAATCCAGAGAAGTGCACGTTTGGGGTACAGTCCGGTAAGTTCCTTGGTTACATTGTGACAAAGAGAGGGATAGAGGTTAGTCAGGAGCAGATCAGGGCACTCACAGATATGACATCACCAAGGACACAGAAAGAAGTACAGGTACTAGCTGGCCGAATTACAGCATTGGGAAGATTCATATCAAGATCCACAGATAAATGCAAGCCAATTCTGAAGCTCTTGAGAAAGAATTTATCCTTCACTTGGAATGATGAATGCGAAGAAGCCTTCCAGAAATTGAAAGAATACCTGAGTAAGCCACCAGTTCTATCAAAGCCGTTACCAGGGGAGACACTCTATGTTTATCTGGCAGTATCAGACGTTGCAGTAAGTGCAGTCCTAACTAGAAGAGAGGCCTCAAAGGAGAGCCCGGTCTATTTTCTCAGCAAAAAGATGACTTCACCAGAGACAAGGTATTCAAGAGTGGAAAAGTATGCTCTCGCCTTACTCTTTGCGGCTCAAAGGTTAAGACCTTATTTTGAAGCTTATAGTCTGACAGTGGTTTCAAACCTCCCTCTCAATCAAGTAATGCCGAAAATTGAGCGTTCTGGGAGAATAGAAAAATGGGCAGTTTCATTAAATAAATATCACATTCAGTATGAGCCCAAGAAGGCGGAAAAATCACAAGTGCTGGCGGATTTCTTGGCAGATTTCCCAGTGGAGGATATAACCGAGGATGCAGCGATGCAAGAGGAAGAGCAGCTCGAGTCTCTAGAAACTCAGGATACCGGCTGGAAGAATGTAAAGGGATGGAAGGTGTTCACAGATGGATCAGTAAATAAAGGAAGATCAGCAATCGGGATAGTAGTGGTAACTCCAGAGGACACAAAGATTGAGATCGCAGAAAACTTAGCTTTTCCGGCTACCAACAATGAGACAGAATACGAGGCAGTATTGAAAGCCTTGGAAATATTGATGAAATTGGAGGTAAAGGAGGTAACGGTTTTCACAGATTCAAAGTTAGTGGTGGAACAGTTCTATGGAGCATATAGAGCTCAAACTGGAAAGATGATGCAGTACCTGGATGCATTGAAGAAGAGTGTAGCAAAATTCTCGAAAGTGGAGATCGTACATCTGTTCAGGGGAGAGAACAGGCATGCTGATGCGTTGGCTTACCTGGCAACGACAACAGAAGAGAATTCAACCAAAACTATAATGTTCATGCAGAGGTCTCAGCCAATGATAGAGGTAAAGGAAGTGACTATCAACCTCATTCAGAGCTTGGGAGCAAGCTGGATGGACCCAATAGTAACCTACTTAAAAAGTGGTTCTCTTCCCGACGAGAAGGCAAAAGCTAGGTCTATTATGGAGCAATCCAAAAGGTATGCAATGATAGGGGAAGACCTATATAGGCGATCACCAACTGGACCGTTACTGAAGTGTGTACATCCATCCCAAGCAGAAGGGGTCATGGCGGAATGTCACAATGGAAGTTGCGGAAGTCATTCACCGGGAAGGGCCATGGCACACAGGATAATGATACATGGGCATTACTGGCCAAGTATGTACAAAGATTGCTGCGACTATGCTAAGAAGTGCCATGGTTGTCAGATTCATGGGAGACTTATACATACCCCAGCTGAAAACCTTCACTTTGTTAGTAATCCGTGGCCCTTTTCGATGTGGGAAATTGATATCGTGGGAAAGCTGGAGAAGTCACAGAGAAGAGAATATCTAATAGTGGCCACAGATTACTTTACGAAATGGATTGAGGCAGAACCGTTGCGAAGGATCAGGGAGGTAGATGTCAAAAATTTTGTCTGGACCAACATCATCTGCAGGTTTGGGTTACCAAGGGCTATAGTGGCAGATAACGGGGCTCAATTCCGTGGAGATGAATTGCGACAGTTTCTGGCGAGTTATAACATAAAACAGCTCTTTGCGACACCATTTCACCCGCAAGGAAATGGCCAGGCGGAAGCATCAAACAAAGCCATATTGGAGGTATTGAAGAAGAAGCTTGAGGATAAGAAAGAAAAATGGTATGAAAATCTTTGGGAAGTACTATGGGCTTACCGGACAACACCGAGAAGATCTACAGGGGCGACTCCATTTTCTCTCACCTACGGCATGGAAGCTGTGATCCCACAAGAAATGTTGGTACATACGGCGAGAAGAATGGTAGTCGACTTGGGGAAGAATAATGAGATAATAGAAAGAGAGCTGGTCTTAGCAGAGGAGGTACGGGAGCGTGCCAAGCTCAGATTGGAGAGTTATCATCGCCAGCTAGAAAGGACTTACAACAAAAAAGTCAAGCCAAGGAGCCTTGTTCCAGGGGATCTTGTGCTAAGAAAACAGAATCCGCCTCCAGCCAAGCTAGAGCCAAACTGGGAAGGGCCTTTTGTGATAGTCAAGGCGGGAGCGAATGGAGCATACTACCTAACCTACCAAGACGGTACCCCTCTTGATAAGCCATGGAGTATCAGCAATTTGAAGAAATACTATGCCTAGAGGGCAGAGATGTATAGATCAACAAGGATAGAAAGGATGTAACTATGTTTGTTTAAATTTCAATGAAAATATAAGATTTTGTTGTTATTGACTTGTCCAGTTATATATAGCAGTATTGTCTGAGACCAGGCCAAAGGTCAGGCATACAAGAAACCCAACTAAGGTTGGTGGGAAATAACATAAGTGTAGACTTGGCAGGGCAAGCCGTTAACTAAATGTTAAAGTCTCTATATGATTATTTCTTCCCCATTGAGTTTGTTTTAGACAATACAGTGGGGTGCCTCTAAGAGAGAAGAGAAATAGTGCTAATGTGTTAACGGGGTTGCACTTGCTGAACCGTGACGACGGCATCAGTAGAAGTATAACCTAATGTTATCACATGAAAAACCAATACCAGAAGGTAGCAATAATTGATAGCAATTATAAAAGTTTACAATTATGGAAGACTATTGTCAAATTAAAAGATAGTCAGATTACAACTCAAGGCAGGGGATCTCGGGTGGAAGCGCTGGGAGATGAAGGCGTCATCCGCATTTTCTTGGCAGAAAGAATAGCGGTCAAGTTTTCCTTCACTTGAGCCTTCACTTGCATGGCGATCTGCTCTTGGGACTTCGCCACCATCTTCTCGTATTTTGATTTGTAATCAGCCAGGAGAGTTTCCCTTTGCTCCCGTAGGTCGGCCAGATACTGCTGATAGTCAGCGTCATGTTCGGCTTTGAGTTCATCTATTTTCACCAAGCTGTCAGCCCATTTCCCCTCCAACTTTGCTACCTCAGTGGCATGAGCAGCCTCAAGTGCAGCAATGCGCTCACGGTTCTCACCCTCAAGTGCAGCAATGCGCTCACGGTGCTCACCCTCAAGCCTTTTCCGGTTCTTCTCGATTTCAGCATCACGAGACGCGGTTGATTCTTTCAGTTGAATCTTAAGTTGCTCGATCTCGGCTTGAAGAGCCCATTTCTCGCGAACTAGTCGATTCTTATCCACTGTAAGGTCGTACTTCTCTTTTACAATACTTTCTTTCTCTCTTTCAAGGCTAGAAGCAACCGAAAAAGACTTGACGGCGAAACCGTTAACCTGCAATACAGTAGAAAAGTTATAAAAAAATAAAAAATAAAAAAAAATGAGAAACTTACGAGAGCTAGACCACGGAAAAAGGTATCCCGGCCTTCATCAAAGTCCAGCTGATCAATTTTAGCTTGATCAGAAGGATAAATAGAATTATAGATAGCAGAGAAAGCATTTGCTCCATTGTCAAAAGCTAAAGCGGAGGGATCACGAGGAAGGGGAACAACAGGAGTCTGCCTTGGAGACTGGGGGGATGGAGGGTTAGCAGATACGTTACCACGGGAAGAAGGGCCAACCTTGTCAGGGTCACAGGCCGGCATAGACTCTGAAAAAAAAGAAGGACCTTGAGAAGTAACGCCGGTAGGAAATGTAGAAGCCTTGTCAGCAGCTGGTGCCGGGTTAGTCTCAGCATCAGGGGTTGGAGAGATTTGCTGGCTATCTCCGGCTTGGTCACCTGATCCAGATGAAGAGTAGTTAGGAGTACGATGAAAGGTGTACTTAGGTGCTTCACGAATGGGTGCAACAAAGGTAGCAACATCAAAAATTTCGTGATCAACAGGAAGTGGTGGAGGCATCGCACCAACAGTAGGGGGCTCATTTGGATCAAGGAGAGCCATGGAAAATTCCCTAACGGGAGAAAATGAAGGATGAGAAGTTGAACCTGGTTGGGCGATATTATCCGTGCCGGTATCTTCAAATAGGAGACCACCATCAAACCCAAGTTCGTCCAGATTCACGGAAATCTTGATTCCACTAAAGTCTGGTTGGCCGGGTTCTTCCGAAGTAGACGGGGATTCCGGTAAGGGAGAAGGAGCTTCAGCCATTTTGGCCCTTTTCACTCTAGGAAGGGAAGGACCGTGTTGCTTTGGACGCGCCAAGGGAAATTCAGGAGACTCCGGCAATGTCTCTGGTTCACCTTGGACTGCCTGAAAAATCAGAACTTTCAGTTGAAGAAGAAGAAAGATCACGACTACAGTGCCTGACAATCTTTTGAACTCGAAGAGCAGATAAGAAAGGAGGAAGTCGGGCAGTTACTTTTTTTTGCTTCTTCTTCTCGGATGGCGCTGAAACTGCGGAAGGAGGTTTACGAGTTCTCTTTTTAGTTAGGATCGTCTGAAGAGGGATATTATCTCCGCCATCATCAGATTCTCTCTCCAACTCAGTAGCGGCAACAGCAGAAGCCTTACCCTTCCTTTGTGTTGATCGGGAAGTAGGAGGAATAGTAGAAGACCTGCCTTTCTTATCCTTTAAATAATCTTTGTGGCAGCAGACGGGCAAGACGTATTCCCCTAGGTCAAGATCCTTAGCAAGCGGAGTACCGTCTTTCCTCGATAGAGTAAGCTCACGAAGGGCGGAGTAACCGTCAGTTCCAGACCCTATCAGGGGCTCCCAAGGGGCGTCTTTGAGGGGTTTTATGGCCTTTCCATCACCGCGAACCTCTGGGATGGCAGAAAAGAGAAAATATGGTAAGAATTAGCAAGACACAATCAAAAGGGTTTTCATACCAGAAATCCAAGTATATAAACGAGAAAGGAAAAGGAAAGAAAGGACCTCCTAGATTAAACCGCCAGTATTTTAGAGGGTTGGAAATCCCAGGGCCTTCTCCCCCAAAGTTGTCGAAGACAATCATAGGAAAGTCAGGCCACTCCTTGTCACTTTCCGGCAATTTTTCAATAATAGACCGTCTACCGGGGCGTTTGACGAAATAATAATAAGGTTGACCACATTTTTCTTCATAGACCCGAAGATAATAACATTGGCGTATGTCAGCTAGGGAGACGGTGGATCCTTCGTTATTAAGTTGGTCTACAGCCCGCAAGATACGCCAGAAGTTACCAATACATTGTCCAGGGGCGACTTGGTAAAAGTTAAGCACATCACGAACTAAATCAGAAAAAGGAAACCGGCAACCAAAAGCTATTTGGTGAGCTGTCACCATAATAGCATCGTGGCGGCGAAATTCGTGATGTGCAAAACGTAGGGCATGTCGGTAGTTGAAAATTTTTACGTCTTCGGGAATGTCGTACAACTCACAGAATAAGTCTAAATCAGGCCTATATGGATAAGTGCTGGGCTCATACGAATCAAGGTAGTAACCGGAAGGAGAGGGGTGAGCACCGCCATCACCTTGACCTCTTTCAACCGTCTTCCTCGAATAATCTTTCTTCTTCTGATGTTGATGAGAAGCCATTTATATAAAGAAATGCTCACCAAAATCGTAGAAGAAGAAAGATTAGGGGCGTGTACAGGGTGACGCCTAGAGGAGGAAAAGAGAGAAGAAAAATAGATTGGTAACTTACAGTAACCGTAATTTGGAGTATATAGCGATAAGAAGAAAAATGAGAAATGAAAATCTAGATCTAGTAATGACTAAATTAAAATCAAGAAAATAAGGAAGAAAAGGAAGAAAGAATAACCTGAGATAGTCGACGAAGGGAGAAATGGAGAAGAAAATTGAGCTTTCAGGAGATCGGACGAGGCGAGATTCCGTAGATGCGATAAAAACAAAAGAGAAAGACGAACGGAGGAGGAGAATGAAGAGGATGAAAAATAAATGGAAGAAATCGGTTGAAGGTTATGAATTTATAGGAGGAGAATTCCAGGGGTATTTCGGGAAGAAATAAAATGATGACAAGACAGCAGCGTTGGGAAACGAAAAGATAGCAGTTAAAATCATGAGTGCACCTAGGTAAAAGCAAAAAGGCACGCGTTGGAGGTTCGGGACTCGAGAGCATGCGCAATTAATGAATAGCTGGAAAGATAAGGATAAGGCAGGACCTAGGGCACGTGAGGAGCAGGTGATAGATTAAGTGATGAAAAAGAATCATGGCGGTTTCCCGTCGTCATAGGGAGTCTACGTTTAGGTTGAGAAAAAGCCTTTGAGCCGCCATCTTAGGTATATTGATGACGGTCAAAGGAGGGGCGATGTAAGTACCAAACCAGGCTAGGTGGAAAATTAAGGACACGGGAGCCAGATAAGGAGAGTAAACCGGGAAGTACCCAATCGGAGTTCAGAACATTCTAGAGCATCACGGATAGAGCACGTGATGTCTGGCTGTCAAGCATTCACCCTATAGTATGTGATGGAGAATGAAACACGTAGGAGATAAGAGAACCATAGGATGCAAAGGGGGATCCTACGGTTCAAGGAAGACGGTGAATATTGCTATAAAAGGATCACGTTAGGGTTCGCAAAAGGTAACTGTTCATTCTTTGCTAAAACCTATTCTCTAAACCTAGCCGCTTACTGACTTGATCGTTGGAGCTTTATCCACCGGTCATTGTCCGGTGGTCATTGCAGGTGTTAGCGGTGAAGCAGTCAAGGAACTCAGCTAAGCTCGTCAAGGAAGAGGGCTTACATGGGGTATCTCAAATTTCGACTTTCAAATGGGGGTATGTCCAAAAATCTCTATATTATATATACCATTTTGGCCAAGTGTTTGTAATTTTAGTAAAAGTTGTAGTCACAAGAAGATTCTTATGTCCGTGACATCATTCGTACCATATTATTCTTACTTTGTTGGCCCAAATTTTCTCATTTCCTGAACAAAAAATTACAATAAAATTGCAATCAATTAGTCCAAACTCAAAAAGGTTTATCACGGAACATGGATGGACCAAAAGTTTCCTACAATGGCAGTAAAATACTTGGATTGGAGCAATAATTTGTCTTAGAAGTTAGAATGCTAATTTGGTTTTATTTTACAAATAACACATGGCATTATCTTCTAATCTTCACTACTCACATATCATTACTCAATAAACTCTCATCAAGATACTATGAGTTACTAGAAAATTAAACTCCAATAGTTACACAATTATTTCCTGTCATTATACCTCCACTTAATTAATTATGCTGTAAATAGAGTTACATTTCCTATTATTACTCCTAAAAGAGAATTAACATACCACTAATTCTATCAATATAATGGAGTTAATTACATTTTTCTACACCCATCTCATTATTAACATATAATTATCCTAGCTAGCTATAGAATTGTGGGAAATAAATTTGCTAAAGCTAAACCATACCCTCTACTAGTCTACTCGTATAAAATTTGGTAAGGGTGAGGCTGACGTGGCTAACTTTAAAACCTTGTTTTTTAATATTTTTCAGGTAACGCCACCTCAATTATCACTAGTTTTGCTGGCTGCTGGCATTGAAAAGTTACTGAAAACCTTGTAAACAGTTCTGAAACGTAAACCCAGATGAGATAGCTATTAGCTATACAATACAAACAAACAACCCTCTCACTCCCAGGCCACATGTGTGTTTTATTACTTGATAGTTGAGACATGAGAGCACCAACCCAGTTCTGAACCATTCCCCGTGAGTTTCTCTGCCATAACAGATTACAAGGTTCATTTCGTAATTTCACAATTCCCCTCCCAACCCCCTCTCTCTTTTCTCTTTCAACCCATAATGTTTCTATAACTTCTATAACCTTTGCTTTCTTTCACACAAGAGTGCGTGTATTTCAGTATTTCTGTGTTATTCTCTCTCTCTCTCTCTCTCTCTCTCTCTCTCTCTCTCTCTCTCTCTCTCTCTCTCTCTCTCTCTCTCTCTCTCTACAGTACACACACATCTCTTTCTCTTTAAACAGTTAAAAAGAACGACGTGGTGATCTAATCATCAAAACCATATCTTCTCTTATTACATCCAATCCCCTTCATTCCTTTCAATCTCAGTTCTCTATATAAACTTCTTCAAACACCCTTCATTTTCAAATTACACCCACACAACACAACCATCTATCTCAAACAAATATAATGGCTAGCTCTTTCATACCATTACCACCTATCTCTCTCTCTTTCTTCTTCTTCTTCATCTTCATTTTTCTCTTATCAGATGCAACTGCACTACGTGGTCCATTTGCATGTGACCCAAAAAATAGTGTTACAAATAACTTACCATTCTGTAAAATATCTTTGCCTATACCAGTTAGAGTCAGAGATTTAATCGGACGGTTGACATTACAAGAAAAGATTGGATTGTTAGTTAATAACGCTGCACCAGTTCCTAGGCTTGGTATTACAGGTTATGAATGGTGGTCTGAAGCACTTCACGGAGTCTCTAATGTGGGTCCCGGTACTAAATTTGGCGGGCATTTTCTTGGTGCAACTATGTTTCCTCAAGTCATTACCACTGCTTCTTCCTTCAATGCCTCTCTCTGGGAGCAAATCGGACGGGTACGCCTTTTTCGATCATTTTAATTTCCTATGTTTTTCATTTCAATAATTTACCTCACAGACAGCATAGCCAATAACACAAAATGTGTTGTTTTGGTATCAATTTTGCAATCCTAGGGATACGACAATGGTACGAATGATCATCAAGAGTATTCGCATTTTATTTTTTAATAAGATAGGGACATAACATTATAAAAATTCTTTATCTTCTTTTTTTTCTTCTTTGTATTTTGTATATAAAAGGAGTATAAATAATTTTGTTTTGTTGGATAGATAGATATACAAAAGTTGTTTTTATTAGCTTTAGGACCACAATTTATCTATTTCGACACCCTTGGCCAAAATATACAGCAAAATCCTATTTTCCAACAATGGATTATTCCTGCCACATAAGTCGTCCTCACTAGGAAAGCGATTTTGCGTAATAATCCATTTATTTTCGCATATACATGAATCATTATTGTAGATTGATAATGTAGTTGGAAAACAAATATCAATTGCAATACTCAAAATTCAATTTAATGGATAAAGCTAACTAGTTAGTCA
The DNA here is from genome assembly GCA_023053565.1 of Aquilegia eximia. Classification (NCBI taxonomy): domain Eukaryota; kingdom Viridiplantae; phylum Streptophyta; class Magnoliopsida; order Ranunculales; family Ranunculaceae; genus Aquilegia; species Aquilegia eximia. The sequence goes on along the minus strand of JALIGU010000004.1, from coordinate 9,990,542 downwards.
CATAATTATCAGTCAAATTAAGGAATGTGATTGAACATGTTTATGTCTTCATGCACTTAAACTCACACTCACAACCATTTAAGTTTCAACTACTTCAATCATTATTTATTCAAGGAAAGTTTTAATCAAATGGATAAAGTAATCAGATTGTTCATATTCGTTTTTAGTGAAAATGATTAGTAAATATATCTAAATCGAGTATATTCTTTGAGGACTGACTAAAAAGCCTGTCCTTGCTTTTTCTTTACTGCCAAGCTTTGGATCAATAATTACCATAGTTATTAGAAAACATGAGAAAGGAAGTACTCTGCTTCAAGAAATACTAAATTTGCCCATGCTGATAGTGGGAATTTGGTCGGAAAGTGTTGCTTAACTTGCTATAGAGTATAGCCTATTGCAGGTAGTGCACATTTTAGCTGGCTTATTTGCTTTTGGCGCATGTCAGCTGAGATCCAAAAAGAACACTTTCAACCTCTGAAAGATCTATCAAATGCTTCCTGATGACTGGAACATGCCATCCCATGCCATAAACCAATTTTATTGGAATGATGTCATAATATAATAATAAGTCAGATCCCGAAAATGCCGTGTAATGACGTTGAATATCATTTATTTCATTTTGTTTTAATTATTGATTTTTGGAATTAATAATATATGTATATTTACTGCGAGCAGGTGGTATCAGATGAAGCAAGAGCAATGTACAACTGGGGAGATGCTGGCTTGACATTTTGGAGTCCAAATGTAAATATATTTAGAGATCCAAGGTGGGGTCGTGGGCAAGAAACTCCCGGTGAAGACCCAGTTGTAGCTGGTAAGTATGCCGCTAGCTATGTCAGAGGACTGCAAGGTTACGATGGTGACCGATTGAAGGTAGCAGCATGCTGTAAACATTACACAGCTTATGACCTTGATAACTGGAATGGCATTGATCGCTTCCACTTCAATGCCAAGGTAAAGATTACAGTAACTTGTTGGGTCTTGTTTTGGGCTTTATTTTTTTAAATAAGGCCCATGATTTGAGCATGTTTGGGCTTTTTCATATTTGCAGGTTAGCAAACAAGACCTTGAGGATACCTTTGATGTTCCATTCAGAGCCTGTGTTTTGGAAGGAAAAGTTGCCAGTGTTATGTGTTCTTACAATCAAGTTAATGGAATTCCTACCTGTGCTGACCCTAGTCTTCTACGTAATACAATCAGAGGGGACTGGAAGCTTAATGGGTGAGTTTCATATTCCGATTATCTTGACCAAAGTCAACAATCAGGACCTATAATTAAAATTGATTACATCCACGGGACTAAATAAAATATGACATTTTTTTGCATGTGTGTGGAACAGGTACATTGTGTCTGATTGCGATTCAGTTGGTGTTTTCTACGATAATCAACACTATACCGCTACACCGGAGGAAGCAGCTGCAGATGCCATTAAAGCCGGTTAGTAATTGCATCTATAGATTAGTGTAGTCATCTTTTTTTTATTGGTATAGTATCATGAACCATAAATTTTTATTTTTATTATTTCAGGTTTGGATTTGGACTGTGGCCCATTTCTTGCAGTGCACACTGCAGGGGCCATAGAAAGAAGGTTATTGAATGAAGTGGACGTAAACAATGCACTTGTTAATACAATGACAGTCCAAATGAGGCTGGGTATGTTTGATGGTGAGCCATCTAGGCAGCCCTATGGACACTTAACTATATCAGATGTGTGCGCTGCAGCCAACAACCAACTCGCTCTTGAAGCTGCTCGACAAGGGATTGTCTTGATGAAGAATCGTGGTCCAACACTACCATTATCGACCCTTCGTCATCGCACAGTTGCAGTCATTGGACCCAATTCTGATGTCACTGTTACCATGATTGGAAACTATGCAGGTTAGCACTTTCATGCTTATTGGGCTACTATCCAATAGTTTGATTGGGCCCAATATGTTTATTTTGGGCTTTAGCCTGTTGGACCTATATACAGAGATATTGAAACAATAAAAATGGGACTACTAACTGTGGTTTTGTATTTGATGATTCAGGTGTTGCATGTGGATACACTACACCAGTACAAGGGATAGCAAGATACGTTAGGACAATTCATCAAGCCGGATGTAGAGACGTTGCATGCACGGACAATCGGCTATTTGGTGCAGCAGAAAATGCAGCACGACAAGCCGATGCAACAGTCTTAGTGATGGGGTTGGATCAGTCAATCGAAGCCGAATTCAGAGACAGGGCAGGGCTTCTTCTCCCAGGTCGTCAACAAGAACTTATTTCTAGGGTTGCTATGGCTTCCAGGGGTCCTACAATTCTTGTGTTAATGAGTGGAGGCCCAATTGATATATCATTTGCTAAAAATGATCCACGAATTGCTGGAATCATATGGGCTGGTTACCCTGGCCAGAATGGTGGTACAGCCATTGCTGATGTCTTATTTGGACAAACTAATCCAGGTTAGTAAAAAGCTTGAAACTCTATGGGCTCAAAACCCAAGTTCACTGGACTTATTTTGGGCCTAAAATGCAATAATATCCAATTTATTAATCGATGAGCCCATTTAAATTTCAGGTGGCAAGCTTCCAATGACTTGGTACCCACAAAGTTACTTGGCAAAGGTACCCATGACTATTATGGGTATGAGAGCAGATCCAGCAAGAGGATACCCAGGTAGAACATACCGATTTTACAAAGGCCCAGTTGTCTACCCATTTGGTCATGGAATGAGTTACACCACTTTCACCCACACCATTGCCCATGCACCAACTATAGTTGCAGTACCACTTGACGGCAGACGTGCTGGAAACTCGACTTTAAGCTCAGCAGTAAGGGTCACACATGCTAAATGCAACAGGCTTTCGATTGGTGTACATGTTGACGTAAAGAATGTTGGTTCTAGAGATGGATCGCATACGCTATTAGTATTTTCGCATCCGCCTGCAGGACATTGGGGCGAACACAAACAACTAGTGGCATTTGAGAAAGTACATGTACCAGCAGGGTCTCAACAACGAGTAAAGATTGGGATACATGTTTGCAAGTCACTTAGTGTTGTGGACAAAAATGGTATTAGAAGAATTCCAATGGGTGAACATAGTATTCATGTTGGAGATGTCAGGCATTCCTTCTCTCTTCATGCAGCAAATCTGGCAGAAATCAAAACATAAATTATTATTGAAAGGACATCTCTGCCCACATGCCATTGCTTCAATGTCATTGATGTCCTCGTATCTTAACCCTCAAATGTTATTAGTCTTAGGTGCTCTGGAAGAGAAATCCAAGGCAAGATGGGCATATTTAAGTTTGATTAGATGAGAATCAGAAGAAAGTGATTTATTGGAAAGATAGGTTGTTAAATAAAAATAATAGAGATACTATTAATTGATAAAAATTAAGAAAGCATATGTCAGTATTTGTAAGTTGTGCTCCAAAATGATTAAGGAGCATTATTTTGTTTACAATAATGCATTGTTCAAAAAATTGTAATATATGGTTGTTCTTGTTGCCTGCAAATTAAGATATTGATTTTTCTCTATAATTTGTGATTAAATGAAATGTGATTAATGAGAGAACATGCACCAAAATGTTAATTGTATAGAACACTGTATGGAGCCAAGTTTTTCTCTCATTATAAATTTATAATAGGATCTTTTGAATTAATAATTGCTCAATTTTGAAATAATGAGGTATAAATTTTTTCCATATAAACATAAAAAAATAAGAAAAAGAATCCATGAGAAAAGGAAGTTGAAAAAACTGAAACAAGAAACAAAAGTTAGAATTAGACTGTATGTAGCCTCTTGTATATTAACCTTTTCTGAAATTTGGATGTATCTATGATTCTATCTAAAAGCAGATGAGAGAGAGATATTCTTGGAGATTTTACATGATTACATATGGTATGTATATTGTAAAAGATTTCATTTTGTATTATTGTGAAATGTGAAAGGATCTTTATGCACTTCTAATGGTCCAAAGAGTGTGATAGCTTAACAATAACCACCCTTAGAAATCTAGCAGTACTCTCCAACCCCACTTCCCATTCTCTTTTCTCTTTGGCTTCTTTATTTAGTTAGTATTCTCTTTCTCCAAGTTATCTAACATTCTTATCTTTATTACATAGTTTCTCAAGCACACACAACACCTCAACTCAAAGCCCTTCTTCATTCTTATCTCTCTCTCTACTCTTTGCATTTTCTTCCTAGTATCTCTATCTCTATTTCAAAGCAAGGTAAGTATTCTATGTATTCTCTTTTATTAATAGTTTTATCTTCTTTCTTCCAGTTTATGTCTCTCTAAAGAGTGTTTTAGTTGTATCAAGCAGGAGAGTTAGAGATGTCTGGTTGTGGCAGAAGTGAAGACTTTGAAAGTTCCCAAGAGGAGGAGGTAATACATCTAACAGATTAATTACCAATCATCTCTTTTCAAATTGAACAAAAGCATTCAAATCAAAACTATATAAATTTTTAGATTTACATTCTTTAAAGCTTAATCTATTACTATTAAATATGTTAATAATTATTTTTGATTCTTATTTTCATATGATCCTGTAAGTGTGTCATGGTGTTACACTGTCACCTACATATGTACAATTTTGTTTTTTCCTTGCAACTAGTCCACCCACATTGTGATCTATATGACTTGTTTCGTCCATAATGAAATGATCATTCAGCTGAATTGTGCCGGTTGTCTGATCTCATAGTCTCCGGGATATTATTGAATAAAAAAATGATAGTATTAAAAAAATGCATGAATAGCACCAAGGGTTAACCTAGAAAATGACTTCAAATTTATTTCATATAAATTTTTAGCATTTTAAAAAAGTTCTCTAGCTATTTGGCAGATATTTTTCTTAAAAATGAATGGTTACTTAATAAGAAGTGAGCACCACGATATAAACTGTCGGTAGCAATTTTTGATTTAGATTTTTATTTCCTTGATAAGGACCTTTTGTTGTTTATTAACAAAATGAAAAATTAAGAATCATATGTCCAGAGCCAACCATATTCTAAAACAAATGATGGTCATAGATTTATAACCATTGGGTCCGATTGAGAAAAGAAACCAAGCAGAATGGTACTGTGATGTGTGATTGGACTTTCATTCCACATGTCTGGGCCATTGAGGCAATATATATTGAGGTTAACACTCGGTTCTGGTCGACTGGTCCCATGGAAGTATTGATTTGGGTACGTTCAAGCAATGTTACATGGTAACAAAAGGTCTGCACCTTTTTTAGGGAAAAAACTTGGAATATTGATTAGTAGTTTTCGAATTTTCATGCATTTATATGTAGTTTTCGCCATTTTTGATTCTTTTCCGTCTGGGCTCCTAGCATGTATGAGCAATTTGTTTATGACTACAGGTCACCTCTTTGGATAAGAAATATGGAGGACTCGTTCCTAAAAAGAAGCCATTGATCTCAAAGGTAATTCCATACAGCATACGTGCTCATCGACCTAAAATCCTTTTTCCTTTTATTAGATGATTTACGACAATAGAAATTACAACTAACATGATCTATTTTTATTTTATCTCATTTCAGGACCACGAGCGGGCTTTCTTTGATTCCGCTGATTGGGCATTAGGCAAGGTAATTCCATGATTACGAAACAAAAGGATTAATGGTAAACTGTTAATTGTGCCTGGAGTCTGGAGATGCACAACAGCTCAAGCAACAGTAATCAAGTTTAGGCTGAACTGTTATTGTGCATCTGGAATTCATTTGTACCTACAGACTACGGCAAAAGATTGTGTTGCTCATTTGTTCTATTGGATTCTTTAATCCATGATTACACATCACATTCTGTATGATCTTTTCTCCTGCAGCAAGGAGCGAGTCTGCAGGGTCAAAAAACAAGAACAGCAGCAGAGACATTACGCCCAAAATTAAAAGTAATACTCTGAAATACTATAGTAGACAGTACAATATTATGTATTATATTTAATTTTGAAATAGTAACTGGATTGATTGTGCAATGCAAATAAACAGCGAACGCCTCATCAACAGCTTCCCCCTCGAAGACCTACCTGTTCGTCTGGCAGGGATTAGCTTTGTAAGTCCTATGATATCCTACAGTTTTTGCAGGACAATCAGATTGTAGTACATTTTTCTTGCAGATTGTATAAACAAGAACTAACCCTGTTTTGGTTTTGACATTTTGCAGATGGAGTAAAATTGAGTTCAAGTTCATGTGGCATTACTGCATCAGAACATTGAAATGCAGCCTGTCTTCAAATTAAATTGGACTCTATTGATTGAACAATTGAGACTTATTCTTGCTTGAAATCATGGACTTCTTTTTGTTAGTTTTTGTAAACTAAAATCCATTAAAATAAGATTCAAATTAGATTAGAGCCAAATAGCACATTACAACATTGTTCTTCCGGGCTGGTTCACCTTCAACATCATGCCTAGCCTAGTCACTTGCCTCCGGAGGCCTAAGGCCCATCAATATGATGCAAATTGCAAATAGCTAAGCCCAACAAAAAACTAGAAATACCTCTGATAGTGAAGCACAATAGTCCAGCCTGCTAATGTTGCAACCTGCATCTCTCTGCCATGAGATGATTCCCTCTCAATTCTAGATTTGCAACAATTCATGTTCTTTCCTAAAGTTATTGATGCCCACCTATAAGGTATCTCACATTGTGTGTGAGCTTACTGTGCACATGTGGGCGTGATTGATAAGTTTATCTCGCACTATATGATGGATTGATGGGCAAGAATTAAGGAGGTGCACAATGCTCTCGGCCTCCAGATTTTCACAAGCCACAGTCACAACGCCAATCTGTATAAAAATAAGTAACCATATACCATCGTTCTATTAGTCTATCTCAATGTTGATGGTTTGATGAAAGCCCCCACAGTCGCGCTGGACATAGTTATGCAGCTGGTGCTCTGTGTATTTTCACAGCATTAAAACACGCTAAGTAACCATCAGTCTATTAGTCCATGAGTCCATCTCAATGTTGATGGTTTGATGAAAGTTCCCGCAGTCAAGCTGGACATAGTTTTGCAGCTGGTAATCTGTGTATTTGCCCCCTACTGCAATGAATATGTTAATGTAGAATTGTCTGAGGACTGGGTCAAAACTTGGCAATCCAAGATCTAACTGAAATTCTTCAGTGTGATCCACACAATGTGAACAGCTATAAGAAAATGATCATTTAAACTTGTCAACTTTCCTAATGCAGTTGGGTGCTTGTTGTCTCGGCCACATGTATTTGACACCACTTATCATAGTTTTATTATTGCTCAAGACAACCATATCAGCCATTAAATTTAAGTCCCTATCCAGTATCCACCAAGAATAATTTTACTTCTTTCTCTATACTGTATTAGAAAATGAACTTGTAAGCTACAACTATCCATAAAAGTATAAAACTATATATATACAAGGTTGCAACCATCTCTCAACCATCTCTCAACTATCTCCACTAACGTTCTCAATGGCACATGGGTTGGCAACATGGCAGTCCCATGTGAAGTTTTACCCAAAGACACTTACACTTCTCTGCAATATAGATGGAAACAATATTGATCTTGGTTACAACAAACCATGACGTTTTTTGAAAAATATACTTATAGTTATGTGCCGTCAAACCATATTATAATTTTTTTTATAGCAAGTTTGAAGTACCCCCTATCTAAGTTTACCAAGAGAATCTTTAGGAGTTCACATCACTCCCCTCGAATTCGACATGTCTAGAAAATGGGTGTGCTGCCATATTATCATATAGTTCCAAAAGTATATATTATATAGAAATAATATGTCAGATTTCACTTCAAAAGCTTGGAAGTGCTCTTATTATATTCGAATCATCATGTTATAAGAAAGAATAAAAACTTGGAACACAAAGAAAAAAAATGTGCTTTAAGCAAAGTTCCTTTTTTCCCAACCTTGCACATGTTGTATATATAAAGTTTGAATTAACATGGTTTAGAATTTAGAGATTCATAATCTGTATTCTATAATTTTGATCAGCTGAACCTAGGACTCAACTGCTCCACTCTGATTGTTCATGAAATGGAATGCCACATCTCCATTCGTTAGAACTATATATGCAAAGAGCCCAAGACAATCTAAGTTTTTATTACATCAACTCCCATTAATTACCATAGCATACCATGACAACTTAGACAACCATTGTTATGATAAATTAAATAGAGTCTTTAGGCAAATATTAGAGATGATGGTGTGTGATGGGTCTGCCTTGATTTTAAAGAAAATTATGTACACAAATATTGTATTGGAGATGATGGTCCATTATAGGCAACCTTTGTACATTGGTTTCATATGCAGAATTGAAGAAATGGCATACATTTAGCAAAAGGTTGAGGCTCATTAGGTCCCCCCCTGTGTACAATTATTCCAATCTTCCTGTGAAGGTGGGTGTGGGAATTGATACCAAGAGTTGATATCAAACAAATTGGTTCATACTGTGTAAAGGGAAGAACACACAAAGTAGTTCATATGTGTATGTACATTCTATATGGGTTAGTATCAAATGCCCTAAACCAGAGTAGTTCAAGATCCATACACAGAAAAGGTTTACAACATTCATTGTGCATTATTATTCTATATATACAACACATCACACAACAAAAGTAAATATAAGAACAAAACTGAAACATGCATTGTACATCTGTACTAGTGGTGCCTTATCCAAACTGATACTCTTAATAAAATAGCTCATTTCATGTGTGGGGTAGCTAAGGCGAAAAATGAAGTTCATATTTTAAGAAGGGAGGGAACACACAAAATGGTTCAAACAATCAAAACTGTTCTCATTAATATTGACTGATTTCATAGGGCAATGGAAATAGGTAGGTCTGGAAGGTTAAGATTTAAGACACCTTACCTTCAGAGAATAAAGGCAACCTGTTACCTGCCATCAGAGAATCAAGTCATCTGTACTTAGAGAGAATTAGGTCCCTCCCTCAACATTAATTGAAATTTGGTTTTACATATAATGTATAATTAGGCTTAATAATCACAGATATAAGTTAGATTATATTACTTATATAAGGTATAATATGTAACTATTTAAAAAAAAAAAAAAACAACTACTATACAAGTAGTTGTGCTCTACTACACTACTGCTACTAGTACAGAAATAATGGTCCCTATTATATACCACTCAAAGGTCACTCTCTTATTGAAGGTCATGACCTACCAAAAAATGAGCCCTTGTTCATAAGATTATGACACCTAAAGTGATCCCCAATACTATTATTGCCTTGTAATCCAACCTGGAATCCAGAGAAGCCACACTTCTCTTATAAAATCTACCCAAGAATTGCATGTTATTGGTTGAAGTTGAACCCAAGTGCAAGGCCAGCTAGATAGTGCAGTGATTGGTGTCTATCATCATCATCATAACGCATTGGAGAATGACAGGCACCCAATTACAGAGGGTATATGCATTCTTTTCTTTCTTGGCTAAAACCAGCCTCATCAAACTTCAAATTCAAATCAAGATGATTAATAATGTTGATCAAATCACAACCAATACAGAATGTCAGTTTATATATAACACTTTGCAGTGAAGATTAATTATACTTATATAATTGATTAATACAACAATACATTTTAATGAATCAAACTGCAGAAGATTGTTTTGCATCTAAATTAAAGCATCCTCAAGCTATGTCTCCTCCTTAATAGACATAACATAATGGATGATTAAATAACTCATTCTAAATATTTATATATTTCTAATAGTAGTAAACATTAAGCTATTTAAATAACCATTTTTAATTTACATACAACTTAAAAATTGATTTTTTCGATAAATAAAAAGAAAACTTAAAACCCTTTTTATGTCTCTTCTTCTTCTTCTCCAATTTTTAATTTTTTGTTATATTTCCCAAAAATTACTCCATTAATTATCTTTGTTTTTTTCTAATTTCAAAGTAATGTAAACCTGAGATTGTGAGAATGAAAATTTGTGTGTGATATCAAAGTTCATGGTTAAGTTGAAGCAGGCCACAACTTGAGCATCAGCAAAGTAATGACACGTAGTTTAGATGGGACCCACTTACAAGGAACTGACACGTGGACAGAGTGTACAGAAGATTTATATAAAAAAAGTTTTCAGAGAGAGAGAGAGAGAGAGAGAGAGAGACTTAAAGAGAAGCCGATCTACTACATGTGCGTTGATGAATGAATATGAGCAAAAAAAAAAAAAAAAAGCACAAGAAAAGGAAAAGCATGATTCTTGTGCCTTACGAGATGGGTCACTTTCCCATCCCTTAATAAATACACAAAGATAGTTAGATACTTGTGTGTGTATGTGTGTCTGCGCTTTGACATTACCAAAAATCCTTATTCTTTCTTCTTTCATTTACTAAAATACCCCTTAAAATTGTCTTAATCAAATTTGTGGTTTAGTGATTACCCTATATGGATTGATAAATGAAATTTGTCTTTAACAAATTTAGATTTAGACTAATTAAGTTATTGGATTCGATTCATATCAACCATATTTAGAGTAAAAGTATAGAAATGCCCCAACAAATTTTTTTAGTCAAATCAACACTAAAAGACAAAATTGATTTGTGGTTTACAGCACATTAATTTAGAATGATTGAAAGGGTAAATTAGTAAAAATGCAGTGTTGTTGTACTAGTACATAACCAAGAATATCAACTTTTTGTTTGGCATTGAGTGTGATTTCTGCTTCAACTGACTTTTCTTTTGTTTTTTTAATTTTTTCGCCGGTACTCGAAAACCCTGAAACCCGTGAAGAGTTTTACTCTACTGATTATAGCCGGTAAATATTTACTACAGTAACTCTTTTTTACTATGTACTATTAATCAGTCAACTTATCAACCACAAAAATTTGAATTATTTATTTATTTTTTAATGCAGAAGTTTTTAATAGTTGTAGATTTCTCAAGAGAATAGCGTGAGAGATAAGAGAAAGACAGAAAGAGAGAGAGAAAGAAAGAGAATATGAAAGAGAGAGATTTTTTTTTAATGCCAGCGAAGAATTTGAAGGATGAGAAAGCTTTTTTATGAGTCAAAGCTGGCATTGCTTGCACTTGTATTTCTTCTTCTTATTTACAGATGAAGATCTAAACTCTTTAGATCTCAAGTTTTTGTTTCTTCTCTGTTTTCATTACTAGCTCTGTTTTTTCATTTTTTTTTTTTGAAAACTTTCAAAGTTTTCTTGTTTTTTTTTTGGAAAATGAGAAGAAGGATCTGAGAAGAAGGTTAATGGTTTTGAAAATATGGCGATTTATTCTCCACCTTTAGCTGGTGGAGAGAAGAAACCTTGGTGGCTTAGCAACAGAAAGGTAACTAGTTAGCTAACTTATCTTCATTCTAAATCTTAATGCTTTAGTTGTTCTGTTTTTTTTTTTGAAGTGTTTAATGAGTTTAGATTTTGATTTTTAGTTGGATTCTTATTGAAAAAGTGTATATTGAAATGGGGTTTTGTTGGTTTTTAGTTTTATGTTGATTTCATTTGGTTTGAAGGGTTCTCATTGTGTTCTTATTATATTGAAATGGGGTTTCTTAGATTAAAATTTTATACTTTTTCAAGATATTTTGAGAGTTTTTGATGAATGTATCTTTGTTTTATTGAGTCTTATGCTGTTGTTATGTAGTTCTAAAGATTTTGATGAATGCATCATTTTTATTACTAAGATCAATAACTTTGTTTGTTTACTTGTAGTTATAAACTTATAATTCATCAAAATTTCTTCTTTGTTGATAATATTTTTTTTTTTTTTTTAGAAAATTTCAATAATCCAATTTTTTCATTTCAACAGATTGTTGATAAATATGTTAAAGAAGCTAGAATCCTCATTGCAAGTCATGACCAAGCAGAGATCATATCTGCTCTCAATCTTCTTGATTCGGCACTTGCACTCTATCCCCGCTTCGAAGATGCTCTTGAACTCAAAGCTCGATCACTTCTTTATCTTAGAAGATATAAAGAAGTAGCTGATATGCTTCAAGAATACATACCCAGCTTAAAAATTGACTCTGAAGATTCATCTTTATCTTCTGAAAGTTCTTCTCAGCAGGTTTCCAAAGAAAGAGTCAAGCTTCTTTCCTCAGATAACTCATCTGATGGAGAATCTTCTTTCAAATGCTTTTCTGTATCAGACCTCAAGAAGAAGGTTATGGCTGGACTTAGTATGAACAATGAAAAGGAAGGACATTGGAGGTAATAGTTCTGTTCTAAATTTCAATATTGGTCGATTCATTTAGTCTGAATTGATATCTCATGATCCTTCGATTTGAAACGGTTGCTCACTCTTTCTTAATAATGCAGGTATTTGGTTCTTGGACAAGCTTGTTATCATCTTGGGCTAATGGAAGATGCCATGGCTTTACTTCAGACTGGAAAGCGCCTTTCTGCTGTGACATCGCGAAGAGAAAGCGTTTATTGGTCTGATGACAGCTTTTCCTTCTCTAGTGTAGCAACAAACAGTGATACAAGTACCACTAGTTTGTTGACAACAGTGCCACTAACAGAGGATGTGAGTCTTGGGCAACTCCTTGGGCACATTAAGGTCCTTATATGTCGTCGTACTGCTGCCATGGCTGCATTAGATGCTGGCCATTACCCTGAGGCCATTCGCCACTTCTCAAAGATCCTGGATGGACGCCGAGGGACTCCACAGGGATTCCTAGCTGGATGTTATATCTACCGAGCGAATGCTTACAGAGCTGCGGGTCGAATTGCTGAGGCAATTGCTGATTGCAACCGTGCTCTTGCACTTGACTCCACTTGCATTCCAGCCCTTAGTGCACGGGCTTCACTTCTTGAGTCAATCCGTTGTTACCAAGAGTGCCTTCGAGATTTGGAGCATCTTAAATTACTGTATAATGCAATACTGAGAGATGGAAAGCTCCCAGGTCCTGCATGGAGGCGTCACAATATCCAGTACAGAGATGTCCCTGGTAATCTCCACAGGCTCAACTCCAAAATTCAAGAATTTAGGCAGAGAATTGGATCTGGTGAATCAGGGAATGTAGATTATTATGCATTGATTGGTCTGAGGAGGGGATGTGCTCGATCTGAATTAGTGAGAGCACATTTACTACTGTGTTTGCGACATGGGCCAGATAAGTCATTAAATTTTATTGATCGGTGTGAGTTCTTGGATTACCATGATCTTGATTTGGTCAAGGACCAGGCGAGGATGTCAGCATTATTACTCTATCGCTTGTTACAAAAGGCTTATTCAAGCATCATGTCTACAATTATGGATGAAGAAGCAGCAGAGAGGCAAAGGCAGAAGACTGCAGCTGCACTGCAAGCCGCGGCAGCAGCAGCAGCTAAGGTTACAGCCAAAGAACAATTGACATTGCAAGAGAAGGTGAATAAACCAATAGTGGAGGTCCAAAACAGGAATTTGAAATCACAGATTAGCAATTTGTTGGATCCTTCAAATTACAGTCTTTGCAACATCAAGCTGCCAGAGAAGAAGACTGCAGAAAATGCAATGGCAGCCGCAGCAGCTTCAGCTTTCCAAGGAGGTTTTTGCCGGGATATAGACATTGTTGCAAACATGCTCTCCAAAGCCAACTTTAACCATTCAATTCCTGTGAAGTATGAGGCATTAAGCTGCTAATGGTCCCAGAATAAGCAGGCTTTCCTATTTCTGTCATCACTCAAGACTCAAGAGGTCTAGTTCTCTCCTTGTACAAAAATGTTATTGTTAGGAAATTTTGCAACCTTGGACTACCTCTGTCTATGTATCTATGTAGCTACCTTAGTTTATTTTACTAGTAATTATGATCTTTATTGCTTTTTTCTTATGGCTATCTGGGGATGTACAGTCACATTATCAGTTTCCTTGAAATGTAGCATGTAGCTCTTTTCTGCTTCTCTTCTCTTCAACCAATTTATTGATTCATCTCCAGTTTAAATGGTTCCATTTAATACTTGAAGAATGCTTATTGTTGAGTGGAAGGTGGTTTGGATTCATTTTCATCAGAGTATCCAAGAAGTTGTTGAATATAAAAAAATATTTTTCAGGGATTTGTTTAATACAAGATTAGAGTATCCATGGTTATTGACCAACTGTTTAATAATGAAATAAGTTATTAAACGGTTAGGGACTTTGCAACAACCTTACTCATCAATTGCTTCCCCAAAAAAAGGGTACAACTGCCAACAAACTACCTTTCTGAAAAACACACATTAATGTTCTTGTGATCTCACTTGAAGATCAAAAGAACAAAGTGGCATGGCAGGTCTTTAGATCCAAAGATATAAATTTCTTTGTTTTTGTTACAGATGCATGTATTGCACCTAGCTGGCCATGTTATGTTACAATCTTAGCTTCCACAGAACAATTAAGATCAAATACTTTTTCTTTCAATCTTGCTTCATGGTCGACAACTTCATCTGTTGCTAGCCAACAGATGGATGCATTGCATGGTCGATCACTCAAGACGAATTATTTCTTTAGGGTCCGCACAGTGGAACGGTTAGTTGGGTACCCTCATTGGGCACCTGCATATGTAATGTTCCTTAAATTTTCAATAAGCACATTTTGTTTCAAGCTTTACGGGCACCTCAACTAATCCTGCGACACTGCACTGTTTGAAAATTCAAATTCGACCGGGTACTGCCTCGCCACAGGCCAGTGGCCCTACGATAATGGAAAGCAGCACACAAAGAAGCAGGGAAGCACACATTTTGTTTGATAGATAATACAACACCCTACATACCATGTTCTTTTGTTATTGATGATTGATCTGCCACACATAAAAACTTCATGTGGTGATCTGTTTTAGAACTGATTCCTGACTCATAGTACTCCATGGGTCCTTATTGCAATGCCTCATTTGTGCTATAACTGTCCTACAAGGTGAAGAAGTGGCCTTATGAAAAACCTTCCAATTTTTTCTTCCCTGTAAAGGTTCCTTACATGATTGAAGCCACTTGATTATATTAGGTTGATGACACATGGAATCCTAGCAACTTTTTTCTTAAAGTGGGATCCATTAATCCACTTTTCATTATTTGCAAACATAGCACAAAATTCCAATAATTTCTACATTATTCCATTTCAAATAATACAAGATAAAACATTATTGCTCCAAAATGTTTGGATTATCAGAAATTTTGATCTATATATCCAAACTACATTGTTAAAAATTTCTGAAAGATGATGCACAGTGCACACATTTCAATTCTCAGAACATTGCTCATAACAAAACTACAAATGCTAGGAGCATGTTATTGCCCATAACATGCATGTGGTCTGTGAAATTTGGGGAAGGGAGAAGAGAGATCATATGAAAGTACTGAAACGACTTGACTGACTCGTCATGGCATCATCTTCTCTATATACATACATCATTCTTGCTCTTGCACACAAGTATACTGCTGAATGATGAGTGTTTTAACACTCAAAGACAAAATTGTATTATGACTGGTCACATCAGTATGGTGAGATTTATGATACAGTTCTCTATGATGTCAAAATTTTGTAAGTCACACAAAATTTATAGCACTGGTGGTCAATTGACCACCTTATGAAACTTTGGCGCCAAACAAATTATTTTGAAGATTCAATTATTAATAAGACCATGCCAGTTATGCCAACCCAATATGTCCAAGAAGCTACGGAGTGTTTGCTATATTCATGGCTGAGGCACTGAGCAATCAATAGTATGGCTGTATGGTTAGGGAGTTTTCAATCCATAGAGAGTGACAGACCTGGTCCGTTTCCACTCAACCCATTATTGGATGATATTTTACAAATTGGAATTGGAGTATTCTCCTTTTATTTTAGTGTCGAAACAGAATATACTTGTAGGGGTACTACATACTTCAATCAATCAAAAGCAGCCACGTGGCACAGTCATTCATCCATCAGGTCGCCACGATCTCTACCCGCTAGTAGCTCGTCCACAACAGCTCGATCTCACAACGAGCAACGACCTGCTTATACACACGTGCTCTCATTCAATGCACAGAATATTCTCGTCAGTTACATAATTAATTCACATGGATGATCCTCGCGCGTTACACAATTAATCCTCATTATGATGACGGAGAATCTGCAAGATCCACGATCCACGCCTTTCTACCTTCTATAAGAACAGAACTACGATGACTTGATCTCTAAGTTCAATCCCCTCGAGCTAAGAGTACGTAGGCAATCTCGATCTCAACGAGGTGCAGCCACCCCGATCTACAACTTCCCCTTTGGTCAAGTCTCCCAACGACCTGATCTAGTAGTGCATTAATCTAGAAATAGGTTAATACATTTGGCGCCGACTGCAAGGAATTCGATATAATCGAAAAACCCAAACCCTCCCACCCAAATCAAAATCACTCACTCAAATGACTACCCCAGAGTTAACCATCCAGGATCTGCATGAACAAATCACTCGTCTGTAGGAAGAGAATGCACGCTTGAAAGCTGCACAAGATATCAATCCACCACCAGTAGCAAATGGTGGACATGGAGTCATTCCTGTTGATGACTCCAACCAGAAGTTCGAACAACTCAGCCAATAGCTAGCAGATTTTAAAGCCTCCCAGGCTCTCCTTCACCATTCCAAAAGCCACACCGCGGAGCAACTTGCTGTACAGTCCCTCCAACAGTTCAAATGATCTCATCAACGTCACTGCACCATGGCCATTCCACATGTGGGGGCTTGATATCATGGGCCCCCTAATCAAAGAGAAGAAATCAGAGAAGAGATTCGTTCTGAAACCGGCACGAAGTGGTTTGACATCAATTTTGTGACATTGGTCGTCCTTGGTTATTTCGTCTTGAGTTCATTGTTAAGAAAACCTTGTTGTACGCGTGTCGTCCCGTGTCCTTGTCTTCGCGTCGTGTGTCTCAAGTATGGTGTTTGGTTCAGGACGTACGTACCTCTTCAGGACGTACGTACGTATGGTATGTCAGCAGAAAGTTTGTTTGGTCTGGACGTACGTACCTTCTTATGACGTTCGTACGTCCAAGTAGTCAGCAGGTTTATTTCGGTTTGAGACGTACGGACGTCATATCGACGTACGTACGTCCAATATGGTTTTTCACTATTTCGGCCCATTTTATGTGTTCTCCAACCCTAAGTATAAATAGGGTTTCTCTTCCAAAGAATAAGGGAGTTTTTGGCCGTCCAATTCATCTATAGTCTTGGAGTTTGTTTAGGTTTTGGTTTAGGTGGTTTTGGTGATTGAACTCATCTTCTTCTTCCCCATTCATCTTCTTCTTCCTTCTTCCCTATTCATCTTCTTCTTCATTGTTGAATAGTGATTTAGCTTCGAGTCTTCTTGTGTGTTCATCAAGAAGTCGAGTATCCTTGTGTGTTCATCAAGGAACTCTGGTGTAAGCTTGTTACATAGATCGGCTTCGAGTCTTCTTGTGTGTTCATCAAGAAGTCGAGTGTCTTGTGCGTACATCAAGGTGCTCTGGTGAAATCAAGGTGTTAGAGATAACCAGGAGTGTCAACTCGCAGTGATTGCAGGTAGTTGATAGGTTTGTAAATCTCTTTATCATCTAGTGGATTTATTTGTTGTCGCGAGGACAACCGTGGACGTTTCCCATATTGGGTTTTACCACGTTAAAAATTCCTGTGTGTTATTTACCTTCTGCGTATTGTTTGATTTGGTTGAATATTCAATTGTTAGATTAGCACTATTTGTAGTTTCTCAATTGGTATCAGTCGCTGGGGGCTGGTTAAGGAGCGTAAAGGCTCACGCTAACGATCAATAGTGCTATGAGTGCAATAATGGTTCATGAGTCTGGTTATAATAATTATATTGCTAAATCGTCTAAATCTACAAAACCAAAAGGTAGTGGAAATGCCATAAAGCGCGAACCAACATCCATGATACGAAAACCAAAATCAGAATGAGGAAGAAAAAGAGCTTCCCCCTCATGTAATCGTCGGCCTTCCCCAGCCCCCCCTTCGTCGCTTCTGGCTAAGCATCTTTCGGCGGAGGAAAGGAGGCGACTAGTCGCTTCTGGCGAAGCGAGTTCATGAGCAAGTGAATGAACGAGCCAGCGAGCAGCGAGTGAAGTGACTGAACGAGCCATGTTCTTAAAAGGAGTGACCATGTTTGTTTTCTTCCCTTCTACTGACACTGAGCTAGCTAGCTAGCGTACTCTTCTGCTGAGCGAAGCAGCGAGCCAGCCTACCCTTCTCGAGCCTACTTAGATTAGAAGCGAGCCTACCTACTTAAATAGCGCTTACGCTTACCCTTACCCTAGTCTACTAAAATAGGGCTACAGCAAGCAAGCTTTCCCCCTTCGTTTGTTGTGGGTCGCGCCTCACCGCAGGCACTGAATGAGTGAGTGGAGATCTTCCTTCCCCCTTGCAAATTACCAAGAACTTCGTTGCCACTAGTGGCGAAGAAAAACTATACCATCCCACCCAAAAACAACTCGGAGACTGCCAGTCTACAAGAAGCTGGCAGAGCTTTAGCCATTGGACCACATCCATCTATCCTACCTAAACAGTCACCCTTTTCTTGTCTTGTTCGTTCTTCGAATGACGCTAGTGGAGACTAATTCCTTCCGGCTAATGAAGATACTACTCAAGTCTTCCCATTCATTCCCAGTGGATCCTTCTTATCCCTAAGAATTGAACGAACCAAGTTCACCTATACGAGAGTGAGGAAGAAATTTCCAACAAGAAACTTCCCACTTTTTATGTTCCACGATTCTGCAAGTTTAGAAACTAAGGAGAAAGGGGTCGCTAGGTCAGAAAAGCTATAACTATAAATTCTCCCCAAGTAGGATTTGAACCTACGACCAGTCAGTTAACAGCCGACCGCTCTACCACTGAGCTACTGAGGAACAACGGACTTAAGGAAGCCGACTCTCGTTCTTTGGACCAACCTATGACCGAACAAAAAAGGGTTCTAACTTTTTTTTAACATACACCGGGAGAAAGGGTGACGATAGCAAGCCCCTCTCCGGCCGGAGAGCCTCCAGGACAAAGGGGGGGGGGGGGGGGGGGGGGGCGGCGGTCAACCATCCACTCCCGAGATTCATATTGATCAATAGATCTCCGCGTCCTGCCAGTTCGCTAAGTAGACTCACTCTACCGAGGGGCAACAAAGGCTGGAACTATTCCTGCCAAAAACAAGGGACCTACTTATCATCCTAGGAGTTTGCAGGTATGAGAGAGTCCCCTCTCTGTCTCTCCGAGTTTCTACTACTAAGTAGCACTTCTGCTATTCAATCATAGAATCGATTCCGATCAAGCAAGCAGGAGAAGGTGGTCGGTCCTCTTTACAGGGGAATTCTTTCCATAAAGGAATGTTCCGGATTTACCAGTTGACCAGTTTCGGGAGACTATCCAGTTGCAGAACAAAAGGAATGGTTTGGTTGATAACTGATTGCGCCGGACTGGTATACTTCTCCTCTGGGCTTTGCTTTAATAGAATATATTCGATTCGATTGGAAGAGAAGCGCACCTTGACTCATGCACTCATGAACTCATATGCACTCCTAAACTCCTGAAATCAGGAAATGATTCAAGAACGAATACAGAGAAGTGGAAGATCAAACTGTCTAGGGTTAGGGAATCATTTCAGTTACACGGACTACGTATAGTACATATGGTAGTTAGGGAATCATTTCAGTAATACAGACGTAGGTATGGGGATGGGAGCCAAATCTGTATGGGGTGGGAGTCAAAGCTATAGGAGCGGAGTCAGTTTCGACTGTACCTGTTGTTGGGACTTAAACTGTTGCCCCGTCACGGGCTGATAGTGGTTCTCAGCAGGCTAGGGCTCAAGGAAATCAATCCGGCACAAGCCCTCCACCAAGTTATCTCCTCCAATCGAGCAGTCTAGCCAACCGTTGCTTGGCTTGAACGCAAGCAACCTTATAAAAGGAATTGCTTCTATTGACCGAGTGACAGACATAATTAAATGGGTTGATCCGATCTTACACACTTTGGCTCGATCTATCGCTTGTAGAGGCATGCCTTTTCTAAGAGTACCGTCCTACCTTTACCTTTTCTAATCTACGGTTTCCGTACCCATGACCTGAGTGAGACGGAGCTGAACTACTAAAGTTGCTAACTAGCCCTGGCTTTCTTCCACTCCAAGCGCGCTCTCTTTCTCCGGACTAGACTCCTGTAGCACTTATGGAAAGAATTATTCTACGCTTATGGGCCCTTCATCTAAGAGAAATGCTGGAGCTGTCTCCCTACTAGGGCAGGTACTCTATTTGCTCACTGTAGTTGATATTTTATATAGACCTTCTTCCCGGGCTGTTGAGGGAAGGCTGCCGCGTTCTTGATCCTGGCGCAAGGCAAGCATCTTCTAGTAAAGAGAAAGAGCTCGAGTAAGAAAGAAGAAAGATATAGTAATTAATAGGAAGCTCGCTCTTCTGCTATGTTCGTAGCTTTGCTGCGCAACTTTAAGCTCCCTTCCCGGGTGAGCTCTCCAATCCGAGCAACGATGGCTCGTGTACAAGGCTCTTGGCAAGAAAAAACCTAGTTATCTCATCATGTCAAAGCTCATGAGAACATGATGAGCCGAATCCTATGAGCGACAGCGAATAAAGTAATCATCATTCTTTATAGCATCTAAGAATTATTCGTACATGCAGTCGGCACTGGAATATGAATCTTGGCTTACCTCATCCCGTCTTCCCAGGTAAGTCCTATGGTGAGTAGCAAGACTGGCCTCTCTCCTTATTGGTCTATGATCCCCGATAATCAAGCGCACAAGCAGAAAGAGATGACTAATCCCCGCGAGTGACTAAGCTCCGTCTCCGACTTGATGACTGGCTAACTAAACTCCTTTCTCTGGCTTGGGCTTGGCTGCTAAGACTAGACTGGTAATGGGAACTATATCCCTGATCTGACAAGCAAGCATAGAGTGCCTTCACTCAAACAAGCAACGGTTTCAAGCCGTTAGTTATATATAGGGCGTTTTCTTGCTAACTACTGCCTTCGGTTAGTATAGGATTAGACTCGGTTGGTTCCCTTCCTAAGGAAACCTTCCCTCACTCTGATCGTAGCTATTAGGAATACGGCCATCGATCGGGGGTAATTTTCTTTTATAAGACGGTTTTTTAGAAAAGAATTGACAGATGGGATAGCGCTTTTAACAGCATCCAATCCTCAGATGGCATTCATAGGGTTCCCGTCGAATCAGCTCTTACGGTGATCGTATTCGGTGTAAAAGTAAGTGCTGCTTGATAGAAGACCGCTATTGAATTAGCTCTTGGCTTTTTCCTGTGCACGTTAAGCTCTTGTGCGCATGAATTTGAAAGCCTTTTTCTTTTGAGTTTCAACGACTATATTCGTTACGTTCTCTGGCTAGAAGATAGGGCTAGGTATGCTACGGATCTTTGGAAATCTGACAGTATAATACCTGATGGAAGAGGTGGCCTTGCATCCACAAACGTAATGCAGGTGTTTTGATTTTGCTGGGTTCCCTTCTCCTTTGGTTCTCACTGTTTTGATTTTGTTTTGCATAAGTGACACTTCCTCCTACAGTTTGTGTTCTCTCTTCTACTCCGCCACCATCACCCTTCTCATAGCGTCTGAAAGTATGTCTTTTTTTGGGCGACTGCCAGTCCTCATTATTCTCAGTCTCACTTCTATCAAGTTGTGCCTCTGTGTTACCATCATTCAAAGACTCTATTCCATTTGAACTGGTCTGTGGTATTTGAACACCCACCTCTGGCTGCTCAATGTGTTCCCCAGACTCGTCTCCATCAACCCCATTAACCTGTCCCTCCACCACGTGCTTGGTAGGGTCATCTCCATGGCCACTAGTAGGGTCTGCCTGAGCAGCTTCCTCTTGCTTTTGTAGCCAAACTTCACCAGTAGCCTTCTTACTCTGCTTCTTCTTCGGACACTTGTGCTCACTATGCCCAAATACATCACAAGTTGAGCATCTCGGCGGTCGCCAATTGTACTCCATAGGAATGTTAATTGCTCTCACCTGATCCAACACCACAGTTACATGACTCGGGTACGAGAACTTAGTGTCCACTTCTACACACACTCGGGCAAAACTTGTTCTCTTCATTGATTCAGTCATTTTATCAACAAACAAAGGCACCCCCAATGCACTATTTTGACTGAAGCCATTTTCATCCCATAGCTCCATAGGAAACCTCTTCATGATCACCCACAGTGGAACAGTCTTCATCTCTCTTGTATCCTCCTCAATAAAGAATTTCCATGGCCGTATAACACACAGTTGGCTTGCTATGTGAAAGGAACCCATCTCAAGAACAGCCATTCTATCCTCCTCGTTACTGAATTCGAAAGAATACATTGTTTCACTGTATACTCTCATGGTGAAATTCTTCTTGAGTTTCCAAATCTTTGCCACTGATTCCCTCATGAATCCAAAGGAAGGTCTCTTCCCTACAAAGCATGCAATAACCAATCCTGCATACTTCTCCTTAATGTGAGTAAACTGATTCGAGGAAACATGTACAATAGGTTTCCCTTCCACAATGGCTGGCTTAACATATGACAGCACCGATTTGCTTACTGCACTTCTTCCCAATACGTCAGCCCATGAGCTTTTCCTAGGGTTGGAATCCGGATTTCCTTGCATGCTATCGAACCCAAGTCTGGCCGTAGCACTGTCTCCTTGTTGTGCTTGGGAGACGTTCTTATTACTATTGTCATGAATAATGATCATGTGCTCAGTCGAAGTAGGGTTTCCAAGACTTCCATCATGAATCTTCTGTGTGTTGCCTTCCCTTACATTAGTTACAGCAAACCCTAATTGCTCTGGTGCTAGGGTTGATGCTGTTGTTGTCACTACAGATCCGTTTTTATCTTTCTCCTCGGTTGAAAAGCGCTTCTCTGATTGCTCAAGACATCTCTTTTCAACCGAGGGGCGACTGGACTGACTCGCTTCTCTGGTTCTTTGCTTCCCTTAAGATGATAGTGACTGCTGATCTCATTCGTATCGTCATTTCATCTTTGATTATCTCTTTTCTCATTTTGAGTGCGGGCGGAGGCCTTGGTAATTGGTAGAGAGAAAAGGAGACGAAAAGCACTATTACTCGGAGCCAACCAATGGTTTCGCAAGAGCGCTACGCAGAGGTGGGTGGGATCGACCCCCCGGACGTACTCATGGGCAGCGTGAGGAACCGGGTCACCAAATCACGATCGTTATGGAATGAAGTAGGGCTTTAAGCACCTGAAGTGCTGGTTCGAATCCGGCTCGTGACAAGGCCTTTGTATAATATCTCGGCGCCTCAGTTCGTTTTCTTGTTAGACGGATGACTCTCCCGCTGGTAAACATGGGATAGGATCCACTCTCAGCTGAGCTTCTTTACTGTCTCTTTTGCTGGTTGTTCAATACAAACTACAACTCTAACTCACCCCTCTCCTCGTCGAGATGACCATGTCACTAAGGGACTATCCTTTACTTTATGCAGTCTCCCTCCATTGCTTAGGGCTAGTTAATCCATAAATAAGAGTACTAGTCTCCCTCAATCGCTTGCTTGTTGCCTTAACATTAAAACGATATAAGAAGAAGGTTATGAGAGATTACTCTTTAAGAAGCATGAGTACGTCCGGATGGATTTAGAAAAAACTTGCTTGATTGAATACTTGGTTATCCAGTTTTATGGCTTTTCTTTGATTCGCTTGCTTACAGATAGGTATTCTTTCTTGAATGAATTAGCTTACTTGCTTAGGGCAGTGTTTATAATATTGATTACTTGATAAAGACTACTCGAATGAAATAGCTTGCTTGCGTAACAGCTACAATTGTTTCAGCGGGAGCAGTGGTATTGAAAACGTCCTTAGTTCCTCGATCCATTCCGTGGCTAGAAATCCTTCATTGGCGAAACAATTATTTGGTTATGCCATTTTGGGCTTTGCTCTAACCGAAGCTATTGCATTGTTTGCCCTAATGATGGCATTTTTGATCCCTTGAGTGCTATCTACATCTACGAATCTTCTTGCAACGGGTTATGCGCAAGAGTACGGAGTAGACTACGATGAGACCCTTGCACCGCAAAGATTACCACCATTAGAATTTTTGAAATAAAGACCAACGACGATCCTATCCTAAAGGAATCTTGAGTAGGAGGAGTCAGTCTTCTTTGAAGATCGAGGAATCAATCGGACAATTATGCCATTAGGAAGAAGTCTTCTACAGAGGGAAAGCCTGTTACGAGTAAGTGGAGAGGAAAGATCTCCAGAGATTATTATCTCATTCCATTCCAGTGGCTCGACCAGTAACCAATGGCGAAAACTAAAAAATCCATGGTTTCCCGGTAGAACCCCATTTCGCCCAAGTTGTTGCGGAACCGGAAAAAAGAAGCGGTTTTTCGCACAGCTTGCTCATAGTGCAGGTCCCACTTGTATATTGTATTTGGCCGAAGAAGCATCGGACAGGTTTCCGTTCCTACCTTCTTGGGACTCCATGGACCAAGATCTGCTTTCATTATATGGGCAATACCGATCTACTTTAGTAGATCATATGGATGTAGAAAAAGCTTCTTATTTGGATGAATTGGAAACATCTCTTTTCCATTTCCATTTACCAAGTTCATATCTTTGTTTCGTGTGTTCCCGGGAGGAATTAGATCTCTTCAATCTTGGAATACCAAAAGAATAACTGCGGCCAGAGAGTTAAATAGGTCGGGAAGAAAGAGTCTGAGGTCGGGTCGGACGACATACATCTTGGTTGGTCCCACCACCACTAGAGATTGGACAGTTAGCAAATCTTTCTTCTATATAATAAATAAAAAGAGATTTTATTTATTATTATATTCTATACTATATATATATATAAATATAGAATTTACAGAGGAAGACGAAACACAATAAAAGAGGGAGATGGAAGAGATAGGAGAAGGAGGAGTAATGATGGGTACATATTACTCTTTGATATTTCACACCGATTGACTCCATATTCAATATCCGTGGCTATGTTCGATTCTTAGTCATTACTTAACTAAATGAAATTCTTACTCATTATTCTTATAAAACTGGTTATTGAAAAGAAGGTAAAGAATATGAAGACGATCCATCTGAAGAGTAATAACATTACATAAGAGTCGTAGTGAAACACCGTATGATATCGTAATTAAGGCATCACGTAATTGCTATTCTTTATCATTCTTTTATATCGTAACGTCTAGGGCTAAGTGGAACAATAGTGGGCTTAATCAGAACTACCATCGGTTGAGAGTAGTCACGTACTTCTAAAAAGACCTTGGTCTAGGTTTGAGATGAATCTCGAGCGGGACGAAAATGATCATTTCATATTTTTCCGTCCGATCTTAAAACTCTCGTATGCACTCGCTTACTATCTCAAAGGGATAAAGGTATGGTACATAACATAACACTAATTCAAACTCAATTTCACTCATGAAAACATCAATATGAACTATTTATTACCAAAGATGAGTATATGGAGATGGGTGTTGACTCTCTCTTTCCTGCTCCCTCAAACACGGAAGACATCCATCCTTTGTTAGGCGTGTCCCTTTCCCAGTCATTAAGTGAGATAGAAATTCCCTGTCTTCAAGTGAGATAGAAACCCATTCCCTTTATGACCTAAAACAAGCGGACCTCCGCATTTTTTTCCTATTAAGGGCAAGAGTGAGACTTGTCTATTCCTACTAAAGGAAAGAAAAGAGTGACTTAGCTACCAGAGCAGAAGGCCAGAAGGAATCCTTTACTTACGAAAGGATAAGAAGAGTTGAAACTCCTTCCTACATTAGATAAAGACAGTGTGTTGCCTTCATCCAAGGCATAGGCCCTAAACAGAACCGAACCGGGATAACCCGCTCCGCCACCAGAGTGATTATAGTGGTGTTACAAACAACACTACCAGCTACCTAACCTACCAACCTTACTAGGACATAGACGAAAGTCAGCCGAGTGTAGGTTATCAAACTACACACAACCTCTCTTCTAGCAGTCCGGTCAAGGGTAGTGGATCGAAACAAATTGCATGAGGTGCGAATCTCATACAAGCAAGACAAGATCCAGGAGAAGTGGAACTCGTAAAGGGTCCACCTCTCAGTTAAGACGTGAACCTCCTATGCATGGGGGGCCAGGGTCTGAATAAGGGACAACCACTTCGTTTCCACAGTGGGCACATCCAATCGAATCAAAAAGGAAAACACAGATCCCACACACGAGATCTGGACCTCCTGAGTGATCGATCGACCTAATGTGATACATACACGTACCCGGAAACGGGTAGTAGCACATTAGATGTCCCTTAACTGAGCTAGTAAGATCTATCATCTACCAAAGTAGATTTAGTCGAACCATGACCAAATGAGAGTGGTGACGAATCACTATCATCCGATCATAGTGAGAACCAAACTTTTGTAGTAAATCATAGATCAAATAATCACCACTTTGGCTTACTAGGTAAGCACTGGTTAGATCTCTGGAAAGAATCCATCGAGATCACTGGAATCACCAAACGGCGACTCCAATGATCTGAGAACTTCTGCAATGTTCTCCGCTTATTTATTTATGTAGACGGCAGTAGGCAGCGAACGTTCTAAAACATGAAATCCATTTTTCATTCTTTTATTTCTTATATTAAATTCACTAGCCTATTATTCCTCAACTCTCCTAGACGAGGACCCACGAAGGGTCCCCGATGGTGGGCGCCTGGTTGTCAGCCAGGGGATCTTAAGGTGATGAAAGGTTGGTTCCCTTCCTCTCAAGCCAAAGACCGGAGGTAAACCTACCAATATTGAGGTAGAAGAGAGTGAGTTAATTGACCGGCTCACTCCCCTTTCCCCTGACCTCGAGAGCTGGCGACCCTTCGGCTGGCCTCTTTAACTAGAAGTAATAAACGGGCAGTGGATATACATTGCCAGCTTTCTCCATGTCTGGTTGAATCCATAGAGACTGGGCACTTTATCCAGGAGGAAAGAAAGAGAAACCACTATATGTAGGTTACACGAGAACTTGTTGTATACCATACTTGTGTCGCCTCAAAAACTCCCTTTCAGGGTCAATACCACAAGAAGAAGAAGAGTAGGAATGATAGGTCAGTGCCCCAGTTCTTCTATTCCCAAGTCAGCTAATGAAGGTTCAGCTCGCGTGTCTTTGGGAAGGGCTCTTCCGTGGAGAAATGGATAGTCGAGATGGTTTGTCAAGAGCGTATCCATGTCACCTAAATAGAATAGGAAAACTGACTCAAAGCGTGTCGACGCATACGCATAAGGAGAGCTAGCCAGGCCTGGTAATCTATTTCCAAGTTCAAGTCAACCTTTGAAGCATAGGTCAGAGCGGCATCTCATCTCCGGCTGAAGTCGAAATATCTGCATCATACTCAAAGTTTCGACTGACTCTCGTAGTTTACCTCTCGGGAGTCAAGAATAAGAAAGCTGGCCAAGGGAAGAATTCTCGAAAGAGTCTCTGTTGACTTGAACTTGCGATGTATGAATAGCAAAGTCTGCCGGGACCTCTCAGGCTAAAGCAGAGGTGAATACAATTGGAGCGGCGTCGCTGAACCAAACGCCTTACTATACAAGGGGGAGGCAGCACAGCCATTTCCAAATCAAAACCAACCCCAGTTTTATCCAAATACTCAGGCAGCTCGGGCGCGGTAACAAAGGCGCTTTTAAGCCCTCGTAGCGGAGAGGCGGCTTATTGCAGTTGAATCAGTAATCATCAATGCATAAGGGAACAGCGCAAAGCGATGATATGCTTCGCAAGCAAATGGGTCAATGACTAGATAGCCCTGGTAAGATGGAAGGCCCGCGCTAATGCCCTTAGAGTTGTCGGTCGAATTACCGATCAATCAGATTCTTGGATGAGCGGAACATCTTGGAGACAAATCATCTCTACCCGGGTACATAGCTTCATCCAAACCATGGATCCACGAATTGTTGACTCGCTCGAGAAAAGAGCTTCGTAGTTGGGAGCTCTGAGCCGATGAGCTATATGTAATCTTAGGATTATCACTATGGTTTACTACTTCCCAATAATATAGTTGTTTGATCTTTTCTATTTTATATATTTTACCCTAATCTGCATTTCCCTTTCTTCTATTTTCGGATAACAAGAAAGCATGAATATGAATAGGCCTACATGGGATGGAAGGAAAGAAGGACTGAACGACAAAAGGAAATACCTCTTTGTTTGCCTTGGAATGAATTGGTTTTATCAACTGCGAATCCCCATAGATCGTGAGGACCTTCACTTAAGTCAGTCTTCAGTACGCTTTGTTTTATCTACTACTTAGGTTAGTTCATCTACTATTTTTCTTAAGAGAAGAGACGACTGTACAACAGTTCCCGTTAGTAGACTCGCAGGACTCGAGAAGTAGACAGCGAGTGAGGGATTCATTCCTTTTGATTCAATCGACCTTCGAAGGAGATTGAGATGGGGGGCTACCATTCTAGATTCGACCATAGACCAAACGGCTACTGTCTGAAGGTTTTTTTCCCTAAAAAGAAAGAAAAACGCTTCAATGCCATGATGCCCATGCTATACCATACCGAGGACGGAGCTGGGCTCGAACGAAGTACACCGCCGACTCCACCTGCGGGCGGAATAGAAAAGGGGGAAGGCCCCACTCCCAAGGATCTTCGATAAACTTCCCTACCGTCCCCACTTCTACTTCCCCTCTACATACTTCCCTAAAGCCTGGTCCGCCCAACGAAACTAATTCGGATCTTTGTTCCGAATATTCCGAAGTTGGGGATCGAGCTTTCGCTTCCTTGACTTTGAGTCAAATTAATGAGCACTAACTATAGCAATACCTAAGCTCTATCTTCCTCTTCGCTTGACTCTACTATTCTTGTCTTGCTGGATTTTCCCCGCTTGAACTAGCTCTTGATTGCTAAAGAGAGATGCTCGTATAGACTGAGTCCAGATAGGAGCGATTGGCTTTAGCAGATGAGCTTCTAACAAGGGATGAGCTACTAGGCACCAGCTTGAAGAGAGTGACTTACTCAGCAGTACTAGAAGCAAGCAACTCCTCAAGGAAGTACGGGAAGAGAATATAAGTGTTTTTCGCATAAACCCCGTCATTTTCAATGCAAAAGCAAGAGAGAGAGAGGACAGATACGACCGGGTAGGACTTATTTTATTAAGACCAGAATGCTAACTTAGCGATAGCGATAGCGTCTTAGAGTTTCCCTCAGACCTCAGACCCTTGACCGATTGAAGCGCTTAGAGCAATTGGAAAGTTTGCCATAGACCGAAAAGACCTATACAGGAGATAGCTGACAGTTGATACCCTTTAATGACCCATTTTTCCTTTTCACCAGCAAAGCCGTATGCCGTATTGTCCTCCCAATCCCGATCCTCCCATTGGCCTAAGACCTAATCGATCGGGTAGCCCTCTTTTCCTCCTCTTTAGCCTATCCTAATCTCCGATATGCCAATACCTGACTAGCGACTAAGAAAGAAATGGAATCGAATCAGCGACTTCTACATCAACGGTATTCGCCCTGCCTTTAGTCTCCGTTTGGCCAGTCCCGAACAGCTCACACCAGGAACGAGTCTTGTCCTAAAGCCGTAAGCCGTACTAGTCTTCTTGTCTGTCCTAAAGCCGTAAGCCGTACTAGTCTTCTTGTCTGTCCTAAAGCCGTAAGCTCAAGCAGCAGATACTACCACATACAGGAGAAGAAGCAGAAGTGATTCATGGGCAGAGAAAGCATAGATCCACAGGAGAAACAAGTAGATCGGAGCGCGGGTTTGTTTGGGACCCTTCGGTCGACTCGTCCTTCCTTCTCGCCCCGGTTCTTCCTCCATGGCAGCAACAAGTAGGGGGCTGACGTTATGGAATGCGGTGGGCGATCGGCAACCAGTTGGAGGGGAGCTAGAGGGCACGGCAAGGGATGCTGGCTCCGCTTCCCCTGCTCCTTCCCCGCACTCGACTGGCCACTGTATCAATCAATCAATCATACGAGGGTCGGATCCCGGAGTAAAGAACTAAATCTCTGTCTCTGTACCTCTAAATGAAACCTTAGAATTCATTCCTTCCTCGCCCGGACCGCGGGATGAGGGAGACATATTCGATTATGTACCGACGAATCGACCGACTGATGGGTCGGGATGGATCGGATTCAGGGGGACGCAAGGAAGTGGGAGCTAGCAGGCTATTACCTCTC